>JACRUU010000014.1:1367500-1492500 GCA_030449085.1 Kryptopterus vitreolus
TATATATATATATATATATATATATATATCTATATATATAATATATATATATATATATATATATATATACAGTGGCAAGAAAAAGTATGTGAACCTTTTGGAATTTCATGGTTTTCTGAATAAATTTGTCATAAAATGTTATCTGATCTTCATCTAATTCATTGGTATTGACAAACACAATATGTCTAAAAATAATAACACCAAAAAAATCCAATCTTTCTTGTCTTTATTGAACACAATCATTCAACATTCAAAATGGCAGTGGAAAAAGTAAGTGAAACCTTGAGTTAATGACCTCAAAAAAGCTAATTGGAGCTAATTGGTTTTAGCACACCTGGAGTCTTGTTAAGATAATAAGTTTGGAGGTGTGGACTACAGATACTTTGACTGATAAAAACCCCTCAAACCTTTGGAGTTTGCTCTGCACAAGAAGAACATGATTATGTGAGCCATGCCTCGCCAAAAAGAGCTTTCAGAGGACCTACGATCAAGAATTGTTGATTTACATGAAGCTGGCGAGGGTTACAAAGTTATTTCTAAAGACTTTAGAAATTCACCAGTCTACAGTTCGGCAAACAATCTACAAATGGAGACAATTTGGGACTGTTGCTACTCTACCTAGAAGTGGGCGCCCCGTCAAAATGACACCAAGAGCACAACGAACACTCATCAATGAGGTAAAGAAACAACCCCGAATGACAGCCAAAGATTTGAAGGCATCATTGGAACTTGCTAACATATCTGTTCATGAGTCTACAATACGTAAAACACTGAACAAGCAGGGTATCCACGGCAGGACAACAACAAAAAAAACACCGCGAAGGAAGCCGCTGCTTACTAAAAAGAACATTGCTGCACGCCTTAAGTTTGCAAAAGAGCCACATTGTTGACACTCCACAGCGGTATTGGCAAAATGTTTTGTGGACTGATGAAACTAAGATTGAACTATTTGGAAAAAACACACAGCACTACATCTGGCGTAGAAAGGGCACGGCATATCGTCATGACAACATCATCCCGACTGTAAAGTATGGTGGAGGAAGCATCATGATTTGGGCCTGCTTTGCTGCATCAGGGCCTGGCCAGCTTGCAATCATTGAGGGGAAGATGAATTCCCAAGTATATCAGACAATTCTTCAGGATAATGTGAGAATGTCTGTACATCAGCTGAAACTGTGTAGAAAGTGGGTGATGCAACAGGACAACGACCCAAAACACCGGAGCGAGTCCACAACAGAATGGCTTCAGAAAAACAAAATCCGCCTTTTGGAGTGGCCGAGTCAGAGCCCAGACCTCAACCCAATAGAGATGCTATGGATTGACTTGAAGAGGGCCGTACACATGAGACGTCCAAACAATATGACGGAGCTAAAGCAGTTCTGCCAGGAAGAATGGGCTAAAATTCCTCCTCAGCGATGTGCAGGTCTGATCCACAGCTACAGGAAGCGCCTGGTTGAGGTTATTGCTGCCAGGGGGGGTCAATCAGTTATTCATTCTAAGGTTTCACTTACTTTTTCCACTGCCATTTTGAATGTTGAATGATTGTGTTCAATAAAGACAAGAAAGATTGGATTTTTTTGGTGTTATTATTTTTAGACACATTGTGTTTGTCAATACCAATGAATTAGATGAAGATCAGATAACATTTTATGACAAATTTATTCAGAAAACCATGAAATTCCAAAAGGTTCACATACTTTTTCTTGCCACTATATATATATATATATGTATATATTCACACTATGCCGACTCTTTGTGCTGCCGGACTGGAAAGATGTAACTAGAGGAAAACATCGCAAGAACGACTCGAATCCCTCGACGCCCTCCACTACATCCGGTCCCGATAGGTGGGCGGCTTCTTCCCCTGGTCTCCATCGGCGTGTAGGGGTCAGGCTCTTTCCGGCCGTGTAACCTCCCATGTATGAGGCGCTACAAGTGTCTGGTGGGAATTTCTCATCCATGGCTGCCGTCTAGTCTGTAGTGGGAGATTGGGAAAGAGAGACGCCGTTAGTCAAGAGCCAAATGTTTGGCGCCCTGCTGGTAGATATATATGTGTGTGTGTGTGTGTGTGTGTGTGTGTGTGTGTGTGTGTGTGTGTTGTGTGTGTGTGTGTGTGGTGTGTGTATATATACACTGTCATTGTACTTCAAATGGGGGTTTTGTAGTTCAGATTCTAAGGTATTTTAGACAGATGTGTGCTTCTTATTTTCAGTTTGATGAAGATCCACACATAAGTGGAAATTCAGGTGTCCCAATGCTTTTGTCCAAATCGTTAGTTCACAGGCAGGTTGTAGGAGTTTTGATTGCTTTGCCTAAATTATACTAAATGGTTCAAATTGGCTGTCTGATGTTCTCTCCTGCAAGCGTGTTATTTCGGAGCCCTCCTGAGAATCGATCAGCAGAACAGCGGGACACGTCAGGCGCGCCGACTAATCCATTCAGGTGTTCTGAGTGTTGTCAGTGTGACCCTTTCAATCACAGGGTTCAGTTGACACAAGAGGCCTTTTGTCATTGATTACAAATGCAGCGACGAACTCCACCGTGCTATCATAAAACTTTTAAGGCGCTATTGACCACAGTAATGTGCCATATCCACCAAGGCTGCCTGTTTGAAATGATGCACTCTGACTCTTCAGACATCCATCATGCAGCATATAATCAATGCTAATTTCCATGCAGTCTTCACTCGTGTCCTTATAAGTATCTAGTCCTTTATAAGTAATGACACGATATCTAAGGCTGACCTTGAGTACATGCCTGCGGGGGGGGGATTGTATGCAAAATATTAAAATCTAAAATATTAAGCTTTTGTTTTTTTTTTAAAGCAGTGTTAACAACAAATCTTTGGTTAAAGAAATGTGGAAGAAATCAATACGGATGATATGACTTATGAGATCATGTTTCTGTTTCATTCCATTAATCGTTTAAACGGTGTGGGCGAGCCTGCGATCCTGCAGGCAGTCGCTACAGAAAGGAGAGCCGGCGTTGACAAAGGTTGAACCGTTTTGTAAATCCAGGCCAAACGTTTGAAATTCCACCGCCATGATTTTAACCTTTGTATCAGAATCAGAATGCTTTGTTGATCCCAAAGGGAAATGGTTCGATTACAGTTGCCCACAGTACAATTAAAGTAAAAGAGAAGACAGAAAAGAAAATATATACGCTATATATACACAAGTTTTATTTTACGTATAAATGTGGTGAAATCGATGGATTACCAATTGAGTTGAAATATACTTTATCAAATGAGCAGGAGTACTGAAACATTCATTCATTCATTCATTCATCTTCTACCGCTTTATCCGATCTTCCCTCGGGTCACGGGGAGCCTGTGCCTATCTCAGGCATCTATGGGCATTAAGGCAGGATACACCCTGGATGGAATGCCAACCCATCACAGGGCACACACACACACACACACACACACACACACACACACACACATTCATACACTAGGGACAATTTTCCATGGTGCCAATCAACCTACCGTGCATGTTTTTGGACCGGGAGGAAACCGGAGAACCCGGAAAAAAAACCCCTGAGGCACGGGGAGAACATGCAAACTCCACACACACACATGGCCGAGATGGGAATCAAACCCGGACCCTGGTGGTATGAGGCGAATGTGCTAACCACTAAACCACCGTACCCCTCAGTACTGAAACAGTTATGAGAAATAGACAATTATAACAATTATTGCACATAAATTGTCCACGATATTAACATTACATAAGTGTGGCATTCTAACATATAACTATAACTATGTCCAGTGTTGGGGAGTAACTAGTTACATGTAACAGCATTACGTATTTTAATTACAAAATAGATGTAACAGTAATTTGTTACAGTTACTGAGGAAAAAATTCATTCATTCATCTTCTACCGCTTTATCCGATCTTCCTTCGGGTCACGTGTGTCTGTGTCTATCTCGGGCATCTATGCGCATTAAGGCAGGATGCACACCCTGGATGGAATGCCAACCCATCGCAGGGCACACAATCACACACACACATTCATACACTAGGGACAATTTTCCAAGGTGCCAATCAACCTACCGTGCATGTTTTTGGACCGGGAGGAAACCGGAGAACCCAGGAGAAAAACCCCCTGAGGCAAGGGCAAACGTGCTAACCACTAAGCCACCGTGCCCCTCATCTGACGAAAAAATGTGTAGTAATTAAATGACAGTTATTTATGAAAATGTTAAAGATTATAAAAAGGGTTCATCTGAATAATTTCATGTAAAATAAGTGTTTTAGACGACGGTATGATTTACCTGCGAAACATGCTTTTGATTTGAATGATGACGATCTGCTGCAGTTTCATTTCGAAAAAACTATAAAACTATAAAAATATATTAATATTTAAAAATATTTATATATAAAAATAAATATTTTTCGAGGGTTTGAAACTTTTTCTTAGAATGTTAACGTAAAGCTCCACCTAGTGGAGACAAATGAGAGTAATCAAATGTAATCAGTTACTTTGCTTTCATAAAGTTACACTCCTTATTACATTTTGAATAGGGTCATTTGTAATATGTAATCTTTTACATTTCCAAAGTAACCTTCCCAACACTGCCCATGTCTGTCATGGATGATAGGATTCACCAATTATACTTAATAATAGAATTGCACATCTACAAATAATTATTTAGAAAGCAACCAATAGCAATATAGCATTGCATTTACGTCACTTGGTGTTCTCCCAGGGCCACTGATGCTACACGAATGACGTATGAAAACACTGTGGAGGCGTGTCCTGAGAGTCACATAGAATGTACATTAACATGGAAGAGGTAGAGCTGCATCTTTCTGGAGACAAAACAGGAAACGAATGAGAAATAAAAAGTGAACTAACTGTACCATGTTTAATTGCAGAGCATCATATTTTTTTCCCCCATGCCCATAGATGCCTGAGATAGGCACAGGCTCCCCGTGACCCGAGGGAAGATCGGATATAGCGGTAGAAGATGAATTAATGAATGAATGAATCGTGTTGTGCAGAATCGAATGGATCACACGAATCGACTCGCTCACTTATACACGTCCCGTTCATATACAGTATGTGTAACACTCAGAGGCAGGAGTTATACAGTTCAGTGGCTACAGGTGGAAATGATCTCCTGTGGTGCATTGTTGCTGTATGAGTTCCTAATCGTACTCCTCATATTGACAGTGTTTTATATAGTAGTAGTTAGGAGGAGTTGTCCAGGATTCAGTGTACTTTCAACAGCATCCTCCTTTCATCCAAGAGACCGGCATCCTCAGCATCATCTGGCAGATGGTGAAGGACCTCAAAAGGCTTCCTCAAAAAGAGTGTCTCCAGTACTTCAGTAATATAATATATAGTTATACTTCTGTGCAGAGGTGAATGAGAGAACTGTGGCTTTCATGCATAGGAGTGTATTTTTCTGCCTCCTGTATATTTTCTGAACCCATGATTTGTGAAACCATTAAAAGCTATATTTTACATGTTTTTAAAATGTTTTTACACACATAGTTCTGCTAATCTGCTTTGCTCATTTACGTAACCCAGAGGGTCTTCAGTTTGTCATTAAGAGCCAATTCCTGCTTTTGCGAAATGAAATTAATTTAATACAACTCCCACCCCCCCCCCCCCCCTCCAAAGCCCTCCCCCCAACCCATCATCAACCTCCAAATCACTATTTAAAGCCATGTTTTTCCAATTGAGAAATAGTCTCCTGTGTAAAGCCTGTTGCACAAACAAGGACCTTTTCACCTATCTGTGTGTTTGTGCCTGTGCGTGTGTGTGTGTGTGGGTGCTCTAATAAGCCTCTCACTTTCAACGGCGCCGTGTTTGTCACCCGAGAGCCCATCTGCATTGCAAATTTTTGGAAAACGAAAGGGAGGTGGAAAAAAAAAAAAGAAAGAAATGGATTGCAAAGTCAAATAGCAGCATCTCACATTGCACACAAAATAAATGGCCTGGATAATAAGAGGCATGAAGTAAGACGTTGTTGGTGTGTGTGTGTGTGTGTATGTGTGTGTGCTGAGTGATTGTAAGCTGTCGCGGAAGTACTCGCGCGTTCACACGGCCCAAGCTCTACAGTGTTGAAAATTGAAGGGGAAACGTAATTCATTATTTATTTATTTATTTATTTTTGAGTAGTACAAGACTTGATAATGTTTGTCCAGCTTTGTACAGTCTCATTCATTCATCTTCTACCGCTATATTCGATCTTCCCTCGGGTGTCACGGGGAGTCTGTGTCTATCTCAGGCGTCTATGGGCATTAAGGCAGGATACACCCTGGATGGAATGCCAACCCATCGCAGGACACACACACACACACACACACACACACACATTTATACACTAGGGACAATTTTCCAAAGTGCCAATCAACCTACCGTGCATGTTTTTGGCACCGGGGAGGAAACTGGAGAACCCGGAGAAAAACCCCCTGAGGCACGGGAAGAACATGCAAACTCCACACACACATGGCCGAGACGGGAATCAAACCCGGACCCTGGTGGTGTGAGGCGAACGTACTAACCACTCGTATACAGTCTCAAATTGCAATATTTTTCCTCCAGCCTAGGGGGAGGCAGTGTCATTTTTTTTGTCTTTTTTTTCTTTTTCTGTTGTAAGTTTTGTCCTTCGTACTGTTTGGTAGTGGCTTTGTGCCAGTTCTGTGCTTGACTGGCATGTTTATATCTCCCTGTTGTAATCCCAGCGGTCTGAAGTGCACTCATCCTGCTGGATTAGCGTTATGCTTACGAATCTTCTTGTTTTTAATATATATTTTATTTTAATTGAGACTGAAATGCTTGGAAGTTTCCTGTCACTAGGCATATGGCCGAAACTTAAGACAGCACACATTATGAGAGTACCTCGGTTTTACACTTTCTTCTGCATTACAAACACCTTATTTCTTTATAGACTGTCTCTCGTATACCGCTCGGAAGATTTTTATTTCCCCGGAGCTTAAAGTGATGCCAAACCAGAGCGTCATCTTGTCAGAAAGATCTTGTATCCAATCGCAAAAATGTCTTCAGGTATATAAAGTCATATCATTTTTAGGCGCTTGGGGTGTAGTATAGGGTCTCATGAAAAGAATTGAAATGGATTTTCATAGTCTTGGCAGTTTACCATAAGATGCAAATAATTTCAATGGATGATAATAATATAATAATAATAATAATAATAATAATAATAATAATAATAATAATAATAATGTAGCTTCCTTTGAGGTATCCTTTCTTTGTCACTTTGTATCAAATTATCAAAATTATATATATATATATAAGGTTGTTATTATTATTTTTGTATTTATTATTGTAATACAATTGTATTGTATTTATTATTATTAATATATTGTTATTGTTATTGTAAATCCTAATGCAGGAAAGTAGTGAGTAAAATAGTTGTGTATTGTGTATTTTATAGTTTTTTTCCCCCTTTTTACATTTAAACATTCTTCAATAATGATAGATGACATTGCTCATTAATTGAATAAGCCAGACTGAGGGATTCGTTGGGAAATATTGAATGTATTTTCTTTTCTCTCTCTCGTGTGTTGTGTTAGGCTTATGATCTGCCAGAGCAGAGCACGGTACATGTGGTGTTGCCTCCAGCTGGTTCCGTCCGCCGCTCTGAGCTGGTGCTGCAGCGCAGACTGAGCAGAGGAATAGACAGTCTGACCCGACTGGACCTCAGCGCCTCACGACTGCCTGCCAACTCCACCGGCCTCGCTGTCATCCTTGAGAATGAAGCCTCGCACACGCAAACAGGTACAGACACAGCGAGGCTGTGTGTGTGTGTGTGTGTGTGTGTGTGTGTGTGTATGGGAGCTTGAGTGGTTTTTCTTATTCCTATCCTTTTTTATTATTAAAATCATTTTACATTTATGGCATTTGGCAGACGCCCTTTATCAGAGCGACACAAGGGTTTGGTTTAAATTAGGGTTAAGGGCCTTGCTCAAGGGCCCAGTAGTTGCTGTATTGCTGTGATCTGAACTTGTGACCTCTCGAAGCAAAAAAAAAAAAAAACACTACCACCCCATGATAATACTCTTGAATGATTGTTCATTATGTAATGGGTTACCAAATGTATGCATGCATGACCATTTCGCTCCTTCAATAAGAAGCTCCAGATCCCATCTAGTGACGTACCAATGCCAGTTAAATCCCACTTCAGGAAGATTTCAGACTTTATCTCTTAATCACTGTTTAAAATAACATTAGACATATTCTGTTTCTCCGTCATTTCAAGGCTTGGAGGAGTTGCGATCAAATCTATAATGATCTCAGATTGCTGAAATGCACCTGGTTCCACAACGTCAACTGACTGTGCTGTAGAAGAAAGTCCATTACTCATAATCGCACAATCCAGTGCTCATGATGTCTCTGTCTCTCTCTCTCTCTCTCTCTCTCTCTCTCTCTCTCTCTCATGAGTTTTTAATGCTTTAATGATATATAATCACACTCTTGATGTCATCTAGATGAAGATTGGTTCCCTTTGCAGTCTCTCAAGGCTTTTCCTCATGCCAACTAAACACCCACACATTTCTATAGAAGCAAATTGTGTTTTAAGATTCTTACATTTTTTAAAAGCTGCTCGATGTGTGTGTGTGTGTGTGTGTGTGTGTGTGTCCCTGTAAATTTAGTGCATAGGAAATACATTTTGATTTGTTGTACACAGTTGTTCAACGGTTGTATATAAATCATGTTAGTAAATGAAGGCATTGTTGTTAACAATGGTCAACACCCCTAACATACATCCCAACATCTGCAACGCGAGAATATTGTTCAATCCAAACTGGTCCATGGTGTACAGATTTTTGGATACTTCTGCTCTAGAGTCAACTTCGTACGTCGACTAGTACCGTATTTTCACGACCAAAAGGCTCACCGTACTAAAAGGCGCAGTCTGTTACGTGTGCCATAACTGTATTTAACACACACATAAGGCGCACCTGATGATGGGGCACGGGTTTTATATACATATCCTCGACTACGTACGTCCGCCTTACAACAGCAACACACACAAGCAAGTGTGCGTATTTAAAAATAGATCAGGAGCAAAACTGAGTTTCATAAAGCGAAAGCACCAAGGCGGACCTCCTTGGAAATGTTCGATTTTGATTTCCTCCGCTATCGTTACTGCCTTTAGCCGAATAGTGACCGTCGAAACGCTCCTCCCACTCGTTCTTTGCTCAATGATCCACTGCTCGAGTCTTTCTTCCAACTCTGGCCACCTCGCCTTATTTCCGCGGAAACTCAGCTGCGTCTTCTTCACCTGTCGCAGCTCGTTTTCCAGCTTCCTCCACTTACAAACCATCGATTCGTTAATTTTAAAGCGCCGGCTTGATTCCCGTGTTCCTCCGCGTAGCTGATCGCCTTCAGTTTAAACTGAGCTTCATAAGCGTGTCTCTTTGCTGTTTTAACAACCCTTAAAACAGCAATGTTCTGCATAAAGCACATACCTGTTCTTTTATACACAATCCACGCCCACACTTCCCCCTTTAACGTTCTCGTGTTCTCTACTACGTCCGCCTCATGGTTCTCTAATACGTCCGCCTTACAATAACGACACACATAGGGCGCACTGCACGATAGGGCGCGTCACACATTTTGTAGAAAATCTAATACGTTTATATGCGCCTTATAGTCGTGAAAATACAGTAGTTAAAAAGAGTCCCCTAAATGACCCCATGATGAATTTAATAGCTGTGTTCATGATGCCTTGGTCTTAATTTGTTTTAAGTGTTAATTTGCGCAGTTGAATCAAGTCAGTTCACACCTCTGCATTTTCTTCGTTCAATGTAAGGGAAAGAACGTAGACGCCTATATGAACGTGTGCCGTTTGTGCGCCGCGCGAGGTCATAACGCTCGTTATAACCACTAATAGTGCGACTTGGGTGAACCTTTGAAAAATTCGTGAAGAATTATTTTGGAATAAAATTACATCAGTGGACAATAGAATGTAGATTACTTTTAAACCTGACTACATGGGCTACATGCTAAGCTCTACTGCTGTGAAAAAGTATTTGCCCCCTTCCCTAACATGGCCGCCAACCCGGAAGGGCCCTCTGCGAAGTGCACTCCGTGAGACAGCGAGCACGGGCTGAGGATCCGGAAGTTCGTTCCACTAAATCTAAAAAGAGTCAGGAAGGGAGCAAATACTTTCTCACAGTTCTGTATTTGCCTTTGGCCCTGTGTTGTTGTTGTGCAGCGATTTCACTTCCTTCACTAACATCTATTAAGAAAAAGCATCTTTTTGTCTTACTCTGTGCTGACATTTTTTATTGTAACTCCGCGTCCTATCCTGCTCTCCCAGATACGTCCTTGTCCCTTTCGGCGGGGGATTTTTTGTGATGCCGCCGCCGTCGTCACGCGCCACATTGACGGGCGCTCTTTAAAAGCTGTCCTACGTTCGTCCTTCCGCTTTCTCGGGTGGCTCCCCAAACCCTCTTGCTTTCTCCACCCAATCACATGCACGTCTTTATCTAACCGTCCTCTGCCCCCTCGCGTTAAAAGCATTAGCATAATGGAGCTCTCTCACAACAATGTCATAAATTAGACAGGCCATGCTTTATAAAACTCCACTCCACTGGATTTATTGAGAATCGTGTCAAGGTACCATATCCTTCTTCTCAGGCCCATGCTTTTAGCACTAATGAGAACACTTGGCCAGGTGTGTGTGTGTGTGCGAGAATGCGTGTTTTTGTGTGTCGGTGAATTAGACAAGGGCGGGGCTGCCAGACAGGACGTGTTCTCCATTTCATTTACCATAAAGATTTCTAGTTGCCGTTTCTCCCAGCTAATTGGATTTGCAGCTCTTTTGTCCTCGGCGTGTGTGTGTGTGTGTGTGTGTGTGTGTGTGTGTGTGTGTGTGTGTGTGCCTGTACACTTCCTCATGCACCTTGTCCTTGTCTGATCCCTCACTTGCAGTCTTGCTCTAAACCTCACAGCAGCGACTCCCACCGACTCTGAGAGCAGCAAATACGATCTCGAAATCTTTTTTTTGGAGGGATGGAAACACTATCGTTGATGTTCAGGCATCTCTAAAATGCCTGTGTTTTCTCTCTTTTTGTCTCCTCTCTGTGTTTGAACCCTCACACATGAACTGTGCTAATTCTCCTGTATGTGTTTGTGTCAACAGAGTCCAAAGCGCACAGCTCTTTCTACGTGTTTTGTAAAACAGTGTGCAAGTCTATTCAGCCAGGGAAACTACGTGTACGCTGCCAAAACTGCAAGCAAGGAACCCTTACACTGAGCCGGGTAAGTGTCTGCACAGATACGATGGAGAAATTATTATTATTATTATTATTGGCTCCCCCCCCCCCCCCCCACTACAGGACCAACTGCAAACAATGTGAACAAGAGGCATCTACAATTAAAAGACAGTTAATAAATCAGAATGCAATGAATTCAAATCTCATTCGTTTAAATAGAAAATATATCACGTGTTCTAACCGAGGAAACATTTTAGCACTGGTAAAATAAGGAATGCAAAGATTTACAAAGGAAATACACATATTAAATGTTTAAACTCAGTATATATGACTGTGTAGCATCATTCTGTTCATATACATGTATATCTGAAAACTGAAAAGACCAGTTGCTGAAGTTTTGGTCGTGTGATGTTGGTCCCGTATGTGTCCGATTCAGGATTCTTGCTGATCGACAGTTCTGGGTGTCCTTTGTTGTATTTTTAGTTTCATGATGTGACAAATGTTTTCAAATGATTCAAGCAGGGAAGTTTACAGCTTCAGGTAAGATTTTTAACTATTTTGCAATGTGATGTTGAGGAATATTATTCTGATATTGTTCCACATAGACACCGTCTTTCACAGAACCTCTACCTCACTAAAATGAGAGTCTCACTAAAACGCACTATTTATACACTATATATTCAGACTCCTTGTCAATTCATCTCAACAGTTGCAGGACAAAGTATCCAACACAGAGGTTCTGGAATGTACCGGCATGAACAGTACACTCTCCATTTTCAGCGAGAGTGCCTCTCTGTTAGTAGAATGGACCCAGGCCGCAGACCGAAGGGCCTGCCAACATCAATGTAAATGACTGGGAGAGCTGTGCTGACGACCGTTCCGACCGGCGTCTCGCTGTCAGACACGGTGCTCAGAAAGCCAAGGAGACCCGGGAGAATGGTGAAAAAACACAAGCCTCAACAAGCATCAACATTCACCCTCAACAGAGAGCTACAACATCATCTCTAATAGGCAAACGGATGCCATATTGTTCCAAGTTTTTGGGAATTGGGGACTTTTTTACGCACAGGATGCCACGCAAGCGTGTCGATACATTTTGGTAGTTTGGCAGTTTTTTCCTATGTGTACGCATATGTGTATACTATATGGACAAAATACTATATAGTTCATGGACACATGAGATTCATATATGCATTCCAATGTTTGCCAGTGTATGCTTGCACTTATAAGGGATTTTGTTATGGTGCATTTTTTTTGTTTTTTTTTTATTAATGTACATATATATATATATATATTAAACAGGTCGAGAAAAATACCTCCACTGCCTTGCGACTACAAACTAACAAAAAAGAATAAAGCAGCTGGAGAGCGCCACACCGAGGCAGCCGTTTTTGTGGCGGCAGGTTAGATTTCCTAACACCGATGTAATTGTTGATACACTGGTCAGTGGTGGTTGTTGTTTTTTTTATTATTAATAACAATACAATTATATAGGTTCAAGGTTCCACCTTGAGGATGGCTTGAAATGTGGGGCAGTAATTGTACTGGAATTATTGCTCTTTTCCCTGCAGCAACATAATGTATTCCTGGCAGCTAAGCATTTCCTTACTGCGAAACCAGTATAAAACTGCCTTTTACATCTGACCAAAAGCTTCAGTGGCCCTAAGGCAACAGAGCAATTAATGACAAACAATTATATAAACTGAATCAGAAATGTACGACTCATTTCCTGCACCAGGTATGTGTGTGTCCGTGTGTGTGTCCGTGTGTGTGTGTGTGCGCGTGCAGCCCAGGGCTGGTGTTATCTAGTGCTCCAGCATGTGGGCATCTGTCCCACCAGCACCGCACTATATCCGCTCTGTCTCTGCACGCTCTCCACAAAGGCTGAGTGGCAAGCCGCAAAGCTCCACCTGCCTTTTCTTCCTGCTCACGGTGGTCTTGGCACAACGGGACATTGACTTGTTCGCTGCCCGCGTGCCAGCGCAGTCTGCTTCTCGTGCCAATCTCATGCTGAACCTGGCTCTGAGGATCCTCTGGCGCTGCCTGCCAGACTGTGTCCTTCCTGATATGCAGCAAAACGCCAAAGATCGTCAACTCCACAAATCGCAAGTTTTTCATTTAAGAGAGTTTTTTCAAGAGCTGTACAGGGAGAGTGGGTGGGATTGTTGTGTCCGTCTGTATTCTGTGTGTCTTTCACCGTGTACCAAACTCTACCTCTGAAGGACGTGCAACCTACCGAGGAGCTTTTTTTTTTACATTTAACACTGCTGCTTTCTTCTCAAAACCCTCAACACAGAAGCAAGTGCTGATTGGATTCCTGGCACCCAGAATGCTTGTGCACAACCAGAAATTTCGTTGAGAGTTTACTCAACCTCAGGGGGTTTTTCCTCTGGGTTCTCCGGTTTCCCCCCGGTCCAAAAACATGCACGGTAGGTTAATTGGCACCTTGGAAAATTGTCCCTAGTGTGTGAATGTCTTTGAATGTGTCCTGCGATGTATTGGCATTCCATCCAGGGTGTATCCTGCCATAATGCCCATAGACTCCTGATATAGGCGCAGTCTCTCCCTGACCCGTTGGAAGATCGGGTATAGCGGTAGAAGATGATCACATTCAGAGGAGGGACATTGGGTATATCGATAGAAGAATTCTGAGAATGGAGCCACCGAGCAGGAGGAAACGAAGAAGAACATTTGAGGAGGTTTGGTGAGGAAAGACATGCAGGTGGTTGCTTTGAAAGAGACCGATGCGGAGGATAAGGTGTGGAAACTGATGAGCCACTGTGGGGACTCATCATAACAGGAGCAGCCAAAAGAAGAAGGTGGTTCAGATGAGCAATGCTTCAGGAGATTATGGTGGATACGATGTTCGTACTGGTGCAGAATGCGGCTTCTTAAGTCCATTTTTGCAAACAGCAATCAGTTACATTATATAGTACCTTTCTTTGTAATCAGTGAGGACACTACATTTTGTGGGGAAATCAAATATGCAAATGACATTTGTAAGCGATATCTCAGGAATAATGCTGTAGAGAATGTGCTATTGCCTCCCTGTACTTGCAGGAAACTTGCTGAAGTCGCCGTCTCTTTTCTGTTATTAAATATACTTTGAAGTCCTTCAGTTCATTTGTAGATAGTTCCATAAATGTGTCGTTTCGAATATGTTTGATATACACATTGAGATTTTTGTTATAGGTCGTTTCAAATAGACTCTAGACTAAAGCCTGAACACATTTCCTCTCATTAATCTACACTCGGTACCTTGTAATGACAAAGTGAAAATGGAATTCTATAAATGTCTGTATGTTTATTTGGTAGAGAAATACTGAAATATCATACTTCCATGAGCAGACAGACATTTCACCCAGTACTTAGTCGAAGAAACTTTGGCAGCATTTCCAGCCTCGAGTCTTTTTTTTTTTTTTAGGTATGATGCAACAAGCTTTTTCATGGCAAATCCACTTAAGCTGGGTCAGGTTGGATGGGGAGCATTGAAGAAGCCACTTTCAGACAGAGTTCTAGCTGGGCCACAACAGGACATTCACAAAGATATTCCTAAGCCTCTCCTTTGGTGTCTTGGATATGTGCTGTCGGAAGGTGAACCTTCCGCCCTGAGTTCTGTGGAACGGGTCTGTATTGAGGAGATCTTTAGAAACTTTACCCAGCATTCCCTCAACCCTGATCAGTTGCCAAGAAAAAAAAACACCCTCACAGCATCATGATGCCACCACCACCACCACCATGCTTCACTTTTCATCCGGGGAATATGTTTAGAATTCAGGTCAAAAGGTTCCGCCTTGGTTTCATCAGTCTGGGAGTGTTTCAGGTGCTTTCTGGCAAGTGACCTTTATTATGTGTTGGACTGAGGAGAAGCTTGCATCCATTCAATTCAATTTTATTTTATTTACAATTGTCGCAAAGCAGCTTTACATAATACACTTAATTATAGTGTGTGAGAATGAAAATCAGTTTGTCCCTGATGATTGTTTCTTGTTGAGCGAGCCGAGGCGCCGGCGTCAAGGAAAAAACTCCCCGAAAAGGTAACAGGAAAAAAAACCTTGAGAGGAAAAAAGACTCAACAGAGAACCCCATCCTCATGTGGGCGCTTGTTTTTGTGTTTGTGATTTGTGAATTTGTTTAGTGTGGAGTCTATCCATGGAATTGATACCTAGCCACTCTGTCATAAAACCCAGATTAGGGAAGAAGTGCAGTGATGCTTGGAACATTGTCCCATTTCCACATATGATCTCCAGAGCCTAGTGGACAATTTTCCAGAAGGACAAAGAGGTTTTTCTCTTTCTTCACCCGCGAATGCGCATTTGGACCGGGAAACCAGCTCTTGGTAAAATCCTGGATGGTCCATATTTTTTTTTTCTATTTAAGGATTATGGATTCCACTCTGCTCTTAGGAATCTTCAGTAGAGCTTTTTTGTAGCCTTCCCCATATCTGTTGAAGATTCCTAAGGATTATGGATGGCGCTCTGCTCTTAGGAATCTTCCAACAGATCTGGGGAAGGGTACAAAAAAAAAAGCGCTTGCTGCTCTATTGCAGATTCCTAAGGATTATGGATCTCAATCTGCTCTTAGGAATCTTCAATAGAGCAGGAAGCTTTTGTGTAGCCGTACAACAATCCTGTATCTGATCTCTGCATATAGTTCCTTTAACCCAGTGTTCCTGAAATAGTGGGGTGCGCGAGGCTCCGTCAATAGGGGGCGCGTTTGACCTCGGGGACCTTGCGTTTTTATTTTTCAATTTTGATTTTTTTTACTGTTCCACAATAAAGTGCAATAGCACTCCATTACTTGGAGTGAAAATACATGAAATCGCGAATGAAAATGTCCGCCTGCTGTATCAGAATAACGTTTAAGCACCAGAGTTTGCGCAGCAAGAAAAACTAAAGAAAAACGGAGGGCAACCCCCCCCCCCTCTCCCCACAACAATCTAAGAAACGTCACGCACTGCAAAAGCAATATAACAAATGTATAGACACATGATACGTGGGGGGGGGGGTGGGGCGGGGTGGGTTTGGGGGGGGGGGGGGCACTGCTTTAACCGGTGGTTTGTTTTTTTGCTCTGATCTGCAATATCAGCCGTTTCCCAATTATGTCCAATCAGTTTAATTTTCCACACGTGGAAATCAATAAGCACGGTCTGCATTGTCGTTATAAATCCCTACGTGTTGCCATGTTGTCTTGTGTAGTCTGTGTTGTGTTGTCTGTATAGTGTGTGTATCTGTACTGTATTGTCTGTATGTGTGTGTATAGTTGTATAGTCTGTACTGTGTTGTATAGTCTGTACTGTGTTGTATAGTCTGTACTGTGTTGTAGTACTGTGTTGTACTGTGTTGTTGTATAGTCTGTATAGTCTGTGTGTGTATGTCTGTGTAGTGTTGTATAAGTCTGTACTGTGTTGTATATCTGTCTGTCTGTACTAGTCTGTACTGTGTTGTCTGTATAGTCTGTACTGTGTTGTGTATAGTCTGTACTGTGTTGTGTTGTACTGTGTTGTATAGTCTGTCTGTACTGTGTTGTATAGTCTACTGTGTTGTATAGTCTGTACTGTGTTGTATAGTCTGTACTGTGTTGTATAGTCTGTACTGTGTTGTGTATAGTCTGTACTGTGTTGTATAATCTGTATTGTCTGTATTGTGTTTTGTATGTGTGTGTTGTATAGTGTGTACTGTGTGTATAGTCGTGTACTGTGTTAGTTTTCTGTACTGTGTTGTCTGTATCTGTGTTGTAGTCTGTCTGTTGTAGTCTACTGTGTTGTATCTGTAGTGTAGTGTTGTCGTATAGTCTGTACTGTGTTGTGTCTCTGTACGTGTTTGTGTAGTCTGTACTGTGTTGGTATAGTCTGTGTACTGTGTTGTAGTACTGTGTTGTAGAGTCTGATGTGTTGTGTTGTGTATGTGTTGATAGTCCTGTCTGTGTTGTAATGTCTGTACAGTCTGTACTGTGTTGTATAGTCTGTACTGTGTTGTATAGTCCTCTCTGTAAGTTAAATGTATAGTGAAATACCTTTTCTGTCCTTGAGAGTCGCCAACAGCTGAAATCACATTCCTTGTGTGTGTGTGTGTGTGTGTGTGTGTGTGTGGTGTGTGTGTGTGTGTGTAAACACACTTGGCCAATAAACCTGATTCTGATTCTGAAAAGAGAGAATGAAAAGTGAAGGGTGTCTGAATACTTCCTCAAATGCATTGTTTGTCTGTGTATAAATCTGTTAAACTCACATTACAGTGGCCAGTTTATTTGTTTGACATCATAACCCACGTGTGTGTGTGTGTGTGTGTGTGTGTGTGTGTGTATGTATATATGAATACAGGCTTGGTTGGTTTTTGTTTGTTTGTTTGTTTGTTTATTTGTGCAGCGTTATACTTTTTTGGCCATAATTGTAGCGTCCCTCAACCGAGCAGGAAATACACGGCACGCTCGAGCGCAACCTCTTTTCAAATCAGGCTGCAGGAGTCTCCCAGCTGGCTCAGGGACAGAGTGCTGTTTGTCCAACAGTAACCTAATTAAGGCTTTGTTGGGATGTGGTGTTGATTCTCTATGTCCAGAGAGAGAGAGAGAGAGAGAGAGAGAGAGAGAGAGAGTGAAAGAGAGAGAGAGAGAGTGGTGTAGACAAAAGAAGAAGGTGTGCTGGTGAATAATTCATAAACATTTTTCTCATTAATCATTACATTCACATGGATGTGCGCGTCGTGTGTGTGTGTGTGTGTGTGTGTGCGTGTGTGTGTGTGTGTGTGTGTGTGTGTGGTGGCGTGTGTGTGTGTGTGTGTGTGTGTGTGTGTGCGTGCTTGTGTGTGTTGTGTGTGTTTTTTGATGCACCAGGGGTCTGTGTGACCTTTCCTTGCTGTCTCTTAGCAGGTGTCTTCATGTAATCTCCAAGCCCCACCACCGTAACCCTCTGGATTGTTTCCCAGCCCTCGCCTTCATCCCTCTGTCACTCCTGCACTCCAGCCCTCTATCACTCCCCCTGTCTGCCTGCGAGGGGAGGGAGTAATGATTTCCTTAACCTTTCTCTCTAGCTTATTAAGGCTCCTGTCGAAATGTTTAAATGCTTATGCTAATAAGGCCTTCGCTCAGTCCTGCAGTTTGTTCATCCCAAAACAATTATGGTTTGAAATAGTGTCTTTATCTGGCATCCCTCTGCCAGCGGGATGTGTGTGAGAGTGGGAGGACAGATACACACACAGAGGGAAGGGAAGGGACTGAAAAGGTTTTTTTTTGATCATTTTAAGATTGGCTACCCCCCCCCCCCCCCAAACCCCACCACCATAAGGGTAAACCATTGCATAATGCCTTTTCTCTTTGCCGTGTTACTCCCATGTTTCAGCCTGCGCTCTGCATGGATGTTTATTGGGAAAAATGAACAGCGATTTTATCATTGCCTTTTTACAATTAATTGCTAAGTGAATAATTGCTTAATGTTAACATTTGTCCTAATTACTCCTTCGTTTATTTGTTTTAGGGACCCTCATGTTGGGATGACGTCCTTCTTCCAAATAGGATTCACGGTGTGTGCCAGTCAGGAGACTGCGATGGCCGAGTGGCGGTGAGAGACTTTCACCATACCATGACTGCATTCGATGAGGCCTTCTCGCTGTCACAACGTGGGCTCTTTATTTCATATATAAATGGAAGATTTTCCAATTTCCACTGGTTCGGTAAAAGATTTATGGCATCTTTTCAAGATCTGCTCCAAGAGAATGCATGAGGACTTAGATTGGCAGCACATATATACTGCTGTAACGCTTCTGCTAGGGTGGCACAGAGGGGAACATTCCCAACAAGGGAAATGTTGGAAGTAGGAGTTGGTGAATCTGGGGCACCGGGTAGTTGTTTCGAAAAAGTGTAAGTTGGTTTCGGACCCCTTACGTTATTATGGAGCCCTTTCCGACGCATCAGTGCTTTATTAAGCTGTGTCTTCGAAGCGGCACAGCTGTGTTGTAATCACACGAACAGGCGGGACATGACGTCCTCCCAAATATCATTTCTGAAGCACTCACAATTACCGTAAATTCTGGACTATAAAGCGCACCTGCATATAAGCCGCATCCGCTCTATTTAAAAAAAAAAATAAGCCGCACCTGCATACAAGCCGCATCCGCTTTTGAATTGTAAATGTACATGTATGTACCTAAATAGATCCTTTCCTAACCTGTATTTAGGAACACTAACAGTTAAACGGTGTAACGGTGGACGCTGCACAGAGACGCGGAGATCCGGAATTCATACAAAACAGGATTTATTAGAATAAAGAACTCAGGAGACGCCGCTCATACGGAGCGGCCAGACAGGCTAGGGAGCCTTGCGCTCTGCGCGCCGTGGTACCGGGAGTACCGGAGACTTGGAAGTCCGGGAATCGGGAACAGACAAAGGTTAGGCATAAACATATATCGAGCGTCCGTGTCCGCGACTCTAGGTATGTGCTACGAGCCCGGACGGGGATTGTAGAGTGAACCGGGCTTATATCGGGAGAGGGGAAATCAAGAACAACTTTGGCTGATTTGTGCGTGCGTGTGTGTGTGTGTGTGTGTGTGTGTGTGTGTGTGTGTGTGTGTGTGTGTGTGGTTGTGTGTGTGGTGTGTGTGTGTGTGTGTGTGTGGGGAAAAGAGCAGGGGAGGAGAGAGAGAGAGCACCGAGCAGCAACTTTGCTGATTAAAACGGGACAGAACCAAGAGAAAATAAGCGCTATTTACAGTATTTATCTTCATTTCTCCTGTGTGTGAAATCACGTCACCTTAACCTTGTAAAGATAGAGTTTGTCCTCCTTCTATCCGCTTCTACCCACTTATATCTGCTAAAGAGGAACTAGCGCATTCTTCTTCTTTGCATTTATTTTGTCTTAGTTTTGATTCTAATTCCGGTTAGAGCCCCTAGCGGTCGGGAAAAAAATCTGCAGAATAGCCGCACCTTATTATTAGCCGCATGGTTCAAAACCTAGGAAAAAAGTAGCGGCTTATAGTCCAGAATTTACGGTACATCAAACACATATCATGCACCGCGCCATTATAACCAACCCCAGTGTCTCTCAATTAGGTAGAAAAAGCTACTTAGAGGTCCCGTTGGTTAAATATATTTATATATTTAAATATATTTTCCGTTCTTTGAACAACATCTCGTTTCAGTGCTATTTGACTTTATCTCATCATCTTCACTCCTGTTTGTTCTGTAGGAGTTTTACTTGAAGTGTGCGGCCCATCCCACTTGTGATGAAGACACATCGGTGGCGCTGGACTTGATCATGACTAATGTGCGCCACGTCCCCTGCATCGCCTGCACTGATGTTGTGTAAGTGTGATATACTCACTTAATAATAAATAATAATGCATTTTATTTATAGGTGCCTTTCACAAGGACGCTGTACAATAAGTAAACAAAGCAAACATTCAGGGGGAGGGGCCAAAACATATAGAAACATCGTACCTGAATTAAGATGAGAGTGAGTGATGGGACAAGCAATCTAGGAAGAGTATGCAGATTTGTACAGGTGAGACTTTAGTCTAGATTTAAAGGTAGGGAGAGAGTCGATGCTTTGAATGTCAGGAGAGTTCCAGAGCCGAGGAGCAGAGCAACAGAATGCCCTCTCTCCTTTTGTGGCGAGACTGGGTAGGTATTTGTATAGGCTAATAAACAAAATACAGTGGTATTTCAGTAGAGGTGTGTGTGTGTGTGTGTGTGTGTGTACGGTTCTGAATTATCCTGATGCACTATATCTGGATGGAGTTTTATTCTATAGGAGACACTCTGGGATGGCAGTGGTTCCACACGAACACCCTAAAGCTCTATCAAGTTATTGATATCAAAAGCTTGAGGATGGATTAGGAATGTAATTGATAATAACAGTCTGCTACAATGGTTCAGGACGACGGGTTACATTTAATCTACTATTACTGTACACTTTAACAATGATGGGACTATATTGAATGGACTTTAGGGGCACGGTGGTTTAGTGGTTAGCACGTTCGCCTCACACCACCAGGGTCCGGGTTCTGTTCCCGTCTCGGCCATGTGTGTGTGGAGTTTGCATGTTCTCCCCGTGCCTCAGGGTTTTTTTCTCCGGGTTCTCCGGTTTCCTCCCGGTCCAAAAACATGCACGGTAGGTTGATTGGCACCTTGGAAAATTGTCCCTAGTGTATGAATGTGTGTGTGAATGTGTGTGTGTGTGTGCCCTGCGATGGGCTGATTCCATCCAGGGTGTATCCTGCCCTTAATGCCCATAGATGCCTGAGATAGGCACAGGCTCCCCGTGACCCGAGGGAAGATCAGATATAGCGGTAGAAGATGAATGTGTGAATGAATGAATGAACTTTCAGTGCCACTCAGTTACTGTAAGTTCTTCCTTAAGACATCACAGAGAATTCTTCCCTGCCACAGTGGTCACTCATTAGGGATAAACATAGAATTGATAGGAAAACAAGTTTTACATTCTTTTATAACCTCTTTGGTTATAAGGCCACTTTTTAATAGCCATTTGTGTAAAGCGGCTTTAAGACAATGTCCATTGTTAGAAGGAAAACAAATAAAACGTTATTAAATTGAATTACAGCTCTGCGAAAGTCATTCTTTTTAGGTTTTGCTTGTAAAATAAATCCCAACAGAAGAGTCCTTTATTTGCCACATATACATTATACAGTGAAATTCGTTCTTTGCATAGCCCAGCTGGTTTGGAAGCACTGAGTCAGCCATGATACATGGCTGTTAAGGGTTCCTTGATCAAGGACCCAAGAGTGGCAGGTTGGCGAACCCGGGCTCAAACCCCCAACCTTCTGATCAGCAGCCCAGCACCTTAACCACTGAGCTACCCCCCCTTCCTCCTCCTAACACATGTACACATCCTACGAAACACTAATATATCTGTTATTGACATCAAGGGAAAATTTTTTGTAAAAAAAAAAAAACCCAATCTGATCTGCTGTATTGAAGATGCAGTAAACACGCGGTGAAGACTTGCTTGGTCTGATGAGACGTAAAGCAGTAGATTTGGAAGTATAACCCTCACAACCCCGTTCACACAGAGAACACCATCCACACAGTGAAGCATAGCGGATTGCATTGTAAAAATGACTAGGGATTGATCAGGGTTGAAATTAACTGCAGGCTATCTTAGGACAAACGTCTTCTGATCTGCGAGAGACTTGAGTTGAGTTTGCTGAGGTTCACTGTTAAATAGAATAGAAGCAGCCACACACACACACACACACACACACACACACAAACCTGGACCTGTTTTACCAAGGAGAATGGACCAGATCTCAGCAATATTAACAACATCAATTATTGTACCTGTATTATAAATCAGAAAACATCTACAAGAGGGTAAAATAATTATTTATTGTCATTATTTATCCCAAATTTGTTTTTGTTACAATACTCAAACAAAGATGTAGTTTATATAAGTTTCTAAAATAAGGATTGTGTGGATAATTATGAGGGAGAGGGAGAAGCAGAGCGGTAAAAATGAATACTGAAATTAATCTCAGATCTTTAGCTTTCTGATCTGAGGGGGAGTTTTGCGTGGTTAATAAATAGAAGCCACACACACACACACACACACACACACACACAACTGTGTTTTACCAAGGAGAGGACCAGATCTCAGCAATATTAACAACATCAATTATTGACCTGTATTATAAATCAGAAAACATACAAGAGGGTAAAATAATTATTTATTGTCATTATTTATCATTTGTTTTTGTTACAATACAAACAAAGATTAGTTTCATATAAGTTTCTAAAATAAGGATTGTGTGGATAATTATGAGGGAGAGGGAGAAGCAGAGCGGGAATACTGCGAGCTAGAGGGGGCGTGGCCAGTGGATCTCTGACAGTATCATTCATTCATTCATCTTCTACCGATCTTTATCGGTCATGGGGAGTCTGTGCCGATCTCAGGCGTCTATGGGCATTAAGGCAGGATACACTCTGGATGGAATGCCAACCCATCGCAGGGCACACACACACACACACACACACACACACACACACACACACACACACCAAAAAAGAACACACAAAAAAAATACACACTAGGGACAATTTTCCAAGGGGCAGTTGCACACATCAACCTACAGTCACCAATACAATAGGGACATAATTAAAAACCTCGTCAAGGCGCCAAAAAACATTGTTACAAAAAAACTCAAAAAAAAAGTTTTTATCCTAAAGGACCGGGGGGCGCAGGATGGAAAACCCTTGCATGTTTTTGGCGGAGTAACCCGGAGAACCCGGAGAAAACCACGGCCTGACCCACCTGGGATGGCACGGGGATGAGGGAACATGCAACATGCACAAACTCCACACACACATGGCCGAGACGGGAATCGACCCCGGACCCTGGCGGTGTGAAGTGAACGTGCTAACCAATAAGCTCCCGTGCCTCTTCTCTGTCAGTATTTATTTATTTATTTAATCCTTGGTTTTGAACGTGATCCATCGAAACTGCACATGATGGATAGCCATTGTTTTGGGGTCGTTACTCAAAAAAAGTTTATTTATAACGTTAATATTTCTGATTTAGCATACTTGTGCTTCCTCTTCATCCTCCACATATTAAACTACAGTAGGGAGTTCTGTAGAGAAACGTCCGAATACTTTTGTCCTTAATGGCATTTTTTTTCCCTTTACATTACTTTTACTTTTATAATGTTGAAACCAGTGTTTTCACCCTTTCACACATCTGTAAATATTTAGCATTTTCAAGCTACCCATTCCGCAAATGCACTCCTATACAATCAGAGATGCTGTTTTTGAACTAGAGTCTGATCTCAAACCGGATCAAACAGGAACCACAGAACAGTTTAGCACCCATACAAGGCACTGGCGTTTCTGGATCGCGTTCATGAGTCACTGCCTTTTTGCATGATGACCTGCGTTTGTGGATAACGTGACGGACTGTGTTCATTAGTTCTGGAGCTGTTTCTAAAGCCGTACAGTGATTTCTATTACATAATCATACACTAAAAAAAAGAGCAGATCACGGGAATCCAATATTGCCTTTTGCTCATGTCCGTTGTTGACAGAGATTTCTTCTATCGTTCTGTTAATCTCATGATATTATGTACAGTAGATGATGAGATAGTGAAAGTCTTGACTGTTATCTATTGAGGAATATTATTCTCTGGAAATATGGAAGATTCTTTTGAACAATTTTTAGATCCAGTTTCTTGCAGATTACCTCTTTTTTTTTCTCATGAAGAGACTTTACGTCGCTTTTTAAACCCCATCATGTTACTGAGCTGTTGTCAATTATCCTAATTAGCTGGCAAATGTTCCTCCAGCTGTTAATACACTTACCTTTCCAACATTTTGTTGCCCTACATGTTGAATCAAAATGACCTTATTTTTATGTTAAAATGGTGCATTTTCTCACATAAACTTTTTTTAAAATGTTTTGCTGAAAAATAAATAAATAAATAAATGTGTGTGTATAAGGGGGCACGGTGGCTTAGTGGTTAGCACGTTCGCCTCACACCGCCAGGGTCTGGGTTTGATTCCCGTCTCTGCCATGTGTTTGTGGAGTTTGCATGTTCTTTCTTTGTTTTTCTCCGGGTTCTCCGTTTTTCTCCGGTCCAAAACATGCAAGCCTTAAATGTAAATCTCTGTATATACACTGGGTATTATCTCCAGCACTGGGGTGTATGGTGTATGTATACTATATATGACATGTTTAGATTCCAGGTACGTCATTGCTGGAGATAATACATAGTGTATATACAAACATTTACATTTTAGGCTTTTGGCAGCCCCCCCCCCTCCACTCCCTTATCCAGAGTGAGTTAGATTTTTCAGGAGGGGGTGAGGGGGGGGCGGTTCCTGATCGTAGGGATGGTAAAATTTCATCAATTCATCTTTTTTTTTTTTTTTTTTTTAAGCATGGTGGTTTAGTGGTTAGCACGTTCGCCTCACACCTCCGGGGTTAGGGTTCGATTCCCGTCTCCACCATGTGTGTGGAGTTTGCATGTTCTCCCTTTGCCTCAGGGGGTTTTTCTCCGGGTTTTGGGGGTTTTCCCCCAAGCTTGATTGCACCTGGGAAAATTGTCCCTAGTGTGTGAATGTCTGTGTGTGTTCCCTACAATGGATTGGCATTCCATACAGGGTGTATCCTGCCTTGATGTCAGACACCCGAGATAGGCACAGGTTCCCCGCGGCCCGAGGGAAGATCGGATAAAGTGATAGAAGATGAATGAATGAATGAATGAATTGCATCATGTTCCAATGTGTTGAATCGAAACGAAAGCTGTTTCACTATAACGGAGAATCATATCACTTTGCATCGGTAGCTGCTTCAACCTTATCTTTAATGCAGCATGTCATTGGCCATGCGTCGAGAAGCCAATCACATTTGCCTCAGTGAGGCATATGCACATCCTGTCTCTGCACGGAATCCTGCGTGATGCTCAGAGGCACGTGGTTGGGTTCTAATGATGCGTTGAGCCTTTTTCACCGCCCTTTGCAGGGCTTTTCTTTCACACGCCATTGAGGTTCACACTGTAACAAAGTTAGTCAGGATATTCTTAATGATGCAGTGATGCTTTCTCAAGCTTCCTCAAGGACTATAGAAAATAACAATTATTCACCAGTCAATTTTTCCCAGATTTTCCCAAATTTTTCCCAGTCTACAGTCACACAGAAGGTCTCTTACACACTCTTCACACTACTGCCATCAGGAAAGAGGTTCCGAAGCATCCGGGCTCTCACAACCAGATTATGCTATTGTTTTTTCCCCTCAAGCCATCAGGTTTCTCAACGCACTAAACTAAAGTGGAACTGGACTCTCACACACACACACACACACACACACACACACACACACCATCCACACATCATTCCATTGCTTTATTTATCTGCCTCATTACTGGCCTTTACATGTTTATTGTATATACTGCTCTCACTGACAGTGTTACTGTTTACATGCACATTGTGCACATCCACTTTTTATTACTGCTGCTCTATTTGTTCATTTGTACACCAGACAAACGGTGTTACAATGTTTACAAAACTTTGCACTACATCACAGTGACGTTGTTGTTGTGTTTTTTTATTTGATTTTATAGTGTGTTATAGTTGTTTGTTATTCACCGTCTCGTGTTGTGAACACAGTCTTGTTCTGTCTTTGCGCTGTTTGCACTCGGTTGCACACGATGCACTTTATGTAGCGAGGACAAACTTAGTCTCGTCCTCAGCATTGTGTTGTTGTGTTTGTGTTATATGTTGTTTTGTGTAGCACCAGGGTCTTGGAGAAACGCTGTGTCATTTCACTGTGTACTGCGTCAGCTATATATGGTCGAAATGACAATAAAACCTCTTGACTTGACTTGACTTAATTTTTATGACTACTTCATATGAAAATTCCAGCGTGAAAATAAAGCCCCAGAACCTGAGAGTGGTTAAAAGAAATGTATATATCACAGCACCGGCTTTGTAGCCGTGACTTTATTACTACTAGGCAAATAGATGATTAAGACAAACAGAATGACTGATGGTTAACCCTCCTCAGCGAATGAAAATTCTCCTCCCACCTTTCCCATGTAGCTGCAATCACCAGGCTCGGTGCAGCGCACGCCCGCTCTGAAGGTCAGCAGTTAGCTGTTGGTTCAGGGCAGCCGTCGCCACCTTCCCGCTTTTCCGGATGATGAAAAGCAGGCGCGATCTGGCACAATGCAGCCCAATCAGCGAGACTTGCCATTCAAATCAACCACTGATTGAAGTGGTGCAGCAATTAGCTTCTCGAGTGGGCTTTTGTTTGGCCTTCGTCCCTTCGCTTCTTGCCCGCTCCTCCTCCTTACTGAAGGGCAGAGGCAAGGACATAGGCGTATTCTTCAAGCGGCGTCAGAAAAGAGCTCAATGCCAGCAGACAGACTTAAGATCCAGTGTGTGTACTGCTGAGTGTGTGAGATAGAATAGACAGCGAGCGTCTTTTTTCGGGGGAGAATTATTGTAGCCTTCATTTTTTAAGAGCGTGTGGCAAACCTCAATTCTTCATTCATTCATTCATCTTCTACGTAACGCTTTATCCGATCTTCCGATCTTCCCTCGGGTCACGGGGAGTCTGTGCCTATCTCAGGCGTCTATGGGCATTAAGGCAGGATTCACCCTGGATGGAATGCCAACCCATCGCAGGGCACACACACACACACACACACACACACACACACACACACACA
Source organism: Kryptopterus vitreolus (assembly GCA_030449085.1). Lineage (NCBI taxonomy): Eukaryota > Metazoa > Chordata > Actinopteri > Siluriformes > Siluridae > Kryptopterus > Kryptopterus vitreolus. The sequence goes on from JACRUU010000014.1 coordinate 1,394,871, forward strand.
CACACACACACACACACACATTCATACACTAGAGACAATTTTCCAAGGTGCCAATCAACCTACCGTGCATGTTTTTGGACCGGGAGGAAACCGTAGAACCCCCCTGAGGCACGGGGAGAACATGCGAACTCCACACACACATGGCCGAGACGGGAATCGAACCCGGACCCTGGCGGTGTGAGGCGAATGTGCTAACCACTAAACCACCGTGCCCCCACCTCAATTCTTAATTGGCGCAAAAAAAAAACAAATCTAACAAAGCAGCCTGGCAGGGTGCCATTACTATTACATATGCAAATTCATATAGGATAAATATCAGGATTTCCTGATATTGCTCTGACTTTGCACCCTTCATCTCTCACATACATGCACACGCATTTGCGAGGCTGCTATCAAAACCGGATCGCCCCTCCCGCCTGCCTGCTGCCTCGAGCCCCATGCTGCCTTGAAACAAAGCGATTTCCGCACACAGTCCTTAGTTATTTGCGAAGCCTCAGGGGACACAGCATCCAGAGCCAGTCCAAAGAAATTGAGTTCTGCCTCGTGGCACTGCAGATGAATAAAATACTAATGCTACGACAAAACTGTGCAGAGGAAAATAGATTTAATTTACATTATAGTGGGAAAGTCCTGTGGAGCCACGGCCCATTGATAAACTCTTAAAACTTATAAAAGTATGAATCTCAGTGACACAATGATTATCTTCGCAAAAGAATTGCACCAGGAGGATTGTGCATCATCCTTTCATCGGATGGAATTGGGATACATGACCTTTCCAGTCATATGTGGTTCTTTACCAGGTGTGACCACAAAATTAGGGACGCACAAATTGTCCAACGCCCCTGAGCGCAAAAAGGCAGCTCGCTGAAGCTTTACAGGGTTTTGTGTGTAACCCACCCGAAACCATGTAAACCTATGTAAAGTATAATCATGGAGCTGGCTGTGTGCAGAGGCAATACATTTAGGGCTCCTCCTTTATTAAAGGGAAATTTTCTACATCTAGCAGCATTTTATATACAGTCGTTTATCTCCTGCTTTTTTTTCTGTAGGAAGAAGCACATATAGTCTGGATAAGTATACTGTCCTAATACTTTTGACCTTATAGCGTATATTTCGGATTCTTTGAAATGCTGATTAATGTGATTGCATATGCATCTATTTATTTGCCTTTCATTTCAAACACAAGTTCTTATTGTCTTCTGATCTGTAATGTAGCTGTAATGCTCAGAGACACACGGCACCAGGGTTGCCACTGCCTCGTAAAATGTCCAAAATTGAAAATATGAATTATGGAGTTAAAAAGTCTGAAGTAATGTTAAACACGTCTTCATTTTCCGATGTCCGTGTAACGAAATACTTTTTTGTTTGTGGGGTTTTCCCCCCCTCTAGTCCAAATATTCATTCATTCATTCATTCATCTTCTACCGCTATATTCGATCTTCCCTCGGGTCACGGAGAGTCTGTGTCTATCTCAGGCGTCTATGGGCATTAAGGCAGGATACACCCTGGACGGAATGCCAACCCATTGCAGGACACACACACACACACACATTCACACACTAGGGACAATTTTCCAAGGTGCCAATCAACCTACCGTGCATGTTTTTGGACCGGGAGGAAACCGGAGAACCTTTAGAAAAACCCCCTGAGACACGGGGAGAACATGCAAACTCCACACACACACACATGGCCGAGACTGGAATCGAACCCGGACCCTGGCGGTGTGAGGCGAACGTGCTAACCACTAAGACACCGTGCCCCATTAGTCCAAATATAATTCGCTATATTGCAACTACAAATGAGACCAACATGAAGCAGCTTTCTGTTATTGGTGCGAATCTCTTTTGCACTCCATCACACATGTAAGACGGGTTTTATTATTCAGATGTGCGGAAGTGCGAACTTGAATGCATCTGTGTGAGTTTCATTATTAATGGCATTAAAAAGGTATTATAATGTCTCATGAATCCTGCAGAAAGCCTGACATGAACATGGTCAATGCTAGTGGATGTAATCTGCTCTGTGTCCTGCAGGAGTCCTGTTCTGGTGGCTCAGTGCGTCGAGCGTCATGTGATCTGCCTGGATTGTTTCCACGTGTACTGTGCGACCCGACTGAACGATCGACAGTTCATCCATGACCCTGCAGTGGGCTACTCGCTCCCCTGTGCTGGTAGGCATGAGCAGACATGTCTGTTCATTTTGTGTGTGTGTGTGTGTGTGTGTGTGTGTGTGTGTGTGTGTGTGTGTGTGTGTGTGTGTGTGTGTGTGTGTGTGTGTGTGTGTGTGTGGTGTGTGTGTGTGTACTAATGATTGATGGTAGGAGCTTGGTGCCTGCAGTGAAGAGGAGACACTATCATAGCATTGCATTTTCTCTCTCTGTCAGTCTCTCTCTCTCTCTCTCTCTCTCTCTCTCCCCCTCTCTCCCTCTCTCACTCCCCTCCACACACACACACACACACACACACACACACAACTTAGTGTCGCTCTTCCACGTATCTCTGCTTGCACTTTCTTTACTGCCATGCTGTAATGGGGCTCCAGGGAGAAACGCTGACCTCCCATCAGTGAAAGAATCCTTTATCTCTCTCTCTCACCTCTCTGCCTCACACACACACACACACACACACACACACACACACACACACACACACACACACACACACACACTCATTCATTTGCTTATACACATACCTACAAATTTGTGGGCCTTGTGCAAACGCAGCGTCTAGGGTAAAGCTGCAAGAGGTAGCGTTCAGTGCTTGCGATGCTGCATTTAAATAGGCCAGCACTAATCTGACATTGTATTTTGCTTATACTGCGACTCCGAAGGGAGTCCAGCTGCAGGTTCGCAGATAAAGAAAGCAAGTTTTATTCCCCCAATTTGTGAAAAGACAGGCTCAAAAAGTGAAATTTGGGAGTTTTTTTTCTTTTTTTACCTTGCTGATGAAGACAGGTAGGGAACCGATGCAACTTTTGTGCAAAAAAAGTGCACATTTCAATTCATACAATTCATTATTTATATGTATAGCGCGTTTAACAATGGATGTTGTCTCAAAGCAGCATTACACTAATAATACAGTAAACATGAAAAAGCTTGTGATTTATAAATGCGTCATGTTAAAACGTCGTGTTGCTTTAATCATGTTGCTTTTAATTTATTTCTATAAGATTGAATTATTGTATGTGCAAATGTAATTGAAGCGTTTAATTAATAAGCTTGTAGCACCTCCTTTTGCAGCCATTACTTCAACCAGTCGCCTTCTGTAAGCTCTTATATCTGTATTGGGGGATTTTTTGCCCACTCCTCCTTGCAGAGGTTGGAAGAGCATCTGTCATGTAGCGCCCGCTTCAGGTGTAGCCACAAAATATCAGTTGGATTGAAATCCGGTCTCCGGTCTCGGCCTATCAAGAAGTGTGAAACTTCTTTCTTTCAAGCCATTCCTTGGTGGATTGGCTTAAACGCTTAGGGTCGGCGTCTTTGTTGCATCACCCATTTTCGGCCCACCTTCAGCTCTCTGAGTGATAGCAGGAGATTCTCCTCAAGAATTTGTTGATAGATCTGAGAAGTTTTTCTGAATAATATGGAGTCGCCCCTGGCCTTCACACTTCCACCACCATGCTTCACTGTTGGGAGGAGCTTCTTTTCTTGGAATTCCGTGTTGTTTTTTATCCAAACATGGCGGCTTTGATTATGGCAAATAAAGCTATTTTGGACTCATCTGTTCAAAGATTGGACTTACAAAAGGGCTATGATTTGTCCAAATGCTTTCTGGCTAAGATTATATTAATGGATTGAAACGGGCAGCTTTGTTCTTTTTTGAGAGCAGAGGCTTCTTTCTAGCAACTCTCCCATAAATGTCATGTCTGTTCAATTTCCATCTGATTGTAGACACGTATACATTTACCCCAAGATGCTGCCAGAGAGGTCTACAACTCTCTAAAATGGATGTGTGGGTTGTTCTTTACCTCGTTTATTATTTTTATAAATGATCATTTTAATGCACGTTTATTTCTAGGCAGAGTTGTGGTCATGTTGAATGTCCTAGATCTATAGATGATTTGTATTCCAGTAGATGGATGGAGTTGGAATCTCTTGGAGATGGTCTTGTAGCTTTCCCCAGACTGATGGGCTGCCATCACCTTCTTCCCCATGTCCTCGGATATCTCCTTCCCACTTTATTTATTAGTTTGATTCCTTGACACTACAGAGGTTTGGTTGTTTTTTTCTTCACTCTTTTAATCAGTGTTTCCCAACCACTTTGCTAAGGATGTCTAAATTGATTGGTCTGCAGTTGTTAAGCTTGTTTATGAACCATTTAACTTTTGTGTTACCTTTACTGTATCATTTGGACATTTGTAGTATAAATGATGCACATTGTGGTAAATAATGCTAGAAATGAGACTACAGTGACAATTTTGAAGAATTGTGTGTGTATTTCTAAAGCGCTTTTTACAAACCAACAACAATTTTGTATAAATGATGATGACGTTATGAATGAAAATGATCTTATTTATCCATAATGAGCAAGTCTGGGTGACTGTGGCAAGGAATAGATGGAATGAGGAAGAAACTATATATATATATATATATATATATATATATATATATATATATATATAGTTTTTTCTGTTTGACCGTTTTATTAAAAATATAAATAAATATAGGCAAAATTCAATCATTGAAACCAACACATTCAAAATGTCCTTTTTTTTTCGATGTGTGGAAACATAGCAAAAGTTCTGTTTTGTGTCCTGAAGATTGACGTAATATAACACACCATAATTACTTGTCTTAGTTTCACTAAGAAGAAACATACAGTTAAATAATGTATAATATTTGTCCCTGACCATGTTTATTGGTGTATAAAATAAACTTAAAAAGTATTCACTTAGGGAAGTTTAAAAACAGATCCAAATGTGTGATTCATTTTGCTACTAATCAGCCCTTAAATATATGGGTAATTTCCTTATATAATATTTACAACGGATTTACAATAAGAGGTGTTTTATAGGCATTTGGAACTCTTTGATTTAAAATGATTTAAAATTAACTAGCAAAGAACTTTTTCATCTCTCCATAATGCTTCTGTCTTATATATTGTGGTTGTTTTTCTGCCAAAAACACTCTTCTTGTGTTGTCTTCATATGACATGTAAAAAGGAGGAGAACACACCCCAAAAAAAGAAAGAAAGGAAATATAGACAAAACACCAAAGCACTAAATAACACAGAACATAAACCTGAGCAAGGGGCACGGTGGCTTAGTGGTTAGCACGTTCGCCTCACACCGCCAGGATCCGGGTTCGATTCCCGTCTCGGCCATGTGTGTGTGGAGTTTGCATGTTCTCCCCGTGCCTCAGGGGGTTTTTCTCCGGGTTCTCCGGTTTCCCCCCGGTCCAGAAATATGCACGGTAGTTTGATTGGCACCTTGAAAAATTGTCCTTAGTGTATGAATGTGTGTGTGAATCTGAGTGTGTGTGCCCTGAGATGGGTTGGCATTCCATCCAGGGTGTATCCTGCCTAAATGCCCATAGACACCTGAGATAGGCACAGACTCCCCGTGACCCGAGGGAAGATCGGATAATGCGGTAGAAGATGAATGAATGAATAAACCTGAGCATGAGCAATATCTGATGAAAAGGGACAACAAAAAAGAGAGCTGTGAACTAATATTCAAGTGTTATTTACTGTGACTATGAAACAGATGCACAAACTAATATCTGACATGATTCATAGCTTTGCAATGTCTGGTGCGAAACATAGTCGTCCCTTCCCAGTCCTTACCTGAACGTCTTGGTCTTTACAAGGTTGAATTAGTCTTACTTTACTATTTTGTGTTCATTTGCATGAATAAATAAACAAATAAATTAAGTAAAGCTGTTTTAAAATAATTGCGATAGATAAGGGCATCTTCTAAATGCCAAAATTAAATGAGAGTGACCATGGTGTGTATACCATGCATTCAGAAAGTAGTGTTTATATTACTATATACTATATTTTTATTGTTGTTGAATTGTGAATTCGTTCAGAAATTAAATTTCTGTCCTAAACCACCTTCATGGATTCTGAAAAGCATGATCCACTATCCCTAGTGACTTCATGCGTATAATGTGCGGTTTGTTTTCTGTTTGGCATGGTTGTTTAAAAAAAAGGAAAAAAGAAGAAAAAAGAAAAAGGATCACTTGCAGCAAGTGAACCCGAATGACATAAAGCAAAGCAGCACGGTTATAACATAGCCAATGTACTAAAAAAGGAACAAAAACTTGGACTCTCCATGAATATCAGAAAAATCAATTTTAAAACACATTCACTGCTTCTTGTTATTCACCTTTCACGGCAAAGAAATAAAAAAATAAAAAAAATACATATATATATTATGCACATAATGTAAATGAGTGCAAAACCCATCATCCATTTGGAGATTAATTTACTGTGACATTGCACATAGACATTGCCCCCCCCCCTCTTAATTTTTTGTATGGTTTAATAAAAAAATAAATAATAAAATAGTAATAAAATAATAGAAATAAAATAATTTAATAAAAAAAAGAACCCACTGTGCGCTGTTGTAATGTGACTATTGTGTCGGCTCTCCCCTCTACAAATACATGTGTGTAAGTGTTGCAGACCTGCAAGTGACGTCGTACGATTAAGGCCATCTATCACTGTTTTTTTTTTTTTTTTGAGGCTGTGGATTGCAGATTGCTCGAAAAAGGTCAAGCTCCAGCCTGAAATGCCATTTCTACTTTTAAACAAGTTTTAACAGTTCAAACTGAAGCGCTTGTCCAAAGGCACGGATGAAAGGAGCGCAGCGGAGGTTGTCAGCTACGTTTGGTGAATATGAAATACAGATCGGCTGACGCTGATAAACACACGGGATGGAAGTAAAGGAGTCATTCTCTCAGCAGAGCAGGAGAACGTCCACCCATAACCTTCCTTTTTAACAGAGCGTTTAGACGCCGTTTTATTACAAGCGTGTCTTCAAAGACTGTGTTTAACATTTATACCCAGCCTGATGCTCTCAGATCAGAGGCAAAGGTCTGAGGCATGTGTCCAGTCCAAGTTACAGTCCGATTACTCAATGCATGAGTTCATTTCTAAATAGACACAATATGTGCAAAAGCTTGAGGCAGGTTACTATAAGATATTTATGTGAACATCCCAGTCCACATTTACTGGAATGGTTATGTTGGCTGTTATAAAACCTAGAGGTTGACAGATATGGGTTATTCTCTCCCGTTGCCGATATTTAGAATTCAGTCCCGGGGAACCTTTGCCTGTCTCAGGCGTCTTCGGGCATCAAGGCAGGACACGCCCTGTATGGAATGCCAACCCATACTGGGCCGGTAGCTCAGTGGTAAAGGCATATGCCTCAGGACCGGAAGATCGCAGGTTCAAATCCCACTACGACAAAGTTGCCACTAGTGGGTCCTTGAGCAAGACACTTAACCCTCAATTGCTCAGTCCTCCTATTTTTTCCCGCCGATGTTTGGCTTATTTTATTTCTTTCACATCTCATAAAATTTACCTTTACTGTATCATTTGGACATTTATAGTATAACTGCTGGGGAAACCCGGAGAACCCGGAGAAAAAACCTCTGAGGCACAGGGAGAACATGCAAACTCCATACACACATGGCCGAGACGGGAATCGAACCCCCCCCGACCCTGGACGTGAACGTGCTAACCACTAAGCTACCGTGCATATATATATATATATATATATATATATATATATATTTTTTTTTTTGTGTGTATTTATATATATATATATATATATATATGTGTGTGTATATATATGTAGATATATATATCTATCACAAAGCTGCCACTAGTGGGCCTTGAGCAAGACCCTCAATTGCTCAGTCCTCTTTTTTTTTCCCAGCCGATGTTTGGCTTATTTTCTTTCTTTCACATCTCATAAAATTTAACACTTAAATACAGAAAGTTGCTAAAGCAAGCATCACATTTATTAGCTAGTTAACCTTCAAATGGTTAGCAGGCAGAAGAGCACATCACAGGGTCGAGCAGTTGGAATGGCATTCTGCGTGACACTATAAATAAATAAATAAATAAATAAATAAATATAAGATTTGCTTGATTAATCAGCCAGCATTTCAAACCAGTTGATATGTTCCGTTGGATTGGTTGTGAAGTTGTGTGTATCTTTGTGAAACTGGATGTGTGTACGTTGTCATGATACAACAAGAGTTGAAGTGAAGGTAAAAGATTATGCTGTTGTTCTACAGACATCCTGTTGCTGCTATAGATATCCTGCACAACTGTTTGCCTTGAGCCATGTAGTAACATTATGTGAATGGATATATATATACATTTACATTTACATTTACATTTGCAGCATTTGGCAGACGCCCTTATCCAGAGCGACTTACAACTGAGATATATATATATATATATATATATATATATATATATAATGCACATCCATATCTGTATTGTCTATTCTTATTCCATTCAAAAATCTTTGCAAAAAAAAAAATATATATATATATACCGTAAATTCTGGACTATAAAGCGCACCTGCATATAAGCCGCATCTGCTCTATTTAAAAAAAAACCCCAAAAAATTCATAAATAAGCCGCACCTGCATACAAGCCGCATCCGCATCCGCTTTTGAATTGTAAATGTACATGTATGTACCTAAATAGATCCTTTCCTAACCTGTATTTTAACACGGTGTAACGGTGGACGCTGCACAGAGACGCGGAGATCCGGAATTCATACAAAACAGGATTTATTAGAATAAAGAACTCAGGAGACGCCGCTCATACGGAGCGGCCAGACAGGCTAGGGAGCCTTGCGCTCTGCGCGCCGTGGTACCGGGAGTACCGGAGACTTGGAAGTCCGTGAATCGGGAACAGACAAAGGTTAGGCATAAACATATATCGAGCGTCCGTGTCCGCGACACTAGGTATGTGCTACGAGCCCGGACGGGGATTGTAGGGTGAACCGGTCTTATATCGGGAGAGGGAAAATCAAGAACAACTTTGTGCTGATTGTGGGTGTGTGTGTGTGTGTCTGTGTGTGTGTGTGTTTGTGTGTGTGCGTGCGTGTGTGTGTGGAAAAGAGCAGGGGAGGAGAGAGAGAGAGAGAGAGAGAGCACCGAGCAGCAACTTTGCTGATTAAAACGGGACAGAACCAAGAGAAAATAAGCGCTATTTACAGTATTTATCTTCATTTCTCCTGTGTGTGAAATCACGTCACCTTAACCTTGTAAAGATAGAGTTTGTCCTCCTTCTATCCGCTTCTACACACTTATATCTGCTAAAGAGGAACTAGCGCATTCTTCTTCTTTGCATTTATTTTGTCTTAGTTTTGATTCTAATTCCGGTTAGAGCCCCTAGCGGTCGGGAAAAAATCTGCAGAATAGCCGCACCTTATTATTAGCCGCATGGTTCAAAACCTAGGAAAAAAGTAGCGGCTTATAGTCCAGAATTTACGGTAATATATATATATATATATATATATATATATATATATAATGGGCACAATTCATTATTAATATGTGAGTGATCTGCTGTTTCACTGTTGGCTGATTGAAACCCGGACAAAAAGAACAAATGAATAAAGAAACAGTGCATCCACTCTCGCTTACCAAAGAAGAATTACGCCTACTAGCTGCTTATTCACAACATGTATGAGCTACATACAGAAGTGCATTACATTCCCAGACCCATACTCCGTAGTGCATTTTCCTTTGTGAATGCTGTGCGCTTCCGTATAACCTAAACGGATCACCAGTTTATATGGAAAGCAGCCGGAACATAATAATTCTAAAAGGAGCCACGTCCCATATTTTACACGTGAAACAACTCTGAAATTAACAAGAAATCATTTAATTAACAAGAAATTGATATTAAAAGAATAGTTTCCAGAGTAAAATATATATTAGATAATCACAAATTTTATTAAAGGGAGTGATTTTGAGAGAAATGTATATAACTATAACATCTGTTACAGTTAGAGAAGTATAAACATTACATATATATATATACATAATCCTACAATCTTTTGACAACAGCAGCTATTTTGAATAATATTCTTTACTGCTATATGGACAAAGTATGTGTTTTCTTGGCCGATCTGGATCTGGAAAAGTAAGCTTGCCGAAACTTGCTTATACGGAACACTTATATGGAGGTTTGTGCATTCATGAAAAGTGTGCTAGTGTGCTAATGTGGCCAGAGAGGCCACAGTGTTGGACGAATGCACCATACATGCTGAAAGTGGGTCCCAGGGGAAAGGCGACTTGAAGATAATTCCTCTAGGCTTCTTGCTAGTCATCTTTTTCCTTTCTTACTACGAGACTGGAATAATAAGGGCCATTATTTGGAATTTCTTCATGAAATGATTGACAGTGTGGTGAGAGATGCGGTAGTCTGTTTTTCCTTTTATTAAGGGAATTGTATAGATTTCATTAAAGTTCTGTAAGCTGTCTTCTCACTTTATTCCCTGTCAGGAGACCTCAAATAATTTATTGAGGAAGGTTGACGCATATTGAACCAATGTTTTGAACAGGAAAAAAAAGAGGACAAAGTATGTTGTTAATGAATGTTGAGTCATATGCTAATTGGAGTCTTCTAAAAGCTGAACATGCAAACGATGATCTCTGCATTCATTATTCAATATTCAGTATATATATATATATATATATATATATATATATATATATTATCTAGATTTATTTATTTATATATTGCTATTTCCACTTCTGACATGATAGATGTAGTACATAAGCCATGTAGTGATTAAAAGTTGAAATACACTACAGAAAAATATTGCTGAAAGTGCATATATTGCTGAATTGAGTGAAAGTGCAAAAGTATTTGCCTTAAATGTAATTAAGTATCTGATGCACTAGGATTTATTTTGGCTATAATGTTCCTATTAGCGGGCACGGTGGCGTAGTGGTTAGCACGTTCGCCTCACACCGCCAGGGTCCGGGTTCGATTCCCGTCTCGCCCATATGTGTGTGGAGTTTGCATGTTCTCCCCGTGCCTCAGGGGGTTTTTCTTGGGGTTCTCCGGTTTTTCTCCCGTTTCCTCCCGGTCCAAAAACATGCACTGTAGGTTGATTGGCACCTTGGAAATTTGTCTCTATTGTATGAATGTGTGTGTGTGTGTGTGTGTGTGTGTGTGTGTGATGGGTTGGCATTCCATCCAGGGTGTATCCTGCCTTAATGCCCATAGACACCTGAGATAGACACAGACTCCCCGTGACCCGAGGGAAGATCGGATAAAGCGGTAGAAAGATGAATGAATGAATGAATGATTATCGCATCCCATATTGTCGCATGACTTGTTTAATCAACTCGGTTCATGTGAAAAGACTCTTGGAACATCAAACACTGACTGATATCTATTACAATCATCATAATCCCCAAAACCTTCAAAAGAATCATGCAAATAATCAGGCCACGGGTGTTCTGGCAAGTTAGAGTCTCAAATTGTTCTGTTTGCTGTTGAACTGGTGCTGAACTGTACAGGTGTGTTGGTGTTATGTAGATACCACCAAGCACCAATCAAAACCGAGCATGCTGTACTCTGATTGGTGGCTTGCTAAGTGCTTGACCGGTATCCACTCAAACAAAAAAGGGACGACTGTTGAATTTCACCCTTATGTATATTACATAAATAAAGATTATATATATATATATATATATATATATATATATATATATATATATAGGGTGGGCCATTTATAATTTATATGGATACACCTTAATAAAATGGGAATGGTTGGTGATATTAATGTCCTGTTTGTGGGTTGTGACCAGGGTAGCCATTTTGAAGTTGGCCATCTTGGATCCAACTTCCAATTTGTATATAGACAGTTGTTTTTTCAATAGGAAGAGGGTCATGTGACACATCAAACTTATTGGGAATTTCACAAGAAAAACAATGTTTTTTTTCTTGATTTATTCTTGCTAAGTGCTTGACCAGTATCCACTCAAACAGAAAAGGGACGACTGTTTTCACAAATCGTTGTTGAGTAAGCAGGCAAGATATTTGAAATGTAGTGAAGTTGAAGTAAAAAGTAATGGAGTACAGATGCTTGAAAAGCTACTTAAATACAGTACGGGATGACATTTACTTATGCTAACTGCATTTCACCCTGTCCTGGTACTCTGCACAGTGACGGTGTTTCATCTGGGAGCTTTGATGAGCTCCTTTACCATCAAGCCTTGTAGTCCATGTTGCAACATGGATTACTTTTCTTTTTTTAGTTTGCTATATTGAGGATACACATTTAGAATTAACGAGTCATTGCAGGTCAAGAGATTTTTCTCAGGGTTTTTGAAGTAAAACGTTTGAGGTGAAACAGTGTCCCTATGCAGTGTATTTATACAACGACAATACCATGCACTCTTCTGACCAGAAATGCAAATATGACAAGTAAAATACAATTAAAATGTGGTGCAAGATGCAAGTAAATGGGTCTTTTTTTTTTAGCACCTTTTCTGGAGAAAAAATAAAAAAAGGTTGGAAGGAGTGTTTACTTTCAGAGGAATGGTTCTGCTATTCCAATGGGAGACATTAACTCCCCTCCCACACAGTCTTTTATCACTGCCTTGTAAAAAAGGAAAAAAAAGAAAAAGCGCCGTACACATACAGTACATACTGTACACATACATACAAACACGTATACACACACCCACACACGCAGTCGCTCTTTCAACTGCAGAAGCTCTAAACCTCTCTTGGCTCTCGCTTTATGTAGAATGTGATAAATGAGTAGGGTTCATGCAAGCGGCACTTACACTGTATTGTCCCTGACTTCACCTTCGTGAATGATGAACGGAAGGAAAGGTGGCATGATGTCCATATAAAGGTTTGCAGCCATTGTTTTTCATTTCATTTCATGCGAGCTGAGGAGCAGAGGGCAGTGACACTTCCTGTACACACACAGTACACTCCTTCAGGAAATGTACACTTGAGGCACTAAGAAAAGACATCTTCAGGTGATCAGGGACAATTTCACATTGTTCCATTTCAGATTTTAACCCAATATTTTTACTATTTGAGTTCGGTCATATCATGATCAGAAACACAGTATATTACATAAATAAAGATAATATCCGCCACACCGCCGCCAGGGTCCGAGTTCGATTCCCTTCTCGGCCATTTGTGTGTGTGTGTAGAGTTTGCATATTCTCCCCGTGCCTCAGGGTGTTTTTCTCCGGGTTCTCCGGTTTCCCCCCTCATCCAAAAAACATGCAGGGTAGGTTGATTGGCACCTTGGAAAATTGTCCCTAGTGTGTGAATGTGTGTGATTGTGTGATGGTTTGGCATTCCATCCAGGGTGTATCCTGCCTTAATGCCCATAGACGCCTGAGATAGACACAGACTCCCCGTGACCCGAGGGAAGATCAGATAAAGCGGTAGAAGATGAATGAATGAATATATATATATATATATATATATATATATATATATATATATATATTATATATATATATATATATATATATATAGGGTTGTCCAAAAAAGATGTTCCCACTTACATGGGATTGACTTTTACTTTAATAACAGAATAGCACACACGATGTACACAAGTCCAAATGAACTCAGTGCACTCCTTCGTTTTTATTTTTATCGCACCATATGAGTGGTAATATTTTACCATTTTAACATTTTTGGACAACCCTGTATAAAGGCAAATTTTTCCTAAATCTCTGAGACTGGTAGTGATGTCTTCAGTTTCGGTGTCTCGCTATTCTCTGTGATTCCTCAATATTTTTAATACTTGATGATCTACGACTGAAAGTTGAAGGCACACAATTGTACAGGATGTCTTTGGATGTTGGTAGCACATACATTCTCCTCTGACTTTGAAATCGATACCCAAACCTGTTCTATCATGACAATACTCCTGTGCACTGTTGTGAACTTTTTCCCTTATAATATCCAGGGAAGACCAGGAGACTCGGATATCTTTTCAGCAGTAGTCTTTATTGCAGAAGAGCCCACATATCAGACCGTACTGCTCCGGCTTCAGTCATCAAGTCTTCTTTAGGTTCTTAGTACTGTAGTTGTTATACACATGTTGGAGGCATCGCCCTCCTCCAAGGAGAACAAAGCACTTGGTTGATAAGTGAAAATGAGCCATACAGGGGAAGTAGCTGTTCTGGACCAGATCACTCCCTCCCTCCCGCCCTCAGACCCCTTCATTAGATTCCCTTCAAGGTTCACATCTAAGCTTAGATCTTTGATAACATCATGAGCGAAGGTTCACCCACACAGCAGGAGATTGAGTGAAACCTTGGCCCTTTGTCTTATGCAAAGAAGCTTTGGGAGCTCGCACCCCCAACCAGCACCCCTGTTTTTACATCATCATGTAATTCACGCGGTAACTTCATTTGTCTCCTAAAGATGTATAAGTTTACAGTACAGAAGAAAAATAAAACGTCAATGTACAAAAATTATATTCCTTCAGCACAAAGCCAGCTCCTTTAACCAGCAGTAATGGCATATCGTCAGGTCTAGAAATCTAGACCATGTTCCCAATGACAGCAGGCTATTATTATAGAGGCCCACTGACATCAGTGCAGTTGATGTAAGTGGTGCAGTTTCAAACAGGTATTAATCTCCAGAGCGATTTCAAAAAAGATTTTGACATTCGTCAATGATTTATACAGGAAATGGTGCTTGGTGTGCTGAAAATGTCCTACTCAATACCCAACTAGTAAAGTAAGAATGTGCAAAGGGGCGTGTTTTTTTTTTCTTAAACAAAATCCTTCTACCTTCGTTTATTGGTCCTGTGTTTTTGTTTTTGTTTTTTTTTCTCTCTGCCGTGCCAGTAGCATCAGTATCTCATCAGCACATTGGCATGTGCCGCTCCATTAATCCTCATCACTTTCGCTGTCACAGGGCTGGAAGAGCAGAACCCAGTGCAACACACACATACCACCACACACCTTAATCAAAAAGATCATTAGATTGTAAATTAGTAGGCTGGAAATTTGGACGAGACACAAGCAAAAAGCAAGACATATTCAGTTGTGCTGTCAGAGGGCGAACCGACACGCCATCTGTCTGAGAGGAGTGCTCATTCTGTCTGGGGGAATCCGACGGGAGAACTGCTCTTTGCACTCACATAGGTTAAAATTAGGAAAGAGGAGCAAGAAAATCTGCTGTGAGGTTCAGGGTTATTGATGGCGTCCCATTCGTGCACTTTCATCATCCGTGGCATATTTTCATTATGACCAATACAATTACTGTACCTTTTATTATGATTTATGAGCTTTTACGGGTGGAGCACAAATTGTATCGATTCACTTCTCCAGATTTTTGCATCTGGGACTTATATAAACATTCGAACCAGAAAAAAAGTAGACATGATCTAGTACTGGGCTGGTCAACAAAAAAAAATAGAATAGAATAAAATAGTTCGGATAAACTCCCAAATTCCCAGTCGCACAATTGCATTTGTTCAGGCCAGATTCCACAATGTACAATGAAAAGGCCATTGCTTAACCCCTCTGCTGCTGAATCCGGCTATAGGAAAGCTTTAATTGTGATTGATGAGGCTATTTTAGGAATAAATGGAGTTCTTTTGATTGAGCCTATGTGTTTTTGGAAACACACTCTCAAACCTGAAACATATCATATCAAAGCATTGCTCGGTTCTTCTTACTGACAGACATGGGGGGGGGGTGGTTTAAGTAGCTACAACTCAATTATAAGCCAGATTTGGATTGTGGACAACAAGTTGTCAAAGGCTAAAATGATATGTCAGGTAGGAAAAAGTTATTTTGTGTCCCTAATATTATGTCCTCGATATAATAAGCAATCTCAAATTGAAAACTGTTTCACTTAGGTAAATGATGTCATGTAAAAAAGTACCACAGTGAGAGCCAGAAAAAGCCACCGGGGAGAAAAGCACTGCCTGTTATTTAGTATCATGTAATGCAGTCCTTCAGACTATTGAAGAAATTTGCCAGAGCTTTTCTATCTTTTTATTACTTCGATCTGAGGTCAAATCAAAAGTGTTGGTTTGTGGACTTCCTTTCCTTTTTATGTTATTTACTTGCGGTCGGAGAATGTTTTTCTTCGGGTCAGACTCGTCAGATGGCTCAGCCGTTGTACAGATTGCGATTGTTTCTAGACTATTTTGGCATGACGAGGAGAACGCGGTTGCGTCCTTGACCACAAGGTTTCCCGACTCTTCCATCTTCTTCTACTGTGTTGCATGTACTCCATCTTCCTCATGCACATGGGCTGGTCCCTACCAGTTTTCCTCTGCCTACAGGCGTCTCCAAATAGGTCTGATAACCTGTGAACTGGATCATTTTTTCAACGATCTGTGTAATGACCCTGTACCTGTTGACCCTTCCTGTGTTCTGCGCATCCTGTATCTTCCTCGCACGGCTACCGCAAGCACTCATTCAGAGACTGTTCCTATCCCCATCTTTTCCATTCCTGAAGTCTCCGAGGAATCCTCATCCAGCTCAGGATCAGGACCAGAGCCTCCCAGTATCCCTGACTATGTGCCTATGTGCTGCATGATTATAATGAATATATATATATATATATATATATATATATATATATATATATATATATATATATATATATATATATATATATATATATATATATATATATATATATATATATATATATATATATATATATATATATATATATTATCTATATAATATATATAGTATCCATGCATAATGATGCAAAATTCCACATTCCCAAACCCATGTTGATGATTTGCTGCAAAGTTCAGATAGGGGCCTGTCCATGGTAAACATGATTGTTCCTGAAATGGATGCATAGATAAGAGGGATGGATGGATGGATGGATGGATGGATGGATGAATGGTCTATCTATCTATCCATCCACCCATCCAAGTATAAAACAAGTATATTAAAAGTAATTTATATTATACATGAAATATATTATATATTGTACATGAAATATATTAGAAGAGAATAAATGAACAGATATACAGTATATAAAAGAGTAAATAAGTAGATAAAGAAGAAACCTGTGTGTACAGATACATCGAGGATGTGATGCACAGCTCAGTGAAGTGTAACTTACTGATACACATCAGCGTTGAGGTGAATCACAGTGACAATGTGAACAATGTAGTCAGTGTAAAAGCGAATGGCATTAAAGAGGCAGTGCATGTAGTTGCTGGTCAAGTTCAAATCTTGCTTAATGTACTAATTCGAAGACTGGCTCAGTGCTGTGTTGTACACGGGTGGAGCAAACAACCTCCTGTTGTCATCCTTTCTATTTATAGTCCAGTGTTTACTGGTTTTCCTACAACTATGCCAAAAGCAGTGAGCAGACCAAAACAGAGCCAGCTTTCTTGATCAGCATGTTGATATTTCCCTGGTGCTTCGTTCAGGCTGATTGCGGCTGTGGCGACTTGACCAGCTACTGCAGACCGGTAGATCTCTACTGTAAGTTTATTACTAACATTAAATAACCCGAGCTTCCTCAGATAGTATAGTCTCATCCCTTTTTCTTTATTTATTCTTCTGTTCCAGCTTGTTGTCCTGATTAACACTGTTGTCATTCTGTAGTACATCACCAACTTCTTGGTCTTGGCCACACTGAGGAGATGCTTTGTTTTACGGCACCATTCCACCAAAGTCTCTGTATTGCTGTCTACAGAGCCATCAGAAAATGTCTGATTGTGGCTGAGAGGTCCAAATTGAACTGATAGTCTTCAGTGTAGAGCGTGAAAATGAAGGAGGAAAGCCCATTCCCTGAAGTCTGTCTGTCAGGTAGACAGTGACCCTGGAGAGGATATTATTTGAAACTCATATGGTCTGACCCCTTAGAGTTTGTTATTGTAAACAATTGTTCTTAGTGTATAATAATGAATGGAGTGGCAAATATTTAAATTAGGGGAAAAAAAAGTGAGAGATTCTTGCCCTTTTTTTTGAAAGTGCACTGATTCATTTAGTTCCCATTCCTACATGATAAAATGATTAAATATATATAATTTTTTTAATAAGGACGCTAGATTGGCTCATCCCAGGGGGAAGGGGGGGGGGGGGGGGGGGGGTTGCTGAGGATAGTCCCAGTTGCTGTGAGCAATAAAAACAAGTTTTAATTTAGATTTATTTTGGATATTTCATTTAATCGAAATGAGCTTTGAGTAGTTAAATTCCTTTGAATTCGCAAGTACATGATTAGATTAAGTTTTAAGTTAATTTAGCATTAATAACAGGAATCCTACTGATTTATAGGTTAACACCGCATCAGAACCGACTCGGATTAAGAGTATGGATCCATGTGCAGATAAAAAATAAAAAATTCAGGCAAAAACAGTTTTGAAAGCACATTCTAATACTCAAGATGGAGACGCAGGAAAAGGTCATAGCGTGATCAGACATTCGATAATCTCAAGAGAAGCCCAAGATGGCAAAATGTCTCGAGCACAGATTTACTCAACTCAAGAATTGTCAAGTTTTGATAAACATGTTTTATAGAGTGTTGAGGCCAAAAATTCGAAAAAGGTTAATCTTATAATTTTCGTCTTTTTTTATTGAATTGCTTTGTTTGTTGCATATAAACAGTATTTAGATTTACATTAGACATGTTAGAAATGTTCAAATGCTACACTTCATTCATTCATTCATTCTTCTTCTAGCGCTATATCCGATCTTCCCTCGGGTCATGGGGAGTCTGTGTCTATCTCAGTCGTCTATGGGCATTAAGGCAGGATACACCCTGGATGGAATGCCAACCCATCGCAGGGCACACACACACACACACACACATTCATACACTAGGGACAATTTTCCAAGGTCTATGTGGCCCCTGAGCCAAAAAGTTTGCCGACGACCCCTGGTGTAGAAGAATGGAATGGTAGCCATGTTAAATCAGGATTCCTTTCATCCGGATTAAGTCTCCACCCTTCACCTCTCCAAAACCCCAAACATTCCGCTTCCACCTCCATGTCTGACAGTGAGGTGACGTGAGGTAGTCTAATACCTTCTGTCTTACACAAGTTCTTTTAGAAATGTCTGCAAAACTTTCTCCTAATCATGGACTGTCTAATTCGTTAGTGTTTCACTGTTTACCTTGTTATTTGTTATAAAAAAAAATAAATATACGTCTCAGAAATATTTTTTTGTGTTTCTAAACTTATATATGAAACTAGTCTAAAAAATAGTCAGTCAATAATCAATTTTCTCAATTCGCCCAAACAATCTGACATATTGATTTTATCTATAATACTTTATTTCAGAATCACAGTAACTGAAATGTTTACGTTTACCGCGTTGGTGTATTTATTTCGGAGTATTTCAAATCCAGTCATATTAAATGTGTAAATGCCAAGTGGAACATGACCCTGGAAGCACGCTCAGTGTACATTCTAATAGAAACACTTGCAGCTAGTCTTGTAGCAGCAGCGTAATACAAAACATCATGGGGATTCGGCTTAAGAGCTTGCATTTATGTTTGCATCAAACATCAGAATAAGAGAAAATGCGATCTCTCTAAATTATTTGTGGTATTGATGTCTGAACCATACGATTGAATGAGTATTTCACATCTGTTGTTATTCTCCAATAAAAAATGGAGTTAAAAACAACACAGTGATTGTCAGTTCTGCAAGAGAAGGTTAGAAGAGAACGGGTAGTTTGATTCAAGCTGCCAAGAAACATATAGTAATGCAAATAATTACTCTTTACAACCTTGGGGATCTGAAAAAACGAACACACCGAACGCACACAGAACACAGGACTGTATAGTGGTTTCCACTACGAACTATGGTGTCACTTACGAACAAGACTCTTAAGTATCCCATGGGCACAGGCTCCTCAATCTAGATCATGACGTCCTCCTTCTATTCTTCAGAGGTCACATTCTGATCCCAAGAACCATGATGTGATCAAGAGCATCTTTTCCACCTTTTCTGCCGTTTAATATACTCATGAACTGCCACTAGATAATGAAATATACACAATGAAATATCTCCAACAATATAAAGATGTTTGTAATAATGTGAATTTATATTCATTCATTCATTCATTCATTCATTCATCTTCTATCGTTTTATCCGATCTTCCCTCGGGTCACAGGGAGCCTGTGCCTATGTCAGGTGTCTATGGGCATTAAGGCAGGATACATGGAATGAATGGAATGCCAAAACATCGCAGGACACACACACACACATACACACACACACACACACACATTCATACTCTAGGGACAATTTTACAAGGTGCCAATCAACCTACCGTGCATGTTTTTGGACCGGGGGGGAAACCGGAGAACCCGGAGAAAAAGGCACGGGGAGAACATGCAAACTCCATACACACACACACACATGGCCAAGACGGGAATCGAACCCGGACCCCTGGGTGTTAGGCGAACGTGCTAACCACTAAGCCACTGTGCCCCTGAATTTATATTTATAATAAAAATGTATTTCTAATCAAAGTAATTGCACCATTCACATTTTTCATTCATTCATTCATCTTCTACCGCTTTATCCGATCTTCACTCGGGTCACGGGGAGCCTGTGCCTATCTCAGGCGTCTATGGGCATTAAGGCAGGATACACCCTGGATGGAATGCCAACCCATCGCAGGGCACACACACACATTCACACACACATTCATACACTAGGGACAATTTTCCAAGGTGCCAATCAACCTACCGTGCATGTTTTTGGACCGGGAGGAAACCGGAGAACCCGGAGAAAAACCTCCTTGATGGCACGGGGAGAACATGCAAACTCCACACACACATGACCGAGCCGGGAATCGAACCCGGATCCTGGCGATGTGAGGCGAATGTGCTAACCACTACGCCACCGTGCCTCCTCCATTCACATTTTATTTTTTATTAATATGCTTTATTATTACTTTTATTATAATAATAATTATTATTATTCATTATTAATACGCATAATTGCGCTTTAAAAGGTAAATGGGAGCTGAAAAGGACGGCAGAATTTTTTTTGATCTGTTTTGAGTCTACAGTTGATACTTTTCGAAATGTGACCTCTACGTAGGTGTCCCTACTTTATTAGCTGTCTGAATCGGACTGCGGTGTCTATTCAGAAAATGGCATTCACACAAAACATTTTCCTTTTCTCATTATTCTCATATACTGATCGCGGTGACCGCTTGGCTCTCAGTCTGGCCAGTTGCCCTTCATGCTGCAGAAGGACAATAAAAATGAGATTTGGAGGCCTCACATTGCCCTTTATCAGCGCTGGGCGGCTCGCCCCAGGCAAACGGGACACAGCCCAGTGAAAGATGGCATATCCCTTCATCTGCTGAGAAGACACTAACCGTGCTTTTATATGAGTATTGATTGCCTGGCCCTTTTCTTTATGAAAAAAGCCACTTTTTTTGTTATCTCTTTCAGCTACTTATTAAAGTGGAAATTGAGTTATAATTCTGATAGATTTTCTAGCATGTTTGGGTCTAGGTCCCCTCCCTTTCTTTTCTTTTTTTTTTTTTTCTTTTCCTTTTAATACCTCTTCCGACCACTCTGTGTCTATGTGCGCCATTATATTGTATCTATCAAACTGCCTTGTTAGCAAATTGAAATATTTCCCAGTGAGCCGATTGCTTTCTGAGGCTGGACATAATTCGCTTATAGTAAAAGAGCAGTTTGGATGTTTTTACATGGTCACTCCGAGGAAAAGCAAAGAGACTTTTAATTAGTACATTTTACTAGTTTGATTGTTTAAAAGAAAAAGAAAGAGCTTAAAATGTCTTATTCCGTTCGATTTGGTTTTACCAGTTCAACATCACCAGTGTCTTACTGTAGTAATTTCAGTAAAAGAAACGTACAACCAAATATGATATATTAGCTATGATGTATCTAAAGTTCCCTAAAGTTAGAAACCAAAGTGGGAATTTATTCCCATAGAAAATGAATGAAGCTGGAATTTCGTGCCTCACAGTTTCCGCCTGTGAGCGTCTGACATGCATATATGGCATATCCACTCGTAGAGGGTCCGGAGTGGATCACGATCATATACCTCCCGAACCCACACAATTTCAGGAAATCCACGACATTCCGGCCCCATAGAGAATGAATGGGGAAATTTGACGCTCCGCTTTTTGGCCCGTGTTCGCCCAAAATGCACATTTCACATATCCACTCGTACATGAGATCATGCCGTATGACTGCCGCATGGAGTCACGCAAATGTGAAAAATCTACAAAACTCAGGAACTCAGGACACAGGGTCATGTGACATGTCTAAACGCTCGGCACATTGACGGGAGTCCGATGGTGGATAAGTTGCATCACTGGCCCCGCCCCATCCCCAAAAAAATGCAAAAAAGGCATTTCTGGTGTGTAAACACTCATCTCTCCGAACGAGCCAGCATTTCATAGTCAACGATAAATGTTAAACGGACCAGGCTCTAAGGGGTCGCACCCGGAGCTGCGGTTTGCATCACTCACATATAACTATTATTATCTTCGGCCACCTGATAGACATTTTATTTGACTTAACTTCATATGTATGTTTAGTTAAATTATTCTCTTATTTTAATCTTTACTTTGTCCTGTTTTATTTCACCTGCAAAGAAAGGTACTGCTCACTGTCTGAAGTAGGAACTGATGGTCATTCGTTGCATTTAAAATCTCGGTTCATACCACTGTAGTTCATTCTTTTATTCATGAACTATTTGTCCTTAAGATAAGCAGGTCTCCGTTTCACATCAGTTTGTCTGGAAAGGAAAACCCTTTTTTTGCGAACCCTTCCCCTCATCCTAACCACATTCTAAAATATATTCACAATTTGTACACCCCTGTCTTTAACAGATTGGTGAAGCTCTGCCCGTCTACCTCTCCAAGACACCTTATTCATATCATACTGACCTATTGTCAATTAACCTCGTTAGTTGCAAACGATTTAATTTGAAGAACAATTACTTTTTATATACATCTGATAGATTCTTGTCCCCTGTTGCTGTTATCATAACCTCCACAAAACGAGTGAAGAATTTCCCATTTACAGCCGGAGGAGCAGGAGTAAGTTTGGGCATTGCAGTTGGAGGATGAGGACACCACATTTAGAAACGTCTTCTAATTGATCCGAAGAGTGTTCATGAGATTGAGGTCAGATGTTTCCTCTCTCACACTTTGTCCTTTGAGCAAATATAGCCACAAGAAGACCCTCTCAAGATCATATTGTGCATAAGTGGGACGCTTCTTGCTTCGAAACGAGTAACCCTCCTCCATGCTTTGTCTCAGTGTTTCCTTCCCTTCCTTTGTCCTTCTATCATGAACGGGTCTTGTTCCTCTTTGATAAGGCACTAGAGAATCAACCGTGCCTCGTGCGCAGAGTACGAGCTCTATTCATGCTCGAGAGGTTTCAAGGAGTAACAGTCCATTTGGGAGGGAAATGGGAGTCGAATATGACATCATTCAGATGTGACCTACACTTAACCTGTCATGCTGAGAGCTGGTTATGGGAATGGATCATTGACTATGATGGAAACCCAGCAACGCAGCAGTAGATTTCTGAGTGGGGGTCGACACTGCCAGTTTGTGTATGCAACTCCGGATAAAGATTTCCTAACAGGGAATGCGCAAGAAGGAGAAAACAGCTAGTGATTTTGTCTAGTGCCATGTCTGGAGAATAAAAGAATAAACGGCTATAGATTTTTTTTTCATTTAAACCATAAAGCTTGGGCACGGTGGCTTCGTGATTAGCACGTTCGCCTCACACTGCCAGGGTCCGGGTTCGATTCCCGTCTCGGCCATGTGTGTGTGTGTGTGGATGTTCTCCCCATGTCTCAGGGTTTTTTTCTCCGGGTTCTCCAGTTTCCCCCCGGTCCGAAAATATGCACGGTAGGTTGATTGGCACCTTGGAAAATTGTCCATAGTGTATGAATGTGTGTGTGTGTGAATGTGTGTCCTGCGATGGGTTGGCATTCCATCCAGGGTGTATCCTGCCTTTATGCCCATAGACGCCTGAGATAGGCACAGGATCCCCGTGACCCGAGGGAAGATCGGATATAGCGGTAGAAGATGAATGAATGAATGAACCATAAAGCTTCCAAAACACTTCATTTATTAAACTCAGCTCAATGTCTTATCCTTAAAATAAAGTTAAAGGTAAACCCGTATACTTGTACCTCTATGACTCTCACAGTTTTACAGTGTAAATACTGATGTTACCACTCTTCTGTATGTATCATCATTTTTATGTACCGTCAATCATTTTTTGTATACACAGGGTAAGTAATGTACAGAGAGAATTTAATTTAATAAAATGTTCAGTAATATGTAATTTCATTTACTGAAAATGCAATAAAATAAACTAAAGAAAAAACCCACGAATAACAGAAGCTGCAAACATTAACATTTGTTTACTGTCTGTTCCGTATACATTCAAGGGAACTTTATTAGGATTACTTTTGGGATCCTGGTAGGGGGTGGATGTAGCTCAGTGGTTTGAGCTCAGTGGTTTAAGGCGCAGGGTTCGAGCCCCGCTATCGCCAAGCTGCCACGCTTGGGTCCTCGGGGTATACGAAAAAAGAATTTCAATGTAATATACAGACGTGGACAAAATTGTTGGTACCCTTTGGTCAATGAAAGAAAAAGTCACAATGGTCACAGAAATAACTTTAATCTGACAAAAGTAATAATAAATAAAAATTCTATAAATGTTAACCAATGAAAGTCAGACATTGTTTTTCAACCATGCTTCAACAGAATTATGTAAAAAAATAAACTCATGAAACAGGCATGGACAAAAATGATGGTACCCCTAACTTAATATTTTGTTGCGCAACCTTTTGAGGCAATCACTGCAATCAAACGCTTCCTGTAACTGTCAATGAGACATCTGCACCTCTCAGCAGGTATTTTGGCCCACTCCTCATGAGCAAACTGCTCCAGACTGCATGTTTCAGCTCCTTCCAAAGATGCTCAATAGGATTGAGGTCAGGGCTCATAGACGGCCACTTTAGAATAGTCCAATTTTTTCCTCTTAGCCATTCTTGGGTGTTTTTAGCTGTGTGTTTTGGGTCATTGTCCTGTTGCAAGACCCATGACCTGCGACTGAGACCAAGCTTTCTGACACTGGCTAGTACATTTCTCTCTAGAATTCCTTGATAGTCTTGAGATTTCATTGTACCCTGCACAGATTCAAGACACCCTGTGCCAGACGCAGCAAAGCAGCCCCAGAACATAACAGAGCCTCCTCCATGTTTCACAGTAGGGACAGTGTTCTTTTCTTGATATGCTTCATTTTTTCGTCTGTGAACATACAGCTGATGTGCCTTGGCAAAAACTTCGATTTTTGTCTCATCTGTCCACAGGACATTCTCCCAGAAGCTTTGTGGCTTGTCAACATGTAGTTTGGCATATTCCAGTCTTGCTTTTTTATGATTCGTTTTCAACAATGGTGTCCTCCTTGGTCGTCTCCCATGTAGTCCACTTTGGCTCAAACAACGACGGATGGTGCGATCTGACACTGATGTTCCTTGAGCATGAAGTTCACCTTGAATCTCTTTAGAAGTCTTTCTAGGCTCTTTTGTTACCATTCGGATTATCCGTCTCTTAGATTTGTCATCAATTTTCCTCCTGCGGCCACGTCCAGGGAGGTTGGCTACAGTCCCATGGATCTTAAACTTCTGAATAATATGTGCAACTGTACTCACAGGAACATCTAGTTGCTTGGAGATGGTCTTATAGCCTTTACCTTTAACATGCTTGTCTATAATTTTCTTTCTGATCTCTTGAGACAGCTCTTTCCTTTGCTTCCTCTGGTCCATGTCGAGTGTGGTACACACCATATCACCAAACAACACAGTGATTACCTGGAGCCATATATATAGGCCCAATGGCTGATTACAAGGTTGTAGACACCTGTGATGCTAATTAGTGGACACACCTTCAATTAACATGTCCCTTTGGTCACATTATTTTCTGTGTTTTCTAGGGGTACCATCATTTTTGTCCATGCCTGTTTCATGAGTTTATTTTTTTACATAATTCTGTTGAAGCATGGTTGAAAAACAATGTCTGACTTTCATTGGTTAACATTTATAGAATTTTTATTTATTATTACTTTTGTCAGATTAAAGTTATTTCTGTGACCATTGTGACTTTTTCTTTCATTGACCAAAGGGTACCAACAATTTTGTCCACGTCTGTATGTGACAAATAAAGGCTCTTCTATTCGACTCTATAAATGCCTTCAAGACCTGAATCCGAGTATGGATTTCAGGAGATGTCTGCAAGATTTTTACCTGCAAGAGATATTGTTCCATATTGACTATTTTTTTTAGAAGAATAGCCTTTATTCGTCACATATATATTACAGCACAGTGCAATTATTTCTTCTCATATCTCAGTTTGTTTGGAAGCTGGGGTCAGAGTTCCGGGTCATCCATAATACAGCACCCCTGGATCACAGTGGGGCTAAGGGCCACTGATCTACACCCTTCGGAATAAAGTGATTCGGTAAGTGTTTATTTATGAGTAAAGTGTTTATGGTCAATGTAGTTCTGAACCGTTATAGAAGACTCTTTATATTACTTACAGTCCAAATCCATTGTCATGGTTCTTGAGTTTAATCCTCAACAAGAGCCTCATGGATCTTTATAGTGTCCTAAATAAACCCTGTGGATCTTTATAGTGTTCTAAATGAACCCTGTGGATGTGTATAACCATGTGTTTTATAGTGTTCTAAATGAACCCTGTGGACCTTTTTAGTGTTCTAAATGAACCATGTGGATCTTTATAGTGTTCTAAATGAACCCTGTGGATCTGTATAGTGTCCTAAATGAACCCTGTGGATCTGTATAGTGTTCTAAATGAACCCTGTGGATCTGTATAGTGTTCTATATGAACCCTGGGGATCTGTATAGTGTTCTAAATGAACCCTGTGGATCTGTATAGTGTTCTATATGAACCCTGGGGATCTGTATAGTGTTCTAAATGAACCCTGTGGATCTGTATAGTGTTCTATATGAACCCTGGGGATCTGTATAGTGTTCTAAATGAACCCTGTGGATCTTTATATTGTCCTAAAGAATCCTCATGGATCTTCACAGTATTCTAACGGAAACTCGTTGATTGTTCTAATTGTCCGTCGTGGATTTTTAGAGTAATTTAAAAACTGCATGGAGTTTTGAGTGTTCTAAAGGAACCTCATGTATCTTTACCCTAAGCCAGCAGCAATATCACCCTGTAGCCCAAGAAAAGACTGGCTGCCCACTGAAGCAGGGATGAGCCCAGTTAGTATCGGGATGGGAGATCACTTGGGAATGCTAGGTGGCTGCTGATAGAAGTGCTAGTTTGGCCAGCAGTGGGCGCTTACCCTATGGTCAGTGTGGGTCCTAGCACCCCAGTATAGGGACACTATACTGTCAATAAGCACGGCCTTTCGGATGAGACGTTCAACCCGAGGTCCTGACTCTCTGTGGTCTCAGGGAGTTTTTCCTTGCCACCCTTGCCACAAGAAACAATTAGGGCCAAACTGAATTTAATTTTTCAAGTATTTTATGTAAAGCTGCTTTGAGACAATGACCAATTGTAAAAAGCGCTCTACAAATAAAAGTGAATTGAATTAAATATCCCAAGATGTCTTTCGGAAAAGTGTAGAGGCGTGTCTTCAGCATCCTGGCCAAATTCTCCCATTGGCCATTGTGGCCTCCTAACTGTCCCCATATCTACTGATTTGGCTTCATCATTCTGTCTGTGTGGTGGGAGTTCTGGCACACTATGGCAGCCGTCGCATCATCCAGGTGGATGCTGCACACCGGTGGTGGACGAGGAGTTCCCCCTTTCACAATGTAAAGTACTTTGAATGTACAGAAAAGCTCTATATTAATGTTATTATAGTGTTCTTAAGGAACCATATGGATTGTTAGAATGTTCTAAAAGAACATGGATTTTTTTAGTGTTCTAAAGAACATCGTCACTCTTCAGACTGTTCTAAAGAAACCTCATAGATTTTAGTTCTAAAGGTTCTTAATGTACCATGTCTCCAGTGTTCTAAAGGAACAGTTTGGATCTGTAGGGTGTTGAAAAGGAACATCGTGGATTTTTAAAGTGTTTTATAGAAAAACACATTACGGTGGTAGATATTTACGGTGGTAGATATTTAAAGGATTCATGTGGACCTCCCATTGAGAACACTCCATCCAGAGTTACAGTAGGGTATTAGGATGATTTAGGCAGGTCCAGGAACAATAAAATTGTGGAAATATTGCCGAATATGGGCGTCTGTGAAAACCCGAGAACAGTAATGAAGTACCTAAGTAGCTTTATAACTGTACTTTACTGAAGTATTTCCATTTTAGTTGACCTTTAATTTAACATATTTCAAAGTCATATATCTTACTTTTAATTTAATACAAAGTGGTTCATTCATTCATCTTCTACCGCTTTATCTGATCTTCCCTCGGGTCACGGGGAATCTGTGCCTATCTCAGGCGTCTATGGGCATTAAGGCAGGATACACCCTGGATGGAATGCCAACCCATCGCAGGACACACACACACACACACACATTCATACACTAGGGACAATTTTCCAAGGTGCCAATCAACCTACTGTGCATGTTTTTGGACCGGGGGGAAACCGGAGAACCCGGAGAAAAACCCCCTGAGGCACGGGGAGAACATGCAAACTCCACACACACATATGGCCGAGACGGGAATCGAACCCCGACCCTGTCGGTGTGAGGCGAACGTGCTAACCACCAAGCCACCGTGCCTCTTCAAAGTGGTTCAGTAGTTGCTTTTTATTTACAAGTACATCAAAAATATCCATGCAGCAATCCACCAATCACAGTAGAGCTTGCATAGTTTTGAACTTGTTTTGATGAACGCTTAGTTCTACTACATGAACAATTCCACATCAACAAGCAGAACGTTTTGAGAGGAATAAATGATGGAAGAAACTCTTGACTAACTTCCCACAACACATGGCTTTATTTGTGCATTTCCTTTATTTATTTATTTATTTCCTTTTTTTTTTTTTACGAAGTTATTGAGAAGAAGTGATCAGTCAGGGCTCAGGATAATTGTAATTGGAGTTTGACTCATTAATATAATATCATTAATAGATTGGCATGCTAAGAGTAACATTTTCACTGTTGATTAAGCAAGATTCTTCTAATCAAATAATAATAGGAACAATATAGACGTAACAAATCATCGTACTTTGAATATTTAAATACAAATCATACATCGTCAGTCATACATCGTCAGTCATACATCGTCAGTCATACATCGTCAGTCATACATCGTCAGTCATACATCGTACTTTGAATATTTGAAAACAATTACTTTTGTACTTTTACTGAAGTAAAAGTTTCAAGGGAGCATTTTTAACTTTCCCTGTCGTTTTTACAAAAGTTTTACTAATTTTGCGAAAGATAATTTTGCTACAAAGTTTGTGCAACACCGTCATTGGCCGATTAGAAAACTGCATGAATAAGCAGGTGTACAAGCGATCCTACTAAAATGTTTACTGATTATAAATTCGGTTATAGGTTTGACCTTATATAAGCAGGTATTGTCCTTCGAGTTTCATAGCTAAGATCAATGGGTTGAGATGCTCTTCAGGTAGTTTTTATTAGGACAGGTTTATGGTAAGCAAATTTCCGGCGGGCGCACTTCGGCCGTGATCTGACACCTGCAGCGGGATTATGGAAAGGGAAATATGATTTGTGAAGAAGTGCTGCGTCCGCAGAGTGTATTTGGGCTGTTGTTTGGGGTGAGGAAAGTTGCTCAGATGACGCATCTCGGAAAGAGTTCGCATGCTCGCGCTCTTTCTCTCTCTCTATCTCTATCTATCTCACAAAGTTGTGGTAAATCCCTTTGTCTTTGAAGTGAACACTGTTATGGGGCGGCACGGTGGCTTAGTGGTTAGCACGTTCGCCTCACACTGCCAGGGTCCGGGTTCGATTCCCGTCTCGGCCATGTGTGTGTGGAGTTTGCATGTTCTCCCCGTGCCTCAGGGGGTTTTTCTCCGGGTTCTCCGGTTTCCTCCCCGGTCCAAAAACATGCACGGTAGGTTGATTGGCACCTTAGAAAATTGTCCCTAGTGTATGAATGTGTGTGTGTGTGTGAGGTGTGTGTGCCCTGAGATGGGTTGGCATTCCATCCAGGGTGTATCCTGCCTTAATGCCCATAAACGTCTGAGATAGACACAGACTCCCCGTGACCCGAGGGAAGATCGGATAAAGCGGTAGAAGATGAATGAATGAATGAATGAACACTGTTATCATTAGGTATCATTATGGATCCAGCTTGATTCTTCCCAGGCCATGTAATGTGTGTGTATGTGTGTGTGTGTGTGTGTGTGTGTGCTGTTACCTGCACTTGTTACCTGTTTTAGATTCCAGATATATTTCAAATAAAACACAAAGGCTCAATTCTATTCAAAAGACTTTTGTGGTTCTAAAATAAAAGAACGGATTTCAAGGAGAAGGAACTGCATTCATTACATTTTCCAAATGACTTCCCCGGATACATTTATCCTCTTATCCCAGCACTTAACTAACGCCTGGAAAGATTGGGTTTGGAAAGATTTGTCGGTGCGCCTAAGCCATTCCTAGGACGGCCTGCGGCGCTTCGTCTGCAAGGCTGCACGTGCCTGAATGCTGTCTTGTGCAGGTATTGAGGTCACAATCAGCCTTTTTTCCTCCTGTTGTTTTTTGATCTCTTGATCATTTCCATTTAGCAGCTTAGGATTTTCCTCGTGCTGCATTTTTGTCTTCTGAGCTTGACTCTGCGCTTTCTCAGTGCAAACCTTATTTTGCGTGTATAAATGTGTGCATGCATATTCCGGGCTGGAGTTTTTGACTTCCGTGTGCTCTAATCCGTGGAGTTTCTCTCTCTCTCTCTCTCTCTCCTCTCTCAAAAACTCTCTCTCTCTCTCTCTCTCTCTCTCTCTCTCTCTCTCTCTCTCCTGTCTCTGAGCTTCCAGAGGATTTGATTGTATAAAACCTGAGTGTCTATAAAATCTGCCACTTCCTTACCTCTCTGCCAGCTTCAAAGCGTACTGACAGAATTGTGTGATTTCTGCCTGTCAGTAGTGCTGTGTATGAGCGTATACAAGCTTGTGTGTGTGTGTGTGTGTGTGTGTGTGTGTGCGAGCGAGATAAACCCAGGTGCTGATGGCCATGGCCATTAGTGTTACCAAAAAGATGCCGGCTGCCACATGATGGCGTTGCGGACGAGTGTGGAAGCAGAGGGGAATGAGATTAATGGAGGTGATTTGTCAAAAGCCTGACCTTGTCCACACTGACCACTGCCTTTATCATGACTGGAGCTGGAGAGGTAGGAAAAAAAAACTGTTACAGGACCTGCAAGACGAATTTCCGTTGTAAATAAACCAACGGGAGCTTGTTTATGAGTGTCGCTCCATAGTTTTATTGTCTTGTCTTATTGTCCGTTAAATTTGCAGGATGCTACGGAGCTCAGGAACGCTTGCCTGTGGAGATCGTGACTTGATTTGATAGCGATTTTTTTTTTTGTAATAGTTTTTATCTGCCAATTCACTGGTCCTTTCGAGCAGCGCAAGCCGTTTTCTTGCTGCACATGAGATTTTAATCGGGTTGCCGCACATCCGGGGCTCTTTAAATATGCTGGCTCTGACTGGGGGATTATTAACTGGCCCATTGGGTTTCTTTCTATCCACACTCTATCCACTATGTCTCGCTTTCTCTCTCTTCTTCCAAACTGCCCTGAAATACTGAAATATCCCACGCTCTACACTAGGGGCGGAAAGATTCCCCAGTTCGCATCACATACAAGTCGGCATTCGTATTCATTATTTTGACCATGTTTGTGTTAGTAACACAAATGATTTATTCATTCATTCATTCATTCATTCATCTTCTACCGCTTTATCCGATCTTCCTCGGGTCACGGGGAGCCTGTGCCTATCTCAGGCGTCTATGGGCATTAAGGCAGGATACACCCTGGATGGAATGCCAACCCATCGCAGGGCACACACACACATTCACGCACACATTCATACACTAGGGACAATTTTCCAAGGTGCCAATCAACCTACCGTGCATGTTTTTGGACCGGGGGAAACCGGAGAACCCGGGGAAAAACCCCCTGAGGCACGGGAAGAACATGCACAAACTCCACACACACATTCCCGAGACGGGAATCGAACCCGGATCCTGGCGGTGTGAGGCGAACGTGCTAACCACTAAGCCACCGTGCCCCACAAATGATTTATTTCTATATAATTATTAGAACAAGGGCTTTACTTATATTTACAAAGTGAAATTTAATAGATTAAAATTTATATATATATCTTATATCTATAAAATGTAATAGATTGATTTGTCTGTTTCTCCAGCGAGTTCTCTCAGCACCACTTGTGCTACATTTTTTATTTTATTTATTTATGTATTTATTTATTTATTTATTTATTTATGTACCTTTTTTCTTAATTAATTAATGTATATTTATATACAGTGGTATGCAAGAGTTTGGGCACCCCTTTAAATTTTCATGATTTTCCTTTATAACTCATTGGTTGTCTGGATAAGAAATTTCAATGAAATATATCATATAGGAGACAAACACAGTGATATTTGAGAAGTGAAATAAAGTTTTATATGATTTATGGAAAGTGTACAAGAATTATTTAAGCAAAATTAGCCATGTGCATAAATTTAGGCAACACCAAAGAAAAAAGAACTCAATATTTTGTGCATCCTCCTTTTGCAAAAATAACAGCCTCTAAACGCTTTCTATAGCTTCCAATTAGAGTCTGGATTCTGGCAGAAGGTATTTTGGACCATTCTTCTTTACAAAACATGTCCAGTTCAGTCAGGTTTGATGGTTTCCGAGCATGGACAGCCCGCTTTAAAATCACACCACAAATTTTCAATAATATTCAGGTCTGGGGACTGAGATGGCCATTCCAGAACGTTGTACTTGTTCCTCTGCATGAATGCCTTAGTAGATTTTGAGCAGTGTTTAGGGTCGTTGTCTTGTTGAAAGATCCAGCCCCTGCGCAATTTCAACTTTGTCACTGATTCCTGGACATTGTTCTTCAGAATCTGCTGATATTGAGTGGAATCCATGCGACCATCAAGTTTAACAAGATTCCCAGTCCCTGCACTGGCCACACAACCCCACAGCATGATGGAACCGCCACCAAATTTTACTGTAGGTAGCAAGTGTTTTTCTTGGAATGCTGGGTTGTTTTTTCGCCATGCATAACGCCCCTTGTTTTGCCCAAATAACTCTATTTTATTTTCATCAGTCCACAGCACCTTATTCCAAAATGAAGCTGGCTTGTCCAAATGTGCTTTAGCATACCTCAGGCGACACTGTGTCGTCCATTACTCGTCCATACAGCATCTCCTTGTGTAAAGTGCGCTGAATAGTTGAACGATGCAGTGACACCGTCTGCAGAAAGATGATGTTGTAGGTCTTTGGAGCTGGTCTGTGGGTTGACTGTGACTGTTCTCACCATCCTGCGCCTCTGCTTATCTGAGATTTTTCTCGGTCTGCCACTTCGGGCCTTAACTAGAACTGTGCCTCTGGTCTTCCAATTCCTCACAATGTTCCTCACAGTTGAAACTGAGAGATTAAATCTCTGAGACAGCTTTCTATATCCTTCCCCTAAACCATGATGACCAACAATCATTGTTTTCAGATCATCTGAGAGTTGTTTTGAGGCTCCCATTTTGCCACACTTTAGAGAAGATGCAAAGAGGAGAAACACTTAACAATTGGCCTCCTTTAAATACTTTCTCATGATTGGATTCACCTGTGTATGGAGGTCAAGGGTCACTGAGGTTACCAAACCAATTTTGAGTTCTAATAATTAGTGCTAAAGGTATTGAAATCAATCAAATGACCTTCAGCTTTTCAGGTTGCCTAAATTTATGCACATGGCTAATTTTGCTTAAATAATTCTTGTACACTTTCCATAAATCATATAAACTTTATTTCACTTCTCAAATATCACTGTGTTTGTCTCCTATATGATACCGTAAATTCTGGACTATAAGCCGCTACTTTTTTCCTAGGTTTTGAACCATGCGGCTAATAATAAGGTGCGGCTATTCTGCAGATTTTTTTCCAGACCGCTAGGGGCTCTAACCGGAATTAGAATCAAAACTAAGACAAAATAAATGCAAAGAAGAAGAATGCGCTAGTTCCTCTTTAGCAGATATAAGTGTGTAGAAGCGGATAGAAGGAGGACAAACTCTATCTTTACAAGGTTAAGGTGACGTGATTTCACACACAGGAGAAATGAAGATAAATACTGTAAATAGCGCTTATTTTCTCTTGGTTCTGTCCCGTTTTAATCAGCAAAGTTGCTGCTCGGTGCTCTCTCTCTCTCTCTCTCTCTCTCCTCTTCTCTCTCTTCTCTCCTTTTCCACACACACCACACACACACACACACACACACACACACACACACGCACAAATCAGCCAAAGTTGTTCTTGATTTTCCCTCTCCCGATATAAGCCCGGTTCACTCTACAATCCCCGTCCGGGCTCGTAGCACATACCTAGTGTCGCGGACACGGACGCTCGATATATGTTTATGCCTAACCTTTGTCTGTTCCCGATTCCCGGACTCCTGCTCTCCGGTACTCCCGGTACCACGGCGCGCAGAGCGCAAGGCTCCCTAGCCTGTCTGGCCGCTCCGTATGAGCGGCGTCTCCTGAGTTCTTTATTGTAATAAATCCTGTTTTGTATGAATTCCGGATCTCCGCGTCTCTGTGCAGCGTCCACCGTTACACCGTGTTAAAATACAGGTTAGGAAAGGATCTATTTAGGTACATACATGTACATTTACAATTCAAAAGCGGATGCGGCTTGTATGCAGGTGCGGCTTATTTATTATTTTTTTGGGTTTTTTTTTTCAAATAGAGCAGATGCGGCTTATATGCAGGTGCGCTTTATAGTCCAGAATTTACGGTAAATTTAATTGAAATTTCTTATCCAGACAACCAATGAGTTATAAAGGAAAATCATGAAAATTTAAAGGGGTGCCCAAACTTTTGCATACCACTGTATGTGTGTGTGTGTGTGTGTGTGTGTGTATGTATGTATGTTCTTTCTTTCTTTCTTTCTTTCTTTCTTTCGTTCTTTCTTTCACACTGTGTTAAATCGACTCGAACTGCATGGTTATAGGGATAAATCATGTCACATCATGAGTACTTCATATGTATCTTTAACGCAGTGTATTTTGGGGTGTTCGCCGCGTTTGGAATCGCATCAGCCGAGTTTTAGACGGCCTAATCAGAAGCCACTCGGTGCACTATATCGGTTTGAAGTAGGTTAATTTTACACTTTATTATCATATACTATAATAGGCCAGATTGATCTGTTGCCGGCAGCTGGAGGCGATACTGCCATACGTTCAATTGTGCTCCTGCTCATTGGTTTCCCAGATAAACAGCAGTTAAGGTCAGCAACCTGTTTCCGAGCAGATACGCATCAAACTGTGCTAGACTTTTATCAACAGGTAAGCACCTGCTCTGCTTGTCAGGATTTTATTTTTTTTTATATATTGTTAGAAGTCTAATTTTACATCCTGCAAAAAAAAAAAAGCACGGCCGACTCTTATTTTCCTCTCATAGGTTAAAAAGTAAAAATGACATTCATGTACAAAGTAGTGGAACATCATTTCAAGGAGATTGGCAGGCTTGTTTTTCTATCAGTAAATGAAATGTTTGGCTTGCGTGCCAGCGTTTCCCTGTTCCAGCCTGATCCCTTTTTTTTTTAGGGTGGAATTATTAAACAGGGATGGGAAACAGTTTGATGAGAGAACAAGCGGTGGAAAGATGGCATGCCTTTCATTTCTTATTCATACTCTTTATTGGAAATGTCAGGGGTGCTGCCAGGGGAGGCTGAGGGTATTGATTGTCTACATAATTGCACATTCTTTAAGTAGTTTTTGATTGGGCTTTCAAATGCTAATTCGGGCACATTGTCTTGGCAGGGAAAAAAAAAAAAAAGAATAACACAGCACAATCAGGCCTTGATTTAGAACGATAATGGTGATCGGAAGCGAGCGTGGCAGAACCGAAACGCTTCAAAATGCAGGGAAAAGGGAGAGGTGGGCGAGGTAACATTGACAAAGCCTTTGTCAGACTTGTGTTGGCAGGATTCCAAACCTACTACATTAACAATTTTGGCCTTTTGTCAAGGCTATTATACGTTATAAGGGAATTAGAGGAGGCGGAGCTGGACATGGAGAGAGATTTGAAGATTTGAGGATGGACAGGAGTTTATTAGAGGGACAGGCCGTTTTGGAGATGAGGTGAGGGAGGATGAGAATGCTTTGGACATGTAAATGGGGTACACAGGGAGAAGAATGCTGAGGATTTAGGTGCCAGGCAGGAGGAGAAGAGCAAGTCGAAGGACGAGGTTTATGGTTGTGGAAGACATGCAGGTAGTTGGGGGTGAAAGAGACAGATGGAGAGGACAGTGTGGGTGTGGAGAAGGATGGTCTGCTGTGGTAACTCCTAAGGGGAGCAGGCGAAATAGGAAGAAGAAGAAGAAGATGGCAGCCGATAATGGAGATTATGCACCTCTTACAGTTTCATTGGTGGAAAAACCACAATGGTATTGATTAACAACACAAACTATGTTATGTTTTGTGTGTGTGTGTGTTTCTTTGTGTGAACTATGGTGTCCCTGACTACAGATTTACATAGTCGTATAGGAATTATAATGTCTTGCCCATAGTCGACTGATCAAATGGTTGAATCATATGAAAAAAAAGATTCCTTATAACATTTTAAAGCCACATTTTCATGTACAGAAGACCAGAAAAAGGTATAGAAGACAATCTATAAACACATATAAAATCAATCTTAAAAATAAATAAATAAGTGCAGAAAAGCCACACTGCAAATGTCTGCTAAGTCGAATTACACTGGTTAAATTTGCCGTGTGAATAAACTGTAAGTACATCGACGCACTGAAAAACAATCAAAAATTAATTTACCGAATGAAATTAGGGCAGAATATACATTTACCAGATATTGTTCAGTATTTACATTATTGCTACTGTGATGTTCCTGTTGTTTATTGACAGGTATAATAAAGTGTATTTTAATTTGTTGAGATAAACAGTAGTTCTGTTTATATTTAGAACACCCATGAATTAGAACGGGTGAAATGAATGAAAATTTAGAACGTCCGTCCGTCCGTCTGTCCATCCGTCCATCCATCTATCTATCTATCTGTCTATCTATCTGTCTGTTTGTCTGTCCATCCATCCATCCGTCTGTCTATCTATCTATCTGTCTATCTATCTGTCTGTCTGTCTGTCCGTCCGTCCGTCCGTCCGTCCGTCCATCTATCTATCTATCTATCTGTCTATCTATCTATCTGTCTGTCCGTCCGTCCGTCTGTCCATCCGTCCATCCATCTATCTATCTGTCTATCTATCTATCTGTCTGTCCGTCCGTCCGTCCGTCCGTCCGTCCATCCATCTATCCATCTATCTATCCATCTATCTATCTATCTATCTATCTATCTATCTATCTATCTATCTGTCTCTCTGTCTGTCTGTCTGTCTGTCTGTCTGTCTGTCTGTCTGTCCGTCCGTCCGTCCGTCCGTCCGTCCGTCCATCCATCCGTCTATCTGTCTGTCTGTCTGTCATGTTCATTGAGTAGGCAAAAGATTAGGAACAGATGGAGGCTTCAGATAATGTTAACTTCAACTATAAGAATGTGGGGGGGAAATGTGAGCCATTGGATCGTGTTTTTTTTTTTTTGTTGTTGTTTTTTTTTTACCAGGGAATTCAGGTTTTGATCAGACAAAGAAGACTGCACTAGGTTAAACCACTTTTTACAACCATGACGAGTTGAAAAGAATCTCAGAATAGACATCGGAGTCCACGGTGTATGGACTATAACAGCAGGCCACATTTTGAGCCAAGAAGATGAATCATGAGGCTGGAGCTGGCAGTAGCACATTGAAACTGAGCAGTCGAAGATTAAAAAAAAAAAGAGGTTTTAGGAGGAAATCAGATGAGCACAGAGCACCGCCGCTCAAATGCTACCATTCAAGTTCCCAAATGAGACTCTGACTTGTCTAGCTCGTCTGCATTGTCCCCGAGCATCGTAGTCCTGCCACAAATGACAGCTCTCATAAATAAGCCATATTATAGCACAGTAGAATGAAGATTGTGGAGTGAAACGAGGATTTCGGCATGACTGTACATATTTATTTTGCTTTGACTCATCCGAGACTCGCCCTCAAGTTTCTCGCAGCTTCATCTGGGTAATAAACTGATCACCCTATTTCAAATGTTCACGTCCTAAAACCCTTGTTATGAGAGATGTTTTAATCTCTTTGGGGTTGTAAGCGTTCACAAAATGTTATATGACCGGAGACTCCTGTAGGGGAGTTGCAGCACAGCCACCACGGGTTGAATTAGATTTTGATGCACTCTAGACCTGCTGTTTTCATTTCCGAACCCATTTCATAAACATTATTCAAACAGCTGGGCCAGCCAGCAGGAGGCACTATACATCCCGCCTCCTCCCCGCCAGCAAAGCTGCGCTCGGTAATTTAGCGAAAAGATGCAGCTAAATGAGCACAATCAAGCCATGCACTTCATTATGCTCAGTTTCTTAGTGTGTGTGTGTTTGTGTGTGTCATGTAATCTCTCTTTATGCCATTCTTCTTTGTACAAAGTATTTGGTCACAGTGTGTGTGTGTGTGTGTCAGTTCATGTCCATTTGTGCTGTTTTAAAGTTCAAGTTACTCTATTAAAGGTAACTTTTCTGAAGCCCCCCCCCCCAGTACAGCCTTTCTAATGGTGGAATTTGGAGTATTGTGTAGAACAGATCGTGATCGGTGAGGCAGGAGTACTTTGTCATAGGAAGTACTGCTGTTTACCAGCGCAACTTGGCGGACATTTTGTCTCTGCTTGCCGTGGCAGATGGCAGATTCTCTTGGCATGCTGAAAGTGATGAATTAACTCTGCTGTCTTTTTCTGCGTTCTTTTTTTTTTTTTTTTTTTTTTTTTTTTAAGCGCCCCCCCCCCCCCCCCCCCCCCCCCCCCCCCCCCCCCCCCCCCCCCCCTCCCCGACTCCGTTCTTTCGTCCCATTACAGCAGACTAGGGCAGGGGGATATGACGAGATAAAATCAATATTGTAATTGTAATAAATCACATCGCTGCTCTCCTTTGTGTTCTGCTGTCTATTACTTACAGTAACAAATAGCAAATTGTACACAAAAACAGTACGAGTTACGACGATTCGACTCCGATACGCATTCGGATTTTTCGATCTTACGGTGAGGTTAGCAATACGAAAAAAAATTGTTCAAATGGTATTATTACATTTAGTACAGGAGGCAAATATAGCAGCGTATGCCCCAACCTCCACTCGCGAGTCATCTCTTTTTCACCTGCCTGGTATATATATATATATATATATATATATATATATATATATATATATATATATATATATATATATTTATACTGTATAAACTATATAGTTTTTACAGTACAGTGCTGTAAATTGCCCTGTTTTGCTGTAGTATATGCATATGTACATAGTTAACTTTGCATAAATGTAAGATACAGATATATGGCGTGGTGAGGAAGTATCTGGACACCTGCCTTTTCCAGCCATATGTGGTTCTTTCCCTAACAGTTGTAGCTCAGTGGTTAAAGCGTTAGAGGATTGGAAGTTCAAATTCCAGCGCTGTGAGTTCAAATGAGTTCAAATCCCAGCACCAACATGCTGCCCCACTGCTGGTGCCCTTGAGCAACTCAACTGATCAGTCGTGAGTCGCTCTGGATAAGATCTAACCCTATTGAACACCTTTGGGTTGAACATGAACACTGACTGCACCGCAGACCCCATCTTCACCTCACCTACATCAGTACCTACAATAAGCTCTCCATGCTACAGTGGTCATGATGAGGCACTATGAGAAGTCAATTCAGTCACGTACATGACCAATCAGACGTGTCCCCTCCCTCGAAACAAGTCTCACAAACCTCATGATGGTGTAAAAGAGAATCTACTACGTAACTATAGAGGGTAGCTCAGTGGTTACGGCGCTGGGTTTATGATCGGAGGGTCGGGAGTTTGATTCGGTATCGCCAACCTGCCACTTTTGGGTCCTTGAGCAAAGCCCTTAACCCTCTGTGCTCCAGAGGCACTGTGTCATAGCTGACCAGTGGCTGACCGCTCGGAACTATTTGAACTATTTGAACTATTTTTTTCGTATCGCTAACCTCATCGTAAGATCGAAAAATCTGAAGTTGTATCGAAGTATCTCCACAAATACACTCCAAAATGTACTTCTCAGAATGATGGAGCTCATTATAACAGTAAATAGCAACTAAATAACCACAGACTTTGGTCCACATAGAGTGCTCTATTGCAATACCACAACAGTGGCCTCTCTCTGAAAGCATAAAAGGACATCGCCCTGCAAGATTAAGGAGTTAAAGGGGCAAGTAAAATGTATTAACATCAGAATACTGTAATGGCAGCTATAGCTCTGTGACAGAGATTTCTCATTCATTGGTATTCTGTAACTGCTCGGTCCTGGAGAGGGCTGCAGTGACTGGATCCGATCAGAAATTCATCCTGGCTGGGATGTCATTCCGTCACAGAGCATCTCACACATTCACACCTAGGGACAGTTTAAAGCAGTCAGTCCCTCTGCTGGGATTTCTTTTTTTTGTGAGATCAGGGGAAAAATAACTCAACATGTGACCTTCAGAGATGTTTTTTTTTATTTATTTCCACGTTAGTTAGAATAGAATAGCCTTTACTTGTAACATATACATTACAGCACAGTGAAATAGTTTCTTGGAATATCCCAACTTGTTAGGAAGCTGGTGTCAGAGTACACGGTCCTCCATGACAAAAACATGGAGCACAGAGGGTTAAGGACCTTACTCAAGGAGTGGCAGGTTGGCGATACCACCTCCGATCAGAAACCCAGCGCGGCACGGGGAGAACATGCAAACTCCACACACACATGGCCGAGCCGGGAATGGAACCCGGACCCTGGCGGTGTGAGGCGAACATGCTAACCAGTAAGCCACCATGCCGATATATATATATATATATATATATAATATATATTACTATATATATATATATATATATATATATATATATTTATAGTGTACAGTATTTAGCTTGTTGTAACGGGGGAGGGTGTAGATCAGTGGTTAAGGCTACTGATCGGAAGGTCGGGGTTTCATGCCAAGCTGCCAAGCTGCCACTCTTGGGTCCTTGAGCAACCCCCTGTGCTCTAGGGGGCGCCGTATCATGGCTGACCCTGCGCTCCTGACCCCGGCTTCCAAACAACAAGCTGGTATATGTGAAGAAAGAATTTCATTGTTCTGTAATGTAATATTTGTACATGTGACAAATATAGGCTCTTCTATTCCTTCTTATTTTTGCATTCTATTCTATTCTAAGTGTTTCTGGGGAAAAAAGCAGGTGCTACACTTTTGTGTCCAAGTTCCTGAAGTGTTTTAATGGTTCTTTTGCCTTGCGAGTCACGCGCGGAATACGGTCATGCTGAAAGAAACGGTTTTCATATTGGCTGCCTGTATATTCCAAACATGAGTTGTTTTTCCATTCCAAATTATGCAAATCTCCAATGTGTAGTTCACACCTCCAAATGGCCAGATAGTCAGGGTGTCGGAGAAAACGTCAACAGTGTCTATAGACCACAACTTTTAAGCATAAGCTCTTACATGGGAGTGTAAAAGCAAATATTAGCTGGCTAGGAAATGAGAGTGTTTCAGCATTAAACTCATTCCAGTAGATTTTACCTAAATGCTGTATCCTCTCTGTTAGAGAACCTACAGTTGTGGCCAAAAGTATTGGGACACCCTACATAAGTGGTTTCAGCTATATGCAACTGTTGGAGACAAAAAAAAATCATAGGAGATTTGTATGAATACAGCAGCATTGCTTGGTTTACTTAAACTGGGAGACATGACCTTGCTCCAGCATGAC
Source organism: Kryptopterus vitreolus (assembly GCA_030449085.1). Taxonomy (NCBI): domain Eukaryota; kingdom Metazoa; phylum Chordata; class Actinopteri; order Siluriformes; family Siluridae; genus Kryptopterus; species Kryptopterus vitreolus. The sequence continues at coordinate 1,436,824 of JACRUU010000014.1, forward strand.
AATAACGGAGGTGGGAGCTCAGTGGCAATCGGTCTCTGGACCGGAAGATCACAGGTTCAAATCCCACCACCACCACCACCACCAAACTGCCACTAGTAGGCCCTTGAGCAAGGCCCTTAACCCTCAATTGCTCAGCTGTAAGTCGCTCTGGATAAGGGCGTCTGCCAAATGCCATAAATGTAAATGTAAATCCCACCAGCACCATCAAGCTGCCATCATGAAGGCCCTTAACCCTCAACTGCTCAGTGGTAAAATAGACGGGCACAAAGTGAGTTTCAAGAGCCTAGAGTAGGGGTCCCCAAACTAAGACCTGTGCGCCGTATACGGCCCCCCCACATTCGATCCAGCTCTTTGTATAATGCCACAAATATATTTTGAACATTTTATTTTTAAATATGTGTAAAGGATTCGTTGATCCGAGCTGGAAGGAATAGAGACAGACACTTTCAAACATCCGTTCGGTATATCACTGTGGGAATTGCCTCAGGCGTGACCAATCACACCACGTCTGTCGGAATGACAGACCAATCACGACAGTGATGCGGGAGTCCCGCATATGTATTCGATAATGTGCCCCGGCGCTTTCCTTCCCTCGTACTCACTCCGGGACACACCCACAATCTCACGGTTCAGCAACCCTTCTCTTAACGTCCACCGATGCTCACTCATTGACTCTCTTCCCGAGGCTGATGTCCATTGCCTCTTTATTTGCCTCGCCGGACCTGAAGCGGACTCGTTCCATTCGACTCCGCCCTCCACTCCCGACATGCTTTCCACACTTTTTGGCAGCACTTATATTTGTGAGCAAACCTTTCCATGCATGACAGTGATGAAAACTCCAATAAGATCAAGACTCACTGATTTGTATCAGATCATTCGTATCAGTCTTTGAGGCTGTGACAGGAATGGAACCTGACATTGGACTTCTCACCAGTCAGAAACAAGCCCACAGTTCACACTCATTAATATGCAAGTAAATGAATAGCACTGAATATAAAAAAAAAGCCATTATAATGGTAATAAAGTCCATTAATATATCGCTTGAATAGAAAAGGATCATTTGTCTGTGTGGTGAATAACAAAATAATAAACTATTCTCAGTAGAAGAAGGTAGAATATATACAGTTCAAATCATAATCCTAATAGAAGTCACTCCGGCCCACGTCATTTTCTTTTACAAAGTGACTCGGCTCTACAAAAATGATGTGGCCCTCTGATGAAAGGTTTGAGGGGGGCTCCTGGCTTAGAGGTTACAGGGGTCAGAGTGGGAGAATCCCTTGCTATAGATCAGCACCAGCCTTTACTAACACCCTTGTGGCTGAATCATGCATTTAGTAGAATCCTAAAAGAATGCAGCTTTTTATACAGGCACGTTATGTGGAATGGGAGATTTGGGAATACCTTGTTGTAGTTAAACAATTCCACATTTTTTATTTTCCAAAAATTTGGAGTAAGAAAGATGCTGTCCGAGGGCTCGTTAGGCCTTATTGTCGAGTCCCATGAGTCTGCAGACGCAGTAGTTTGTGGGATCGATAGTCTCGTGTGCTTTAACAACGTTCATTAAAGGATGCAATTCATTGAGTTGATTGCTTTCACTGATCGTTCCTCGCGTAGCACATTGTGAAGCCAACTGCACTCGGCAGGTAACTTCACTCTCTCTCTCTCTCTCTCTCTCTCTCTCTCTCTCTCTCTCTCTCTCTCTCTCTCCCCCGAGCCTCTCGTTCATCTGTCTCGCTCTTTATCGTCCTTCTCTGTTTCTGACTTGCTGTCATTTTCTCTGTCAACTCTTCAATCTCCACTTATGTCTCAGTCTACCTGATCTGTCGTGTTCTGACTGCTTTATTTACACACACTCCTCTTTTTTGTCACTCCAAATTTTTTGTCAGTTTCTCTTGGTTCTCCCCCCCCCCCCCCCCCCCCCCCCCTACCCCCCCCCCCCCCCCGTTTTGTTTTTCAATATTTCTGTCAATCTCTGTCTGTCTGTCTGTCTCACCCTGCCATTTTTTATATCTCTGATCTCTTTCTATTCTTTCCATCTCGGCGTATCGCTCATCCTCGCAGCTGCTTTTTCACCCTTTATATTTGTTTCTCACTGTTTCTTTGGGTTTCTCTCTCCATCAGAGATCTTCTCTTTGTCCTTCTCTCTCTATCTCTCTCTCTCTCTCTTTCCGTCCCTCTTTTCTGTTTATGTGTATCTTTCTCTTTCTTGATCTTTGTTTTTCAATATTTCTGTACCTCGGCACCTTGTTCACTTTCCCCCCCTTTCCTCAGCTCTCTGTCTCTCTCTCTCTCTCTCTCTCTCTACCAGAGCTAAAATGAATAATCACAAACACACACTGTTACTGTCATTTCTTTTATTGATGTCCATCTATTGTCCCCAACTGTTATTTATTTTATTCATGTTTATATTTATTTACTTATGTATCTATTTATTTGACTAAATAAGTCAAAACTGACTTAAGTCATTATATTAATTCCATGATATTATGGCAATAAAGGAACATAAAAGTTAAAAAGTCTCTCTCTCTCTCTCTCTCTCTCTCTCTCTTTCTCTCTCTCTCTCTCTCTCTCTCTCTCTCTCTGCTCTCTCTCTCTCGCTCTCTCTCTCTCTCCCTCCCCCTTCTATTGGTCCTTTATCTTTTTTGTCTTTGTCCATTTTTCCATCTCTAATATTTTACTGTCTGTACTCATCCCCCTCTCCTCTTTCTGTCTCTCTCTCTCTCTCTCTCTCTCTCTCTCTCTTTCTTTGTTTTGTATCTTTTTCTATTTTCATGCCCTTTATTGTCGTTTTTCAGCGTTTCTTTGCGTCATGTCACTTTCTCCATCTGTTTTTTCTCTCTCCTTCTGATCTTCTACTGTCTGCACTCCTCCACCTCGTGCTTTTTCTCTTCATTGTCCCCCGACTTTAGCTTGACTCTGCTGCCCTTTTATTGCCATGGTAACACCATGCCGTCTCCGTGGGCTACTTCTTTAATTACTTTTAGACAAATGTGAGTCTTTTTCCTCTCCTCGTCTTGTTTAATATTTGCTGGCAGTGGTGAAGTCCCCAGGCGCGTCCAAAGCCTGATTAGTGCATGCCACCGATATTTGCATAAGAAAAGTGAGTCGTGTTTGCGTTAGCGACCCTGAAGGAAGATTAGCAACATTAGCATTCCACAGCTCACGGGCCTCGAGCGCATTCTGGGTGCTGCTCGTGTCACCTTTCCTATCCTCTTTAAACTCGCAAACTGCATGCAGCTGCGAGCGCGCACGCACAGACACACACACACACACACACACACACACACACATCATGAGTGGACGCTGCTGTCAAGACGATTTTGAAGGCAGGTGGTCGCACAAGATAAATTAGCACATACGATGCGTAGATGTAGCCACTCTGGCCCTGAGCAGGTGGTGTGTTTTTGCGGTGGAGTTTATAGTTATGATATTTAAGAATGTGTGAAATGTGTGAAATGTGTGTGTGTGTGTGTGTGTGTGTGTGTGTGTGTGTGTGTGTGTGTGTGTGTGAAGGGTTCACCTTTGTTAACAGGAGGCTATAGGAGAACATCCACTGTGACATTTCACCCTTTTTTTAAACTTGCGGTTACAACTCGGATGGTGTGAGTGATTGTGGTAATGAGTTCAGTAATCTCAGTAGGATGTGGATAAAGTTTGAACACTATATATTCACACTTTATTTTTCCCCCGACACCTTTTTATCCAAAAGGATTTATAATTCATACAAATGTATCACTGTCTTGTGAGCAGGATTTGAACTCACCACCTTTAAGTCCAGTTCCTCTCGCACCTCCACTATACAGACCAAAAGTACCGTAAATTCTGGACTATAAGCCGCTACTTTTTTCCTAGGTTTTGAACCATGCGGCTAATAATAAGGTGCGGCTATTCTGCAGATTTTTTCCCGACCGCTAGGGGCTCTAACCGGAATTAGAATCAAAACTATCACAAAATAAATGCAAAGAAGAAGAATGCGCTAGTTCCTCTTTAGCAGATATAAGTGTGTAGAAGCGGATAGAAGGAGGACAAACTCTATCTTTACAAGGTTAAGGTGACGTGATTTCACACACAGGAGAAATGAAGATAAATACTGTAAATAGCGCTTATTTTCTCTTGGTTCTGTCCCGTTTTAATCAGTAAAGTTGCTGCTCAGTGCTCTCTCTCCTCCCCTGCTCTCCCCCCCCCCCCACACACACACACACACACACACACACACACACACACACACCACACACACACACACACACACACACACACACACACACACACACACACACACACACGCACAAATCAGCCAAAGTTGTTCTTGATTTTCCCTCTCCCGATATAAGCCCGGTTCACTCTACAATCCCCGTCCGGGCTCGTAGCACATACCTAGTGTCGCCGACACGGACGCTCGATATATGTTTATGCCTAACCTTTGTCTGTTCCCGATTCCCGGACTCCTGCTCTCCGGTACTCCCGGTACCACGGCGCGCAGAGCGCAAGGCTCCCTAGCCTGTCTGGCCGCTCCGTATGAGCGGCGTCTCCTGAGTTCTTTATTCTAATAAATCCTGTTTTGTATGAATTCCGGATCTCCGCGTCTCTGTGCAGCGTCCACCGTTACACCGTGTTAAAATACAGGTTAGGAAAGGATCTATTTAGGTACATACATGTACATTTACAATTCAAAAGCGGATGCGGCTTGTATGCAGGTGCGGCTTATTTATGATTTTTTTTGGTTTTTTTTTTAAATAGAGCAGATGCGGCTTATATGCAGGTGCGCTTTATAGTCCGGAATTTACTGTATACACCTGGGACATCTGACTTTTCCATCCGTATGTGGTTCTTCCCTAAATTGTTTACTGTGTTTACAGTGGAAGATCTTAAGCGAACTGCTATATTGCTTTGAACTCAACCCTGTTGAACATCTTTGGGATTAATGTGAATGCTGATTGCACCCCAGGCCTCGTCATCTCGCCTACATCATTACCTGCCTGACGGAGGTTATTATGGACACTAGTGGACACTACAAGGACATGCAAAAAGCACATATAAATTTTATAATTTCTAAAATGCACATTGGTATTTAGAATTATTAGTAGAATTAAATGCATAGAGGATATGTTTCTCTTTCTCTCTCTCTCTCTCTCTCTCTCTCTTTTTTTCTCTGTTGATAGCACTTTAAACATGAGCATCTTTTATTGCATTGAATATCCACTTCAGCGTCAAGTGCGCTGCCACTGTCTGATTTGATGTAAGCACAATATATAATTCCTCACTTTACTGATAATAAAATACAAAAGAGAAATCTCCAACCAAGACTCTCATATAAGTCTATAAATATGACACTATATAATAATTCATCACCAGCAAGTTTTTCACTCTGCAGAAGCTCTGTGCTCTCCTATTCTGATAAGTATCAAATAGTGCTGTGTGCTAGGAGATGAGGAGATCAATACTGACATATGGATACTTTTTTCGATCTGGAAGTTTCCTTGATCCTAAAATCCATCTTAATATAAAAAAGTATAGATCCTGAGTTTGGGGGGGCGGGGTTGGGGAGTAGGATGTGACCCTTCTACGGTTTCTCTTTTCCAATTCGTACCATATCGCATATTTGCAATAGTTCAAAGATACACATCAGGGTCATTCATTCATTCATTCATCTTCTACCACTTTATTCAATCTTCCCTCGGATCACGGGGAGTCTGTGCCTATCTCAGGCGTCTATGGGCATAAGGCAGGATACACCCTGGATGGAATGCCAACCATCATCAGCAATCACACACACACAAACACACACATACGGTCACATTCATACACTAGGGACAAATTTTCCGAAGGTGCCAATCAACCTACCGTGCATGTTTTTGGACCAGGGAGGAAACCGGAGGAAAACCCCCTGAGGCACGGGGAGAACATGCAAATTCCTCACACACACATGGCCGAGACGGGAATCAAACCCGGACCCTGGCGGTGTGAGGCGATCGTGCTAACCACTAAGCCACCGTGCCCCTCACACATCAGTGTCATTTAATCTTATTCATAGATAGTTGATTCATACTGTAGGACCCTTGTGCACACAGTGGAAATAGTGACTGGTCAGCAGTAGCTGTGTGACGATTAATAGCTCAGAATGTCCGAAGCTTAAGCCCCTAAATTTCCCAGGTTAGGCAGTGTGTTGTTCAAAAGGGATAAACTAACATGCTGCATGGAAGAAAATCAATACATTTTGAAGCTGATTAAAAGGGCAAATCACCCCCGTCCTCACCACACACACTCAAATTAAGAAATGAGCCAAATAGAAGTCAGGATCATGATTTCTAGGACTGTTATGTTGTTAAGGACTTTTACTATTAGTAATTACATATTGCATTACAGTATTTAATAAAAATGTCTTCCATCGACGTCCTTCTGCTCTTGTAGAGCGCGCGCCAAACCAAACACCTCACACGACTCATTGCAGCATCGCTGTATACCAGACATATGTCATGTCAAAGGTCTCTGTGGCACTATAATCTTACTCTAGCACCAGTTGGTCAATAAACCTTTTGGTACCACTTTGTAAAAAAAAAAGCATTACAGAATAAGATATGCAATGTGTTAGTGGATTGCCAACTTGAGGCTGTTATTCAGAGTAAGGTTTATGCAAGTAACTATATTTTTAATTTGGCTAATCTACACATTCTGCAGCCTAACACCAACGTTTAAAGTTGCTTCATGCATGTACATGTTAATAGCAAGAAATTAAAGCCAAAATCACGCTCTGCCGTCTTACATTCATCTTTAGATCCCAAACCAACTTATTTCTTGCCTGTCTATCAGGTTTAGAACCCATCCAATTGCAGAAATACCTCTCCCATTTTCCTTTATGCTTTTTTCTTTGCATTTATACGGTACCCATTATCTATATAAAATATGACTAATACACAAGCTTGTACCCGCATAATCAATATCCCATGGGATGGGCCTGGATTTGCCCTCCGAAACAGCATCATCTTCATGGAAGCAGAATGTTCCAGAATGTTCTTACATTCTGTATATGGATTCAACTTCGAAGTTCACCTGCCATTCTGAGGTACATGAGCCAGGCCCTTACCTTACCCTGTCCACAGCTTTCTAACATCACAACTCCATGTCAAGAAATGGATTAATGTGTAATGTACATGTGACAAGTTCCTTTCTTGTCTTTCTTTTCTTTTGCATTTACAGGGCATTGCTCTTTATTAATTTGTCCAATTGATTGATATGGGTGATATGTTCAAATCCTTGTTTATGTTTTTCTCTGTGGAAGTGCTTGGCTGAGGATGATATGCTTCACTTCCATGTTCGTTTGTGGTACTGCCCACTAACCATGGTGTAGGAGCACTAATAAATCCATGCACATATGCCCTAAGCTTCTCTTTACTGTGTTCTCAAATGAGTTGCTACAAACAAACATCAATATTTGAACCAATTTGCTATTATAATGACCTCTGGGAAGAAGTACCACTAGCATTTGGAGTATGCTGGTAAAAGTCAGCTAGTGATGTAGGTGAGGTGAGGAGGCCTGGGGTGAAGTCAGCCTTCACATTCATGCCAAAGATGTTCAGTAGGGTTGAGGTCAGAGCTCTATGGCAGGTCACCTCAGATATTCCATTTCAACCAATGTGAACCCATGTAGGGCACAGTGGCTTAGTGGTTAGCACATTCCTCAGTTCCTTCTGTGCCTCAGGGGCTTCTCCGGTTTCCTCCCGGTCCAAAAACATGCACGTTAGGTTGATTGGCACCTTGGAAAATTGTCCCTAGTGTATGAATGTGTGTGTGTGTGTGTGTGTGTGTGTGTGTGTGTGTGTGTGTGTGTGTGCGTGCCCTGCGATGGGTTGGCATTCCATCTAGGGTGTATCCTGCCTTAATGCCCATAGACGCCTGAGATATAGGCACAGACTCCCCGTGACCCGAGGGAAGATCGGATAAAGCGGTAGACGATGAATGAATGAATGAATGAATGAATTATTCATTTATTTAGGTAATTGGTTGAATAGTTTTAATGAGGTGGTATTTTGCATTTTGTGGGAGGTGGTAGCTCAGAGTTTAAGGTGTTGGCCTTTGGACCAGAATATTGGAAGATCGCAGGTTCAAATTCCACATTCCAAATAGTGGGCCCTTAAGCAAGGCCCTTAATTGCTCAGTTGTAAGTGGCTCTAGATAAAAGCATCTGCCAAATTCTATACATGTAAATGTATTTTATGTGCTTTTATGCATTTGATGTATTTCTCTACCAGATTTGCACATCTGAAGCTGTATAAAACAGCTCCAGTTGAATCACATTGGATGGAGAACATCTGTGAACAGCAACAACAAAGTCTTCGATTGGATTTAGGTCTGGACTTTCTGACTGGGCCATTCTACCACATGAATCTGCCTTGATCTCAACCATCCCATTGTAATGTATGTTTAGGGTTGTTGTCCTGCTGGAAGGTCACAAGTCCTTTGCAGCCTCTAATAGGTTTTCTTCCAGGATTGCTTTGTATTATTCAGCTCCATCCATCTTCCCATCATATCTGACCAGATTCCCTGTCCCTGTCCCCAAAGCATGATGCTGCCACCACCATGTTTCAATGTGGGGATGGTGTGTCCAGGCTGGTGTGCAGTGTTAGGTTTCTGCCACACATAGCGTTTTACATGTCCAAATTTGGTCTCATCTGTCCACAGCACCTTCTTCCACATGTTTTCTGTGTCCCCCAGTGACAAACTGCAAATGGGACTTTTTTCTTTTTGTCAACAATGGCTTTCTTCTAAGAACTCTTCCATAATAGAGAGATTGTGTGGAGTGCATGATAAATAATTATCCTGTGGACAGACTCTCCCACCTGAGGTGTGGATCTCAGCAGCTCCTCCAGAGTTACCATGGGCCTCCTGGCTGTTTCTTGGATCAATGCTCTCCTTGCCCAGCCTGTTAGTATAGGTGGACAACCATTATAGTGGAATTGAAGTACACAGGTAGACTCAAATTACTTATTAGGTGACTTCTGAAGGCATTTGACTGCACTGGATTTTAGTTAGAAGTCAATGGGACTGAATACATATGCCTTCCACACTTTACAGATTTTTCTTTGAATGAAATCTTTAACACCATTTATCATTTTCCTTCTACTTCACAATTACACGATACTTTGTGTTGGTCCAGCACACCAAATCCCAATAAAGTGCATTGAAGTTTGTGGTTATAACTCGACAAAATGTGGAAATATCTATGTAATCTATCTATCTAATATCTATGGGGTCTGAATACTTTTGCAATGCCCTGAATATCATGACTGTCATCCCCAATATACATCACTGTTCAAAAATTCTCCAGCACGTAGATCCTAAGAGATACGTTTTGTCTAGGAAATTGGCTTTTTCAAAGCTTCCTGGAAAATCTTCTTCAATTTCCCTGGAGACCGTCGCACTTTTTCCCGTTTCCTTTTCTTTTTTTTTCTGTAATAGAGTTTTTTTTATGTGTATACTGTTAGTCATTGAGCAACTATTTAATACTATTGGTTTTCTTTGTTTGTATCCCCCCCCAACACTCTCTCTAGCTGGATGCCCGGACTCTCTCATTAAAGAGTTGCATCATTTTCGTGTCCTGGGAGAGGAGCAGGTGGGTCACAGAAACACAAAGCTGTAAATGGAGACACACACACACACACACACACACACACACACACACACACACCCACACTGGAGACACACACACACACACACACACACACACAACACACACGTGTATAGACACACAAACATTTGCTATCTCTCAGTGGACAATATTGACAGGTTGTCCTATCTGACAGCTCCTTAATAGGCTCGTCTGCTGTTCCTCCATGCCACTCAATAAGTCCTCTCCGAACAGCAATCAGCTTTTTCTGTCATCCCCATTCTTTCCTGTTACTATCTCTCCATCTCTCGCTAACCCAAGACCACCATCTGCTTCACAGCAGGTTTTTCATCAAACCTCAAACACGAGGGCGGGAGACTTCTTCTTGTTTATGAGGATTTGTACAATAATGAAGATTTGGAGCTGCGTTAAGAGCGATTCTCCTTTGGTGGCTTTAGATTACTGTGTTGTGGCAAATGTGTGGATGTGTTATTATCTCTCTTCTCTCTCCACGTCTGTTTGTTGCTTTTGTTTCTGCTGTGTTTGTCTCTAAACACCACCTCTGTGCGCTTTTTTTTGCCATCTTTCTATATCTCTCTCAGTATGAAAGATACCAGCGCTATGCGGCGGAGGAGTGCTTGCTGCAGATGGGGGGAGTTCTTTGCCCTGCTCCAGGCTGCGGGGCGGGTCTCTTCCTTGAGGATTACCACAGGAGGGTGCATTGTGAACCCAGAGATGGCCTTGGATGTGGGGTGAGTCACTTTTCCTCCTGCAAAAACAAAACCAAAAACAAAAAAGTTTATTAACAGCCTTAACATGTATGAAACAGAACAGTGACTCTCGTATAGTACAATGCAGCTCATTTCCTATCATTTATGCTTTCCATTACCAATTCTCTATCTATAAATGGATAAAGATTGGGATTGGCTGTGGCCTGATACCCTTATAACCCTTTTTAGAATGGGTTTTTGGACTCTATTAGAATTCCTTTCAACAATAAGCATATAAATGCAGTTCATCCAAATCCAAGATGCTACATACAATGGAAAAGTGGATTGTTTTCATATATGTGTGTTAATCCACAACGAGTGAGTGCTCTGAAAAAGAGTCTGAAATATTTAGCAATATAAAGAAGTTAGCTTAAACAGTTTTGCAAAGAGAGTGCAGTATGTCAGAAAAGTTCATCTATCTCAGATATATTGGACATACACAGTGCATTGTGAAAGTATTCATTCCCCTCTTGAATATTTCCATATGTTTTTATATCTTTTAAAAATATGACTGTAGATGCAGCCGTGAGTAAAAACTCCCTCATGAGGAACCACCTGTTCATCACCTTATACATCTTATTGTTCTAATAATAATCAATTATACATTACAGAATTCAGGAGAAACAATAGACTGTTCATTGGGAGTGAACTGATCCTTATAAGTGGGAATGTTTAGAGTATCCATGTGGGACCATTCTCAGCTATAAATGTAATTTACACTTGTAAGTGCAGTAGCTTTAAGCGTTAACGTGCTATAATAAAGAGGCAAACGCGGAGTATTGCGTGAAGTGGTAGCTCAGTGGATAAGTGGACTTCTGATGTAGCACTTGATGCTAAATAGAATGAATGTTTATGTTGGATAATAATTAGATGAATAATAAGAGTGTCTGCCAGATGCTGTAAATGTAGAAGAAAAAGTTTCAGGTTTGTGTAGACTGTACTGCCAACCATAACCTCACAATTTCTTTGTTTACATTTTTATCTAGACCCACTGTAGAAATGATCACCTGTAAAAGATTCAAATGAGATGAAATGTGAAATAATCATTGGGTTTTTGATGACTTTTTGTTTAGTTGTTTTATATACAGAATATAAAACTGTAAATAAAACAACTAAACAAAAGTTGAGGAGGGAGGGGCGTTGTGGGTTGGTGCATGCTTGCTACGCTACGCACACACTCCGGGACTGAGAGCGTCACTGCCACACACTGTGTTGGATGTACACTTGTATATATATATATATATATAGATATATATATAGATATATATATATATATATATATATATATATATATATATATATATATATATATATATATTATATATATATATATATATATATATATATATATATCTATATATCATCTATATACTTCGATATATCTATATTCTATCATTCATCTTCTAAACCACCACTACCGCTTTATCCGATCTTCCCTCGGGTCACGGGTACACTAGGGACAATTTTTCCAAGGTGCCAATCAACCTACCGTGCATGTTTTTGGACCGGGAGGAAACTGGAGAACCCGGAGAAAAAACCCCCATGAGGCACGGGGAGAACATGCACAAACTCCACACACACATGGCCGAGACGGGAATCGAAACCCGGACTCTGGCGGTGTGAGGCGAACGTGCTAACCACTAAGCCAACGTGCCCCCCCCCCATATATAATATATATATATATATATATATATATATATATATATATATATATATATATATATATATATATATATATATATATATATATATATATATATATATATATATATATATATATAATATATATATATAGTTCTTTTTGAAGGAACTCAGCAGGTAGGTTGTTTCAAACATCTGCCAGCAAATGTTTCTGTCTCATCCCAGGCCGAGTCAATTACATTGAGATCAGGACTTTATGGGATTTAAATCCATCACTTCAGCACTAATTCTTCTTCTCTATTCCATAAATGAGAAAGTCCCAAAAAGTACAGAAAGAAAAACATTGCTATTCCTTTATTGCTTTGGCTGTATGTTTGGTGTGGTCGTCTTGCTGCCGTCGATTCCCGTGCCTCCCTGATGCTCCTGCATGGTGAAGTGCATGATCTTCCTGTATTGCTCAGCTTTGAGGACACCATTAATCCTGAACAAATCTCCAACTCTAAAATCTCCAAACTTGCAGGAAACCTCCACTGTTCCCTGCGGACACGATTTATTTCAGATATCTACTATTTCAGACTGCTATTTCTCTGTTCTTGTATCTCAGTTCCGATGTTTTAGTGCATAGTTGAGTTGCTTAGCCTTGTTTCCATGTTGGAGGTTTGGGTTTTTGGCTACATGAAAACGAGTTCTAGACTTTGTCGATGACACTCCTGGGTCTCTTCCGATGTCGGAGGGAAGTAAGCGTTATGTTGTCGTTAAGAAACATTACTGTTTCTTTGTGCGTTTTCGGAATAGCTTGAAACCGCAGTCTGCTTTAAGAGATTTGCCTTGGAAGAAACTTTGCAAATGCAGTAGAACTTGTGTTTTGTTGCTGTTCTCAGTCTTATCTGTGACATGAAACCATAGTATTTCTTCACTCACTTTGAAGCTCCTACATAGTTGTTTCTCTTTAAGTCAATGACTGTCTTTCACCCTTGCGTGGCATAACCGTTACATTTATACACCTGACTCTGATCACCAAAAATCCCTGCCATTGTGTGTACGTTGTGTGTGTAAGTGTACTGGCAACCTTCTGGGAAAATGTTCCACTAGATTGTACACATACACATGTTCATCAGCTACAGAGGTGTTAATAAAGCCTAGGTGCTGATGTAGGTGAGGTGAGGAGGTCTAGGATTTGCAGTCAGTGTTTGCATTCATTTCATGGTGTTTAATAGGATTGAGCGCTCTATAAACCATTACTATATCTATAACTCCCCGAACCATGTAAAGAATATCTTCATCAAAGTTTGTGTTTCGAAATTTCAAGTCAGTGCAAAGATTGTGTTATACCGCATCCATCAACACTATTGTGTTGAAAAGGTCAGGAAGGGTCAGGTGTCCTAATACTTTTATAGTACCATGTACTGCGGTGCAGGCGTGTCAGTGTCATATGACACAAAAGACATGCCACTTTTTCTTCTTGAAGCACAAACATGTATTTCCATCCTTTTTTTTAAGTGCCTTTCTATCTGCATCACAATTTTTTTCTTTCTGTACTTTTTGGGATCATTTATAGAAATTTCTCAATTACGCTTGTTTGGAAAAATCGCCCGCGGTAAACGCTGATGTGGAATTCACTGCAATCTAACATAGTCACAGGCATTGTGGGAGATGTAGTTTGTTGTCAGTGCACGCTTTAAAGCAGCATAGCCTTATTTTAAGACAGTCATGCTCATTTTAAGCTCTTGCGGGCGACAGAAAATGACATGACGGGCGACATTCGGCCCGCGGGCTTTTAGTTTGACACTTGCTGTAGAGCGTAAAAGGATTTATGTTTTGTAATCCTTTACATTTTGCACTTTTCACACCTGCCTAAAACATTCGAACACTTCTATATATAGTATATGCTGTTATTAAAAAACATGTATATGAAAAGACATGTATATGAGAAATGCTGGGGGGCACGGTGGCGTAGTGGTTAGCACGTTCGCCTCACACCGCCAGGATCCGGGTTCGATTCCCGTCTCGGTCATCGTGTGTGTGTGAGTGGAGTTTGCATGTTCTCCCCGTGCCTCAAGGAGGTTTTTTTCTCCGGGTTCTCCATTTCCGGTTTCCTCCCGGTCCAAAAAACATGCACAGTAGTTTGATTGGCAAATTGTCCCTAGTGTGTGTGTGTGTGTGGCCCTGCGATGGTTGGCATTCCATCCAGGGTGTATCCTGCCTTAATGCCCATAGACGCATGAGATAGGCACAGGCTGACCCGAGGGAAGATCGGAGAAAACGGTAGAAGATGAATGAATGAATGAGAAATGCTTAGAGACTGATGCTGTAAACATCATTTGAAATCTTTTGCTCTCACAGATTCAGTAATTCTTAACCCTGTTATCATTCTGCCCACTAACGGTACGTCTGCTCACTGAACTCTGAACCCTCTGCTTTATGGTGGCTTCCCTGCTCTCTGCTCCTCATTTTACTCCTATTGTCCGATCACACAGAGTCGAGTGTAATTGCCACACCATTTGCATGATGTTTCGCAATTAGCCAGTTGATTAAAGTCGAAAGTGCTGTTCGGAAACAATTAGAGCTGAATGATTGCATGTTTGCAAACACAATCCTCATCAGTGCAGTGATGCAGGGAAGTACCGAGCGGAGGATTCGGTCTACTTTATGGTTCAGTTTGAACAAACAGATGCACTGTGATTTGTCTTTGTGTATCATGGGAAAACAGGAGGTGTCTTGATGGTGATATGTGATTCTATTAATTCACGTGTGATTATTTAGAAGGTTGTATTTGAATGCATTTGGCAAACATTTTAATACTTTCCATGATCATAAATTTAGACAGGGGGCACGGTGGCTTAGTGGTTAGCACGTTCGCCTCACACCGCCAGGGTCCGGGTTCGATTCCCGTCTCGGCCATGTGTGTGTGGAGTTTGTGCATGTTCTCCCCGTGCCTCAGGGGTTTTTTTTTTTTCTCCGGGTTCTCCGGTTTCCTCCCCCGGTCCAAAAACATGCACAGTAGGTTGATTGGCACCTTGGAAAATTGTCCCTAGTGTATGAATGTGTGTGTGTGTGTGTGTGTGTGTGTGTGTGTGTGTGTGTCTTGCGATGGGTTGGCATTCCATCCAAGGTGTATCCTGCCTTAATGCCCATAGACGCCTGAGATAGGCACAGACTCCCCGTGACCCGAGGGAAGATCAGATAAAGCGGTAGAAGATGAATGAATTAATGAATAAATTGAAATGAAAAAATATAATATCCTATGTTGTTTTTTTTTTTTTTATTTTATTTTACCCACATTAAAAATAAATGTGAAATAAATTAAAATAAGATAAATCACAGTTTTCTATCATAAGCTGGCTACATAGAGTATGATGTCATGGCACCATATGCTTAATATAACACTATCTGTGGTTCAAGCGATAGAAAATACTGACTCCAATAGATACCAGTTTTAAAGGCTGTTTGATTAAATGCTTGCAAGAAAAAAATCAATATTAGGACATATTTTGTTTGTGTTTCAGGTCAAAGTAGCTTTTATAGATGCAAATAAATAAGTTTATTTTATATTTAATAAAAGCCAGTTTGATTTGATGCAACATTCATTCATTTATTCATTCATTCATCTTCTACCGCTTTATCCGATCTTCCCTCGGGTCACGGGGAGTCTGTGTCTATCTCAGGCGTTTATGGGCATTAAGGCAGGATACACCCTGGATGGAATGCCAACCCATCACAGGACACACACACACACATTCATACACTAGGGACAATTTTCCAAGGTGCCAATCAACCTACCGTGCATGTTTTTGGACCGGGAGGAAACCGGAGAACCCGGAGAAAAAAACCCTGAGGCACGGGGAGAACTCCACACACACATGGCCGAGACGGGAATCGAACTTGGACCCTGGCGGTTTGAGGCGAATGTGCTAACCACTAAACCACCGTGCCCCGGTTTGATGCAACAGAATATTTTAAATGATGGCATGGACACAAATAAAGGGACACACTTAACCTAATACTTAATACTCAATACAAATAACTTCTACTCCAGTCTACAGGTTGTTTAGACACTCTTTATGAGCAATCAGATCCACTAGTTTCGGGTTTGAATAGTCTAGTGATTTGTTTGTAGCTATTCTTGGGTGCTTTTTAGCTGAATGTTTTAGAACATTATCCTCCTGCAGGGCCTAAAAGAATGTCTCGATAGTCTTAAAATTCCATAGATTCATGGTCTCGGTCACAGCAAAGCAGCCTCAAAGCATAATCATGTTTCACACTCTGTATCATTTTTCCTTTTCTTTAAACGCTGGAATACAGCTGATGTGCCATGCCAGAAACGTAGTGACTTGTCACTATTCGTTTATTTATTTTACTATAAAACCCTGCCTGTAACCCTTTCACCATAAGATGGGGGAAATTACATATACATCCATGGCATTTGGCAGGTGCCGGTGTCTGAAGTGACTTACCACTGTTAGCAATTTTAAGGGCCTTGCTCAAGGGCCCAACATTGGCAGCATGGTGGTGCAGGGATTTAAACTTGTGACCTTCCGATCTAAAGTCCAATGCCTCCAACACTGCGCACACCCAATGCATCCATCTGCACACGCCCAACAGACTCTGTAACGCCTCTAAAGATAGTACATGACCATCTTCAAGCGGTTTAAAGCGGTATAATACGGGGAGGGGAGGGGGGTATGTAGATTGTTTATTTTGTAAATAATAATAATAAATGCAAATCCACTCGTGTACTCGTACTCGTATAATAAAACTCGCTGCATTATTAGCAGCTTCCTCGTAACATGGCGTCAACAGTATAACATCACAGTCTGTAGTGACATCCTCTCTGCCCCCTAAACAAATGATTAAACATTCACAAGTAAATAAATGACAATAACCAGCAAATCCACATTTCTTTCAGGATTTTCGAAATATAAAAAAATAAAAAAAACATGTTTATTTTTTTATTTCTTTATTTTTGTAAACACTGCAAGATGTAAGCGAGAGAATAGCGTCATTTTTTAAAATAAAAGATTTTTCAAAATAAAAGATCATTCAGACTCGGATAATAAATAAATCGCAAATAATTAATGATTTCTTGTATAGCCCTGTATTAATTCATCCACGGGCCGGTACCGATCCGCGGCACCGGAGGTTGGGGATTACTGATGTAAACGAAAAAGAGACTGATATATGGACAGAGCTAAAGCAAAAATAAAAAAATAAACAAGTTTCCACAAGGATAAGTGTTTGTTAACTAGAACTAAAAGGGGTCACAAAAGATCAAAAGCTTGTCTGTGCATTGACTAAAGTAAAAGTGTCTGAAAGCAACGTCTTAGTATAGAACAAACAGCAGCACCTTGTAATACATGAAAAAAAGTGTTATTAAATATTATAAAATGCTAATTAAACGAGGGGCACGGTGGCGTAGTGGTTAGCACGTTCGCCTCACACCGCCAGGATCCGGGTTCGATTCCCGTCTCGGGAATGTGTGTGTGGAGTTTGTGCATGTTCTCCCCGTTCCCCGTGCCTCAGGGGGGTTTTTCTCCCGGGTTCTCCGGTTTCCCCCCCCCTCCCCCCGGTCCAAAAACATGCACGGTAGGTTGATTGGCACCTTGGAAAAATTGTCCCTAGTAGTGTATGAATGTGTGAAGTGTGTGTGAATGTGTGTGTGTGTGTGTGTGTGTCCCTGCGATGGGTTGGCATTCCATCCAGGGTGTATCCTCCTGCCTTAATGCCCATAGACGCCTGAGATAGGCACAGGCTCCCCGTGACCCGAGGAAGATCGGATAAAGCGGTAGAAGATGAATGAATGAATGAATGAATAATTAAATGCTTTTAGACCAGTAACTTTATCAGTTTTGGATTTAGGTTGGCATCAAGTACACGTGGCACATGAACAATCATACAAAAGTGTACACAAAATAGATTTGTAGCCTTAATTACAGACCAAATAGTCATTATAAAGAATAAAACACAGAGAACTGCTCTAAGATCATTTTGATATCTTGTTCTAATAAAAATTTGACCACAAACTTTGATGTAAAACTAACACAGGTCTGGATGTAAAAAACACTAAATTACAGAGCATTTATTTATCTGCTCTATTTATTTATATGCTCTATTTATCTGCCTCATTACTGGCCTTTACATGTTTATTGTATATACTGCTCTCACTGACAGTGTTACTGTTTACATGCACATTTTGCACATCCACTTTTTATTACTGCTGCTCTATTTGTTCATTTGCACACCAGACAAACTGTGTTACAATGTTTACAAAACTTTGCACTACATCACAGTGACGGTCGTTGTTGTGTTTTTTTTTTTATCTTATTTGATTTTATATTGTGTTAGTTGTTTGTTATGCACTGTCTCGTGTTGTCAAACACAGTCTTGTTCTGTTTTTGTTTGCGCTGTTTGCACTAGGTTGCACACGATGCACTTTATGTAGCTAGGACAAACTTAGTCTCGTCCTCAGCATTGTGTTCTTGTGTTTGTGTTATATGTTGTTTTGTGTAGCACCAGGGTCCAGGAGAAACGTTGTCTCATTTCACTGTGTACTGCGTCAGCTATATATGGTTGTAATGACAATAAAACCTCTTGACTTGGCTTGACTTGACTAAATATACAGACATGGGAACGCGTGACTTTTGTTGCCATATGTAGTTCTTTCCCAAACGATTGCCCCACCAATATGGAAGCTCTCATTTATGTAGGATGTTGTTTCATAGCATACTATTTTCTTGGTGCATAATATCAGCACCATGAGTTAATGGACTTCATTCGAGCACTGACCTTCACCTTTCTGCACACCTTTGGGATGAATTGGATTGCTGACTGCACCCCAGGCCTCCTCACTCTTGTGGATGAATGAACACGAATCCCCACAACGACACTCCTAAATGTAGAGGGAAATCGTGTCCATTCTATGTCATCTGTGACTATTTGTTTTCTGTAAGAGAGAGTTAGTTATGTGCTAGAGCAGGGGTCACCAACGTTTTTGAACCTGAGAGCTACTTCATGGATACTGAGTCATACAAAGGGCTACCAGTTTGACACACTTCTTCTGAAATAACACATTTAACTTTAGTTCATTCATTCATTCATTCATCTTCTACCGCTGTATCTGATCTTCCCTCGGGTCACAGGGGAGTCCTGTGCCTATCTCAGGCGTCTATGGGCATTAAGGCAGGATACACCCTGGATGGAATGGCCAACCCATCATCGCAGGGCACACACACACACACACACATTCACACACACACATTCATACACTAGGGACAATTTTCCAAGGTGCCAATCAACCTACCGTGCATGTTTTTGGACCGGGAGGAAACCGGAGAACCCAGAGAAAAACCCCTGAGGCACGGGGAGAACATGCACAAACTCCACACACAGATGGGAATTGAACCCGGACCCTGGCGGTGTGAGGCGAACGTGCTAACCACTAAGCTACCGTGCCCCTATATTGCATCATTTAGAACCTTAAATCTTAATCCCTAGATATAAATCATTCATTTTCACCATTGTAAATATGCCTCATGTCCGGTGGCACTCTTTTTTTTTTTCTTTTTTTTTTTTTAATTGGTGCATCACATCGTTAACTTTTATGCCGGTGCGGAGAACCTTACCGTCCCGAGTGCCTACACGTTGTTGCAGGTAACACAGGGCGCTTAAAGTCAATTACATACAAACAGCCTGATTAAAAAAAATGTCCGTTTTGATAGCCCTGATACACTGTAAAATATTTGTCATTTGTTGATTGTTTTCCCTTCTTGTCACGGTAAGAAAACTCCGTCTCCGACCACAGACTCACACAATCTCTTCCAAAGGGGCTTCTCAGATTTCCCCCAAACCCCCCCACCCCACCAAAACCAACTGTAAGATCTAATCTCTCCAGGTCAGCCCCAAGGTTTATGTGCAGTGGCACGTGTCTGATACAGCTCCAGCGCGAGTTAATAAGGTGGCATCCTTGGAAGGTGCCCAAACCACGGCTTAACCGTCTCACCTTATCCCACAGAGTAATCTCATTTTCGCCAGCAGTACTGGTCGTCGTATTCTTTTGATCTCTACCTGCTGTCTCTTGATCAGAGGGAAAGGACAGGGATCAGTTAATAGAGAGGTTCTTTTGATGCAGTGCCACAGACCGGTACCTTGACACTTTCTTTTTCACAACTGTCTTTCTCCGTCCTTTTTGCACTCGCTCCTGCTTGGCCTGGCTGCCAGGTTGCCAGTATTGGTGTGGTCACTGCAGGCAGTGCTGGGTCTGGCTGCCACAGATAAAGGCTTTTATTGGACTTGGCACTGGAGCTCACATACCCCTATATCCTTTCCTGGTGATGCACATACGGAGGGGTGTTATATTTCTTATGACGGTGCTGCAGAGCGGGCAGGTAAAACCATGAAGGTGTGCAATCATTTTACCCCCTCACACAAGCTTTTCACATTTTTATAACGTATTGCATCGTCTCATGCTGTCTTAGGGGAAGAAATGCAAACAGATAATAACATTTCTTTTTTTTTTTTTTTTTTTTTTTTTAAAGAAAACCTTCTCAATTCATGTTTATTAAATGCCAACATAGATAGAAATAGATCCTCTGTGTGATGCTCCCTAGTGTAACAGATTCATTGCATTACACTATTATTGATATTGCTTTTATTTTGAGGTATTTTATATTGCTTTAGGAATTGTGACTTGGATAATGGTCTTGATGTGCACGTCGCTTTTCGTGTCATTTTAATAATCAACGTATGCCTGTTTTACCCCCCCCCCCCCCCCCCCCCCCCGTTATATATGCCCCCCCTGTGTTAAAAATTACCCCCCCCCCCCCCCCCCCCCATATATGTGTGTGAGTTGGTGTGTTGTGTTGGTGATGGAGACGCCATCTCCATCACCTCTCTCTCTCTAAATAGACAGACCTTCGTGAGCCATTATTGAGACGAACTGTAGATCTGCTGTTATGTGCATCTTGATATTCTTTTCCTTTTTGGATATGAGCATTGAAAGTTGCGCCGTATCTCTTACGATACACAATGTGTAAAGTCGTGGTATTTTAATGTTTCAGGGTTTTTTTTTCCCCCCCAGCATAATCTCAGGCTGTTCCATTTGTGTCATTCGTGTTACCATGGAAATCAATTTTTGACACGATTCCCTGTACGGAGCAGTCAAAAACAACAACAAAATTCAATATAACGCATCCTTAAAACGGCCGTCTCAGAGCATCGGTAGATTAGATAAACCCGCTTTATATGTTACATTACATTCTAATGTTAAAATTCTTAGAAGGTTCTCTTGGGGGATGATCCATGTCCGCCAGTGGCGTGACACAATGCGATGTTGATGTGATTAATTACATTTTCTGTGTCTTTGAATAGAATCTGTTTTGGTTTTGACGGGTTTTTTTTGCATGTTAAGCAGGAGTTGTTTCAAAAGTGCCAACAGCAGGTTATTATGGGTAGAATTAGTATTGGACTGCAATTACACCTTGAGATGCACTTTATAGGAATGCACTTTATTTCCCACCGTGTGTGGTTCTTCTCCAAAACGTTACCACACACAATTGTGTAGGACATCTTCCTTGCAAAATTGTGCAGTTATTTATGGCATTTTACCGATTCCCTTATTCAGGGCAAGCTACATTAATCTCATTCATGCAATAGAAATAGAATAGAATTTATTTGTCATATATACATTACAGCACTGTGAAATTGTTTTTGGAAGCTGGAGTCAGAGTCCAGGGTCAGCTATGATACGACGTCCCCCTGCAATGCAGCACATAGGGTTAAGGGCCTTGCTCAAGTGCCCAAGGGTGGCAGCTTGGCGATACCGGGGCTCGAACCCACGACCTTCCGATCAGTAGGATCTTCCCCAGAAGCAGCAGCTTGGTGATGCTGGGATTTGAACTCATGACCTTCTAATCGGAACTCCAGCACTGAGCCACTACTTCCCATTGGCTCCCGATAGATGAGCTACAGGCCGTCAGATTGAGGTCTTGGTTTCTGGCTGGCGTATTCTAACCCGTGAAGGTTATTGGTTCTGGACATCTGTAGTGCAGCTTTAGCGTCATGCTCAGGGTCTCTGTCCTGCCAGAAGCTGGACCTCGTAGATTCTAGATAGAAAAGCTTGTTCACTGTGTGTGACTTTTTTGACTTTTTCCATCAGATCTGACATTCATTCATTCATTCATCTTCATCTTCTTCTACCTTCTTCTATCCTTTATCGATCTTCTATCTTCTGCAACCTTTATCCACTCTATCTTCTACTGATCTCACTCATACTCATTCGGGCATCACTTCTACCGCTTTATCCAATCTTCACTCGGGTCACGGGGAGCCTGTGCCTATCTCAGGCGTCTATGGGCATTAAGGCAGGATACACCCTGGATGGAATGCCAACCCATCGCAGGGCACACACACACACACACACACACATTCATACACTAGGGACAATTTTCCAAGGTGCCAATCAACCTACCGTGCATGTTTTTGGACCGGGAGGAAACCGGAGAACCCGGAGAAAAAAACCCCCCTGAGGCACGGGGAGAACATGCAAAAAATGCAAACTCCACTCACACACACATGACCGAGACGGGAATCGAACCCGGACCCTTGGCGGTGTGAGGCGAACGTGCTAACCACTAAACCACCGTGCCTCCAGATCTGACATGATAGCACATAATGCTATCACTATACTTTCTTAGGGTGGTAAGGAAAGATGGGTTTTATTTTGTTTTCATGTCGGAGCATCAAAAAGAAAATGTTTGTCTGGCAAGAAATCTACTGAAATATTATTATTATTTTTTTTATATATATATATATATAGTTCTGTAGTTTGACTTTTCTTTATTTTTTTCTTTTTCCCTTGAACGTTCAGTGTGCATGTCCAGAATAATCAGAATAACATAAGTGTACCTCTTTACAGAAAGAATAGCAATATGGTAGAGAAGAGTATGGGGTCCATATGTACAGGGCTGAGAGTGATTATGTACAGATGGTGCAGCAGGTATTAAGATATTGTTTATATTAGTGGTGCAACGGAGCACTAAACTTCTATATGCGCCTTTAAGCCATGGTTCGTTTCTGCGTTTCTGCATATACATTATTCAGGTTTTATATTTTCTCTGGTTTCTGGAAGTGCATCAGGCGGCTGGGTTTCGCTGGAGATGTGCTTTTCACACAGAATCGTGTGTGTGTGTGTGTGTGTGTGTGTGTGTGTGTGTGTGTGTGTGTGTGTGTGTAATGTGTATAAATATAGAAATACAGCAGACAGGAAGCAAAAAGAAGAATTACAGATCAGAGAACACTCACCTTTGACCTTGCTTTTCACCCCCCCTGCCTATTTTTTTACCGTCTTGCTTTTCTTAGATCTTTATGTTGTTTTATCACGCACACACACACACACACACACACACACACACACACACACACACACCACACACACACATTTTAGGTCAAATGGAGCATTTCAATCTTTTCTGGAATGAATGAATTTGTCATAAAATGTTATCTGATCTTCATCTAATTCATTGGTATTGACAAACACAATGTGTCTAAAAATAATAACACCAAAAAAATCCAATCTTTCTTGTCTTTATTGAACACAATCATTCAACATTCAAAATGGCAGTGGAAAAAGTAAGTGAAACCTTGAGTTAATGACCTCAAAAAAGCTAATTGGAGTTAATTGGTTTTAGCACACCTGGAGTCTTGTTAAGAGAATAAGTTTGGAGGTGTGGACTACAGATACTCTGACTGATAAAAACCCCTCAAACCTTTGGAGTTTGCTCTGCACAAGAAGAACATGATTATGTGAGCCATGCCTCGCCAAAAAGAGCTTTCAGAGGACCTACCATCATCAAGAATTGTTGATTTACATGAAGCTGGCGAGGGTTACAAAGTTATTTCAAAGACTTTAGAAATTCACCAGTCTACAGTTCGGCAAACAATCTACAAATGGAGACAATTTGGGACTGTTGCTACTCTACCTAGAAGTGGGCGCCCCGTCAAAATGACACCAAGAGCACAACGAACACTCATCAATGAGGTAAAGAAACAACCCCGAATGACAGCCAAAGATTTGAAGGCATCATTGGAACTTGCTAACATATCTGTTCATGAGTCTACAATACGTAAAACACTGAACAAGCAGGGTATCCACGGCAGGACACCGCCAAGGAAGACCGCTGCTTACTAAAAAGAACATTGCTGCACGCCTTAAGTTTGCAAAAGAGTTTGTAAAAGAGCACATTGACACTCCACAGCGGTATTGGCAAAATGTTTTGTGGACTGATGAAACTAAGATTGAACTATTTGGAAAAAACACACAGCACTACATCTGGCGTAGAAAGGGCACGGCATATCGTCATGAAAACATCATCCCAACTGTAAAGTATGGTGGAGGAAGCATCATGATTTGGGCCTGCTTTGCTGCATCAGGGCCTGGCCAGCTTGCAATCATTGAGGGGAAGATGAATTCCCAAGTATATCAGACAATTCTTCAGGATAATGTGAGAATGTCTGTACATCAGCTGAAACTGTGTAGAAAGTGGGTGATGCAACAGGACAACGACCCAAAACACCGGAGCGAGTCCACAACAGACCCCCCTCCACAACAGAACGCTGGCTTCAGAACGGCTTCAAAAAACAAAATCCGCCTTTTGGAGTGGCCGAGTCAGAGCCCAGACCTCAACCCAATAGAGATGCTATGGATTGACTTGAAGAGGGCCGTACACATGAGACGTCCAAAGAATATGACAGAGCTAAAGCAGTTCTGCCAGGAAGAATGGGCTAAAATTCCTCCTCAGCGATGTGCAGGTCTGATCCACAGCTACAGGAAGCGCCTGGTTGAGGTTATTGCTGCCGGGGGGGGTCAACCAGTTATTCACTTACTTTTTCCACTGCCATTTTGAATGTTGAATGATTGTGTTCAATAAAGACAAGAAAGATTGGATTTTTTTGGTGTTATTATTTTTAGACACATTGTGTTTGTCAATACCAATGAATTAGATGAAGATCAGATAACATTTTATGACAAATTTATTCAGAAAACCATGAAATTCCAAAAGGTTCACATACTTTTTCTTGCCACTGTGTGTATGTGTGGTATATATAAAATTTGTATATTATTATATATTATTTACAAGTTTTAAAATGTAATACGTTGTTATTTATAAATGTTAATAACAATAATAATAATAATAATAATAATAATAATTGTGATTACATTAAGCACTCTCATTCCTGTACATTGGAACCCCATTATTTACCATGTTTATGCATGCATATAATGTGTGTGTGTGTGTGTGTGTGTGTGTGTGTGTGAATATGTATATAGGTGTAAACATGTGGGTGTGTGCACGTGGGTGTTAGTTGGATGCACGGCTTTGTTTCATCGCTCCCCCGTGTAAAAGCGTAGACATTAAAAATGCTCCACGCGTGAGAGGAAACTACAAAGTGCTTTTCTTCCCACACTGACAAAGCATCATCTCAGCCCTCTGAAGCCACAGGCGGCTGATGAAATGACTGCTGAGGACGCTGACGACGACGATGATGACACTGATGAGGAGCCCGACTCTGGATAGTGTTATTTGGAGCAGGGGGATGGGAAAATATTGGTGGACTGGGACCGAAAACGTGGGATGAAAACATCCGTCAGATAATTTTTTTCTTCCTCCTTGTCACTGGCATGGAGTAGGAAAACAGAACGATGTCTGTCTTGAGGCTCGGAGAGGGACGCTGCGATCCGTCACTGTTGTGAGCAAGAGGAAGCAAAATGAACGCGGGATTGAAAGAGAAGAAGAGAGAGCGAGAGAGAACGAGAACACAACCGGCTCGCCATCTTCACACTCGCCACGTTCGACAAAGTGCCAAATCAGTGCTGCGCCTCAACGGTGCTGCCAAGCTAAAAATAAGAGGAACGCTCCAATCCCTGCGAGTGTGGAATTGGAACCTGGCATAATGGCGCCACCTAGTGTTTCTCTGTGTGTTGCACTGCTGAAAGTGCAAAAGTGGCCAAAATACAGTATCTGGGTGAGGTGAAGTTTTATTTTTCATATAATTCATCTTCTACCGCTTTATCCAATATTCCCTGATCTTCCCTCTCACTAGGGGTCTTTCACGGGGATCTGTGCCTACTCAGGTGTCTATGGGCATTAGGGGTCATGTCTATCTTCCCTATGGGCATGTGCAGGTCGTCAGGGAGTCCTGGCCTATCTCAGGTGTCTATGGGCATTAAGGCAGGATACACCCTGGATGGAATGCCAACCCATCTCAGGGCACACACACACACACACACACATTTCACACACACATTCATACACTAGGGACAATTTTCCAAGGTGCCAATCAACCTACCGTGACCGTGTTTTTGAAAACCCGGAGTTTTTGGAAAAACCCCCTGAGGCACGGGGAGAGAACATGCAAACTCCACACACACACACATGACCGAGACGGGAATCGAACCCGGACCCTGGCGGTGTGAGGCGAACGTGCTAACCACTAAACCATCGTGCCCCCTATTTTTCATATAATTATACATTTAAATGACTTATTACAGCATTATCCCTTTATTTGACCTAAATACAAAGTAAAATCAAGTTGTATTATACCAAAATTGTGTATTATTAATTAATTATTACTTAAGGTTAACATGTGAGCATGAAGACAGCGTTAGGGTTTGTGTGAATTAATTCCCCGGATCCCTTTGGGGGAAATATACATGTAATACTTCCCTCTGATATGATCCATTAATATGCCGCTGGGGTTCGGAGGCTGGAATCCTGCTTCTACTCTGTGTTTCTCTGTGGTGTTCCGGGATTTCCTTAAGCCAGACCAAAAGTCCTGCCCTACTTCCTTCATTCACTTCTACTGCACCTACTTCATTCATTCATTCATCTTCTTAATGGCTAACCCTGGATGGAATTATCCGAGCGGGTCTTTCACTCGGGGACAGGGAGCCTGTGCCTATCTCAGGCGTCTATGGGCATTAAGGCATGGATACACCCTGGATGGCAATGCCAACCCATTGCAGGAACACACACACACATCACACACACATTCACACACTAGGACATTCACACACACACATATCACACACTAGGGACAATTTTTCCAAGTGCCAATCAACCTACCGTGCATGTTTTTGGACCGGGAGGAAACCGGGAGAACCCGGAGAAAAACCTGGACCGGAGAGGAAACCTAGACCCGGAGACAATATCCACACACGTCCCCGAGGACCTACTTATATTTCTTAATTGTAAGGTCCTGTGTGCCACCGTCCTGCATAATTTGGTGTGTTGAATAGACACACTTATATTTCTTAATTGGCCATGAATAATTTGGTGTGTTGATGATATGTATAGTAAATGAATGGATGATGGCCCATGAAATATATATAACCACCGTATATATATATATATATATATATATATATATATATATATATATAGGTATATATATATATATATATATATATATAAATATATATATATATATATATATAAATATATAATTATAATATAATATATAATAGTTTGTTTTTTTATGTTTTTTTTTTTATTATGTTTGTTTTCCCTGCAGTTTGTGTTCTGTCGGGACTGTAAGGAGGCGTACCATGAGGGCGCGTGTAGACTGCATTCTGCCCCTGCAACAGGAGGTTCCGTGCAGGTATTTCACATACACATACATTCACATGCAGGTTATCCTTTATACAAGTCATTTATTAAAATGACAAAGAATGTACAAGGTACGCAGTCACCAAATGTGGTGCACAGTCAGGGAGTAAATGTAAATCATTACTGTACGGTGAATTTTCATATATTTGTACTCTACTGAAGTATTTCCATATGGGGGGAGGACTTTTTAACTCCTTTAACTTCACTACATTTCATTCATTCATTTATCTTCTACCGCTTTATCTTCCCTTTATCTTCGATCTTCCCTCGGGTCACGGGGAGTCTGTGCCTATCTCAGGCGTCTATGGGCATTAAGGCAGGATACACCCTGGATGGAATGCCAACCCATTGCAGGGCACACACACACATTCACACACTAAGGACAATTTTCCAAGGGTGCCAATCAACCTACCGTGCATGTTTTTGGATCCGAGGAGGAGGAAACCGGAGAACCCGGAGAAAAAAAACCCCTGAGACACGGGGAGAACATGCAAACTCCACACACACACATGGCCGAGACGGGAATCGAACCCCGACCCTGGCGGTGTGAGGCGAACGTGCTAACCACTAAGCCACCGTGCCCCTTCACTACATTTCCAAGTTACATTTTTACTAAAGCTCATTTTTCCGAATCCCACGCTCCTTTTTATTTACAAGCGGATAAAAGTGTAAGCGGCCAATCACGCAGCAAGCCACTACAGTTTTGAACTCGTTTTGATTGGCTCTTGGTGGTATGTACTTAACACAAACATGCAGTCCAGTGACAGTTTAACAACAAGCAGAAAAATCTTTAGAGGAAAAAATGATGATCGAAACTTGTTTGTTTGCCTTGTTTGTGTGTATGTTTGTGTGTGTGTATTGTTGTTGATCAGTTTAATGAGATATCATTCACTGCTTGACTCATTAAAATTGTTCTGTTAATAGATGACTAAGAGTTGATTAGGCAAGGTTTATTATAAAAGTACAACTACATGATCTATGGAAAGTGGATTCTGTGTTTGTGTGTGTGTGTGTGTGTGTGTGTGTGTGTGTGTGTGTGTGTGTGTGGTGTGTGTTGTTTGAGTAATCCGGGTAGGATTCAAAAGTAATGAGCCTTTGTTCAAAAAGACAAATTTATTCGGCAAATCGGTACAAATAATTAATAGTCTTCAAAATAGGCACCTCCTGCATCAATACACTTTTGTAGGCGGCTTTTCCATGACTCGGAAGGCATCCACGTAGGCCTGTTCCGGGATGCCTGCAAGGGCTGCCTTGACATTTGCTTGCATGTCCACTACGAGTTTGTCCCGTCCGGACAGACCGTGAATGCTGC
Organism: Kryptopterus vitreolus; assembly: GCA_030449085.1. Lineage (NCBI taxonomy): Eukaryota > Metazoa > Chordata > Actinopteri > Siluriformes > Siluridae > Kryptopterus > Kryptopterus vitreolus. The sequence continues at coordinate 1,465,807 of JACRUU010000014.1, forward strand.
TTACTACTTGGAAGTCCTGAAAAGGCTGAAAAGAAGCGTAGGGACAAGCGAAGGGACATCAAGGACAGCCGGCAGCTTCACCATGATAACGCGCCCAGCCACACCGCCTTCATCGTGAGCGCCTACCTGGCCCGGGTGAAGGTTCCGGTGGTCCCCCAGGCCTCCCTACAGTCCGGACGTGTCGCCTTCTGACTTCTTCTTGTTTCACGCTTAAAATCAGCGCTGAAAGGAAAACGATTCGACTCGATCGAGGACATGTAAGCAAATGTCAAGGCATCCCAGAACAGGCCTACGTGGACGCCTTCCAGTCATGGAAAAGCCGCCTACAAAAGTGTATTGATGCAGGAGGTGCCTATTTTGAAGACTATTAATTATTTGTACTGATTTTCTCAATAAATTGGTCTTTTTGAACAAAGCCTCATTACTTTTGAATCCTACTCTGTATATACATGCATACAAATGCATACTTATATATGTATATACACACACATACACACACACACACACACACACACACACACACACATGCATTTGGGAAGGGCCCGTGCAAGGGCCCATTTTGGTGAGTTGAATATATGTTTAAAGGAGTAAAATATACATACTTTTCTTGTATTATGATCATTAATATGCCCCAAAAACTCTGGAGTTTGGACATTCTTTGAACTATTAACATTAACAAATAAACTATTGAACTATTTTTTTATTACAAATGGCATACTTTTCATTTCTTCACATAGAACACAAACAAATCTAAACAAGATTTTACCAAAATTACTTTGCTTTACATATTTGAAGACCATATAATACCATACAACACCCCACAGTGGTGTTGGCACAGGGCTTTGGAGCGAGTATAATTAACAGCCTTTTCATATTTCACATGTTTGGCACAGAGAACTTGTTGGTGAATAATACAGTGGAGTTTTATAGCTTTGCATCCTTCTCCGCTGACTTTGTTACGCGAGCATTTCACCTGCTGGTGAAATATAAAATGGGGTTTTTTTTCAACCCAGTATCACAGCATATTTAATAAATTCGTTCTACTTTATATGTGGTCACCAGTGCTATTGGGCTGCATATGATTGATTTTATGCCAGGCTGCGGGCTGGTGGATATTTCAATGCGGGACGGACTTTGGACGTGCCTGCCCTATGACCTAGATATTGAGTATCCAGATTTAAAGTGTCCCAGGGTGATTTTTTTTTTTTTATATACTTTTTGGATAAATTTGTTATTCTCAAGTTATACTTTAAAGGGAGAACTTTTACTCTAGTAATATTTTACAGAGTGCATCTTTACTTTAATTCAACCACATGCTTTGTGAACTTCATCCACCACGGGTCAGCAGCTTACTGATTGAGTACAGCTAGTTTCATTTACACACTTACACACTATAAAAGAAATTGTCAACTCATTTACAACACAAGTATCGCTTACTGTTTGTTCCCATGACACCTGAGCTTTTGTTTGTTTTATGTTCTCCCAGTCTGCTTGTTGTATTTTTGGAGTTGTCTGCTAGACCACATACCCATAGATTCATATATATAATATTCAGACGTGTACATTATACTCCGTATAATAGTAACAGAAACTCGTTACAGTTACTAAGAAAAAAAACCTGTAATTAAATTACATATACTTTTGAAAATGTCAAAGAACCACCCACCACCCCTTCAACAGCTTAATTCTTTTGCAATATGTAATAAAGTACATTTCCGAACTAACCTTCCCAACACTGCTTATACTGAACGGTTTCTTTATTTGGTCTGCTGTTGTGTGTTATGTGTCAGGGTTATGTGATGGATGAAGACGCTGCCCTGAGGGCCCGCTGGGAACAAGCCTCACAGGACACTATAAAAGACACAACGCGGCCCTGTCCCAAATGCAGAGTCCCTGTAGAGAAGAATGGTACAACCATCTTCATTCCATTTCAACTATTTTGATGTTTGTTTGCTTTTTTCATATCCATAGTGCAGTGAGGGGAAATATGAAAGCAGACACTTTTGTGTTCTGTCTGCAGTGTCCAGTGTAAACCTGTGTCTTGGGCACCTAATAGTTTACAGTATGTATTTACAATAAACCACAGATTGTCAGGAAATCTGTGCCCTGACATCAAACCGGCGATCTTCCACTCCAGAGGCCAATGCCTTTAACCCACTGATCCATCACATACCTCACAGAACTAATGACTAGACTGTTCTGCATTGGCCTTCAATAAACCCTGACCTGAATCCTATCAAACATGGAATATGGAAAGAACTGAAACAAACTATTAGCAAGTACAGATGTAATTTTCTTGTTCCTGAAGGCTGTGCAAACGTGTCCCATCATTTTAGTTTCTGCCATTTCTGATTATTTTATTATTATTTTAAATTACCAAAAAGAAAAAACAAAAGAAAAATAATAATAAATCTGCTTTTCATTAAATATGGAATAAACAATGATTGATGTAAATGATATCAGTCCAGATTTTGTTTGTGTGTGTATATATATATATATATATATATATATACACACACATATATATATATAAAGGTATGTAATTAATAACAAATTTTGCCATGTATATACCTACCAAAAGATCTATTTTTAGTCTCTATAATCCCTGTTGTGTGACTGTATTCTCAGGTGGCTGCATGCACATGGTGTGTCCTTGTGCACACTGCAAGTTCGAGTGGTGCTGGCTGTGCTGTGTGGAGTGGAACAGGGAGTGTATGGGAAGCCACTGGTTCGGATGAGCAGCTCATTCCCAAAGCGTGCACATTCTCAGGGAAGTGTGTTTTTGGGATCTATTGGCACAGTAGTCCACCGACTGCCACATCCACAGGAGATCCGAGCTGAAATGTGCAATCATCCATCCTGTACTGTACATGCCATGTGTGTTCCTGTGTATTTGACACTCTTTGTCTGTATCATATTACTGATTATATCTTATTAAAAAATTTCAATCATGGTCACTGAGCCATTATTCAATCATTTACAGATGTCATGGTCATAACCTCATGTACACTGTGTGAACCATAAGATTCGTACAGTGCTTTTGAACATTCATTCATTCATTCATTCATTCATTCATTCATTCATCTTCAACCGCTGTATCCGATCTTTCCTCGGGTCACGGGAAGTCTGTGCCTATCTCAGGCGTCTATGCGCATTAAGGCAGGATACACCCTGGATAGAATGCCAACCCATCACAGGACACACACACACACACATTCACACACACACACACACACATTCATACACTAGGGACAATTTTCCAAGGTGCCAATCAACCTACCGTGCAGGTTTTTGGACCGGGGAGGAAACCGGAGAACCCGGAGAAAAACCGAATGAGGCACGGGGAGAAGATGCAAATTCCACACACACATGGCCGAGACGGGAATCGAACCCGGACCCTGGCAGTGTGAGGCTAAGCCACCGTGCCCCTTCTGCTTTTGAACATATCATTCCATATTTAGTCCCCATTTACTCTTATAATAATAACATACAATAATTAACAATATGGGGGGCATGGTGGTTGATGCCCATAGATGCCTGAGATAGGCACAGGCGCCCCACAACCCGAGTAAAGATCTCTCTCTCTCTCTCTCCCTCTCTCTGCCTCTCTCTCCCTCCCTCTCTCTCTCTCTCTGTCTCTCTCTTCATTCCTTCATTGTCTTGATTATAACCACACTGCCAATATCATGACTTAATTGCTCAAATTAGGCCTCAGACCAATGCATGCTATATAATGTTGACCTTCCAGAGCAAATTAATAATAGCAATAATCATGTGTAATTTGTATAAGTCTCGAAATTATATCTGAACGATATAATTTCATGGCATTTGTTACATTATTTGTGATTTGAAATCCTTGAGGGTTTCTTTTTGTTCTGTTTACTTGTAAAATGTACATTACAGCACAGTGAAATTCTTTATTTGCACCTTGCAGTGATATTAAGAATCTGGGGTCATAACGCAGCCATAAAATAGTGCCCAGAGGGTTAAGGGCCTTGCTCAAGGGCCCCAAGAGTGTCATCTTTAAACCCCCAACCATCTAATCGGTAACCTAGAGTAATGTAATGGAACACGTAATGGACAGAGCAAAGGAATGTGATTGTAAATAAAGAACGGCCTTCCAATATTGGGAAACCTTTACTCAGCAATTCCTGGCCTGTGACTGATCTACCATAGACATATATGTGTTGTGTCCGATGTGATTCATTTCAGGGATAATTAACAAAGCAATATGATTCCTATCAAAAAAATTTAAATGTGTGCTTGAGTGTGGGTTATTACTGATGCGCATGATTATCACAGTCTTTACCTGGTGATTAAATGTTCTGTATGTCAGGAGCAGATAAAGCTGCCATAAACATGACTCTAGGCTTTGTATTGACGTCTCATGTTTCTCCTCCTGCAAACTGCGCTGTTATCAAACCGTACGAGATCGACGCAGTTACAGTGTGTTTTATTGCAGTCAGGTTTATGAGTTTATGAGGGCAGATGGACTGTTACATAACGAGGACAAAAGCATTTACAATGCGATGGCTACAGGTAGCTGAGGAACAGAGCGTGTGGATACAAACACAAGCGGAGTTTAAATACACTGAAGGTCACGCGTCATACAGAGACATACACACCCGAAAGTCTAAACAGCTACGACTTCACATGTGGCAAGGTATTGTACACAACATTGTTTTTAAAGGTTACATTTTCACAGAAATAAACAGTTTATTGTTGTTTATTAACTTTTTTTGTTTAGTACAGTTTATGTACTTAATTTAGACATATGTTTTAATGTTTTACATTCCAGTACGTTTTATATTTACTGAAACTACTGAGAATAGCAATAAGTACTTTTAATATCTCTTAGTATTGATAAACACATATACAGTGCTACTATAGGTGTGGGGGTCAAATACTGCCTGTTATTTAAAATAGACCAACAAATGTGTACAGCAATTTCTCCGAATAATGATGCAACCAATAAAAACAAAAACAATTCAGACAAAACAGTGATCAGTATATCAGTATGGGTTAGGTAATCATTTAACACATTACAGTAAAAACATTAGCAAAACAGAGCAGATTACATTACTGTAATGTATACATTTATATATATATATATATATATATATATATATATATATATATATATATATATATTATAAATTTAAACATTACAGTAATGTAATCTGCTCTGTTTTGCTAATGTATTTACTGTACATGTGCTGGATACTTACATAGACTTAGAACAGTGTCAGACTGGTGACTATGTATATATATATATATATATATATATATATATATATATATATATATATATATATATATATATATATATATATGTCACCAGTCTGACACTGTTTAAGTATACGTAAGTATCCAGCAATGGCAAAATAAAGGAGAGAGAAGAGCTAAAATTGCTCTTTGAAACGTCAGAAACACAGAACAAAAACTGAGAGTGCGGCAGTCAAGTTTGTTTACTGTTCTCTCTCTCTCTCTCTCTCTCTCTCTCTCTCTCTCTCTCTATCCCTCTCTCATCCCTCTCTCTCTATCCCTCTCTCTATCCCTCTCTCTCCCTCTCTATCCCTCTCTCTCTATCCCTCTCTCTATCCCCCTCCCCTCTCTCTCTCTCTCTGTCCCTTCTCTCTCTCTCCCTCTCTCTATCCCTCTCAACCTATCTCTCTCTCTCCTCTCTCTCTCTCTCTCTCTCAACCTTTCCTTCTCTCAACCATTCTTCCCTCTCTCTCTCTCTCTCTCTCTCTCTCTCTCTCTCTCTCTCTCTCTCTCTCTCTCTCTCTCTCTCTCTCTCTCTCTCTCTCTCTCTCTCTCTCTCTTTATTCCTTTATGTAATGATTGCTTGGACTCGTTCTGTTAATAGATTGCTAAGAGTTGATTAAGCAAGAGACAAAAATGAGGATTGGGCTTTATAGCCATAATAAGTCAAATCATTTTATCATTTTATTTTTATTACATGAAGTATAAAAAAGAGATTATGTATGTGTGTGTATATATATATATATATATATATATATATATATATATATATGTATGCACATACACATGGCATATCACAAGGTGAGAAATGCATACATCCTCACGAAGTCACAATAAATATTTATTTTTTTAAATTAAATTGCTATTGTTATTTTAAGACAAAAATAAATATGATTCAAAATATTGTAACTCGGGGATTTCCTGAGTTCATATTAACTTATGCTTTTTCTTTTCTTTTTTTATAATAATCCAGTTAACCTAGACAAAGACCTTGAGCAGAAATATATTCCATTCAAGAGTTCAGATAAGTCCATAAGGACCAATATTAAATTATTTACTATGTACATGAGGACACGGTGGTTTAGTGGTTAGCACGTTCGCCTCACACCGCCAGGGTCCCGGTTCGATTCCCGTCTCGGCCATGTGTGTGTGTGGAGTTTGCATGTTCTCCCCGTGCCTCAGGGGTTTTTTCTCCAGGTCCCGGTCCAAAAACATGCATGGTATGTTGATTGGCACTTTGGAAAATTGTCCCTAGGTGTGTGTGTGTGTGTGTGTGTGTGTGTGTGTGTGTGTGTGTGTTGGAGTGCCCTGCGATGGGTTGGCATTCCATCCAGGGTTGTATCCTGCCTTAATGCACATAGACGCCTGAGATAGGCACAGACTCCCCGTGACCCGAGGGAAGATCGGATAAAGCGGTAGAAGATGAATGAACGAATGAATGAATATGTACATGTCGAGATTAAAAACGGGTGCCAGAATGTATCTGCAGTCACTCTTAATAAAGTGAGGTTATTAAATTCATCATAATTTCATTTATTTTTTATGACTGAATATAAAATATAGACTACACTAGATGGACAAAAGTTTGTGGACACTTGGAAAATTTGTATGTGCTTTTTGAACATCCCATTCCTCATTTATTCCCAATGTGCTCTCATTATAATGACCTCCACTCTATTGGAAAGACTTTCCGCTAGATTTTGGAGTACGCTTGTGAACATGGACATTGTCCTAGTGGAGTGGGTTTTGGTTTCCTAGTTCCAGAGAAGAAAAACATTCCAAAGACATCTTGTCCAATCATGTGCCTTCAAATATGCAGAAGTAAAAGTTTGGGGAAGAATCACATATGGCTAGAAAAGACTGGTGTTCCAATACTTTGTCCATATAGTGTGTTATACAGTGCTGTAAGGGGAAAAAAGTTAAATCATGTATAATATTTGCCATCTAAAGACAATAGCAGTGACTCAGTAAAGGAAGCAACCGTACCATTATTGGGTCGAGATCAAGCATGAAGAGATTGGGTCGCGTTTCCCCAAGTGGCCATGACAACCCTGGATTGGAGCTCAGACAATCGACGTCCAATCAGGTAAGGAGGCTGATATTACTGTGATGAATCTCTTTACAAGACTTTACAATGTTATATTTGGTCTTGTGTTGTTGTTGTTGTTATTGTTGTTTTTTTACCATTTTGTTTGCATGTTAACAGTCGATGCAGCAATATACTGGTTCCAGTCCGTCTGTAAGGTCAACCTCAGTGGTGAGATCTGTTAGCCAATGGGCTTCATATGCCCGAGGTCGGTGGAAGCGCGCTGCCCGGAAATACTTGAAGAGAAAAGCTTCGGGTCTGTGACGTTAAAAATCCATGACATAATATAATGGGTTTAAAGAGAATCAATGAGCATTCTATTTTTGTTAGATTATGATTTATCATTAAACATTACAGTTTACACAGTTTCCTAATCAACATGAGTTCATTTTCCGTATGGGCGACATGGATTTTGGTACGAAAAGATCTCTTTTAAGTACTTCAGAAACTGTTTATCTCTTGGGAATTTCACACACAATGATCTTTACCAGGGGCGTCAAACTCATTATCACCGTGGGCCACATCAGTATTATGGTTGCTCTCGAAGGACCAGTTGTAACTATAAGACAGTATATACTCTTTGATGAGCGACACTGCCTCATAACACACAAGACATATTGTTTTGGAACTGCCTTCCATCTGAATTCATTTTTCTGGACATTTTGGGATCATTTGTGGAAATTTCTCAATTCCACTTGTTGCAAAATTCACCATCGGTAAACACTGAATAGAATAGCCTTTATTACACATATACACATTACACATATACATTACATTAGCGTGCAGGGTCTCAGCCATCATACTGCGTCCATGGAGCACAGAGGGTTAAGGGCCTTACTCAAGGACCCAAGGGTCCCCGACCATCCGATCAGTAACCCAGCACCTTAAACCACTGAGCTACACCCTCCGAACTGGTTTGGGATACACTACAGTCTAGTTGCGGGATGCTGGAACTTCGCGGGAAACATAATCGCATGCATTGTGGGAGATGTAGTTTGTCAATGCATGATTTAAAGCCTTATTTTAAGACAATCATACACTCGTTTAAGGGGCACGGTGGTTTAGTGGTTAGCACGTTCGCCTCACACCACCAGGGTCCGGGTTTGATTCCCATCTAAATAAAAAGGAGCGTGGGATTCGGAAAAATGAGCTTTAGTAAAAATGTAACTTGGAAATGTAGTGAAGGGGGCATTCCATGGTGGCCTTATTCCATCCAGGGTGTATCCTGCCTTAGATGGCAGAGACTAGGCCCCGTGGTTGACCCGAATGAAGATGCATAAAGGGTAAAAATAGATGAATGAATGAATGAATGAATAAATGAATGCTCACTGAGGGCACCTCATCTACATCCCTATCTGACCCTTGTAGCCGAATGATCCCAAATCCCCACAAACACACTCAAAAAATCTTCCTAGAAGAGTGGAGGTTATTATAACAGCAAAGGGGGACTAAATGTGGAGTATTCGAAAAGTACACACAAATCTTACTGGGAGGTTCCCATATATTTTTGCTCATATAGTGTACATAACACACACACACATATATACACATATACATGTATGTGCAGTGTGTATCGAGAATGGCTATAAACAATCACTAAGTGCAATAGTTTACTGGAAATTGTGATTACCTATTCACATTAATGTTATTGTGTGCACCAGGGGAGTCTATAAGCGACAAGTACAAGGGCCTCGCCTGGGAGGAAGATGTTTTAGATGGAGCCGCCAAAGAGCATCAGTTGAACAAACGCCTGCTGGATCACTTCAGAGTTCTGGCTGCCAACAACGAGGACACAGACGAGGTTGTTAGTGATGACATTTTTGTTTGCCTTGCTGTCATGTAAGCCAAGAACAAGCTGTGTTACAGAGCTGTTTAGAAAGGTGTGTGTGTGTGTGTGTGTGTGCGTGTGTGTGTGTGTGTGTGTGCACTTTGAGAGAAGCCTGATGTCATGTTTGTGAATGTTGCTCTTATTGATCCGTTTTGGCTCCAGGTCGATCTGCAGTACCTCGACGAAATCCTTAGAGATGGCGCCGATCCCAATTCGGCAGACAGATACGGACAGACAGCACTTCACGAGGTGAGATTTTACGCTGTTTGTTCAAGCTGCAAGTATTTCATACCGAATGCATTTCAAGTGTGATTCGTGGTATGCGGAGAAATATTTGCGATTGAATTGAAACTGGGAGGCACGGTGGCTTAGTGTTTAGCACATTTGCCTCACACCGCCGGGGTCCGGGTTCGATTCCCGTCTCGGCCATGTGTGTGTGTGGAGTTTGCATGTTCTCCCCGTGCATCAGGGGGTTTTTCTCCGGGTTCTCCGGTTTCCTCCCCGGTCCAAAAACATGCACGGTAGGTTGATTGGCACCTTGGAAAATTGTCCCTTGTGTATGAATGTGTGTGTGAATGTGAGTGTGTGTGTCCTGCGATGGGTTGTCATTCCATCCAGGGTGTATCCTGCCTTAATGCCCATAGACGCCTGAGATAGACACAGACTCCCCGTGACCCGAGGGAAGATCGGATAAAGTGGTAGAAGATGAATGAATGAATGAATTGAAACTGGAATCTCCGTAGGAAAAGGAACCTACTGCTCTTGTGCAAAGTGTAAAAGTGTGCTCTGGTAGATCTCCCGAGCCTGGAATGTAGATGTGATGAGGTTCTTCTTGGAGAGGGGAGCAGATATCCACAGACCTGACGCATTTGGGGTCACGCCTCTCCACGTCGCCGCAGCCTTGGACTATGAAGATATGATCCGCTTTCTACTGGAAAGAGGAGGTGCATATGTTTGTTGCATGTAGCATGTTGCCTACTTTGAAAACAATGGCAGGACTCTGATTGGCATTGAAAGAAATTCATTTCACATCTTTTGTACTCTGACTCGATTGTTATGTATCTGTCGTTTTAGCTGATGTTGAGGCCCAGACGTATAGGGACATACAGACACCATTACACTTTGCTGCTAAGAACGATGCGACTGAAGCAATTCAGATCCTGCAGCAGAGCGGAGCAGACGTTTCTGCGCACGACTACAAGCAAAGAACTCCACTACATCTTGCTGCCAACCTGGGTACCGCTTTCTGTAAAGAAATATCAACAAAATACATACTGAATATCCATAATCCATTATTTATTGAGGTAACAGAGTGAAATATGTGTAAAAGCCTCATTTCATTCAATAGGAGCAAAATGTGACTGAACGTATACATTAAATCCACAGTAGGTGAATAAACAGTGAATAACGAAGAAAAGAATAATGCACCTGAACCCCACAATAGTAGTAGTAATAATAATAATAATAATATTAGGGCTGTCAAAATGAACATGTTAATTGTGCTGTAATGCAAATCACAGCACCAAATTCCCTGTTCCCTACCCCCTATTTTGTCCCACCTCCTAGTTATTGGCTATTTAAGTGACCCTCTTTGCTTTCCTCTTTGTTTGACCATTGTTTCTTTTGGTGATGTGGTGCTGTTTGGTTTGCTCTTGAGTTTGCTATTGTGTTTTGGTGTTTTTCAATGCGTTTATTTTGCTGTTTGCCTTGTGTTTTTGCCGTGCCTGTTATCCATGTTTTTGAGTTCCCTGTAGTTGATTTATTTTCCTTTACTTTTGCTTTTTTTATATCAGTAGTAGCTTTAGCTTTAAACGTATGTTCCTACCAGAGCTTGAGAGAGAAGGAACAGGGTCTAGGAACTGAAGGGGGATGGGGGAAGGGGTTGCTACTCCCGAGCTCCAATGGAGGTACAGGGAACTTGAACACTCTGGAAACAGGGGATAACCGGCACGGCAAAAACACAAAACACGGGTAAAAGAAACAGCAAAATGAACACAGTGAAACACAAAAACACAATAGCAAACACAATAGCAAACGCAACAGCACCACATCACCAAAAGAAACAATGATCAAACAAAGAGGAAAGCAAAGAGGGGAACTTAAATAGCCAACTGAAAGAAACGAGGAGCAGGTGGGATAAAAATAGAGGGTAGGGAACAGGGAATAGGGCATAGGGAGCAAGGGCCCAGGGGCTCAGTTCTTTTTGACAAATTTTATTAAAAATATAAATACATATAAAGGAGGCACTCATTGCACTTATTTATTTGTATTTATTAGTCATTAAAAAAATATATATATTAATGTTTAATCACTAAACATTTGTTTTCCTGATGTAAGGATGTCTCGAATGAAGCACCAATAGCAGCCATGATGTGCACATCCGACAATTAAAACCGTCCAATGCTGTTTGGTGTTCTAATGAGTTGCATAATTGAAAACACCATAATTATTTTAAAAAAAATAAAAATATATATATATATATATATATATATATATATATAATTAACAATTACATATATACATATCTTGATTGAAAACCTAAAAAGAATTCATTTAAGATGCATTTAAAAAGATACAAATGTGCGATTAAGGTCCAATTAATTGTGATGAAATATTTTAATTGATTGACAGTCGCAATAATCAATCATTATTATTAATAATAATAATAATTGCTAGATTATTGAGATTTCTTTTGTTACAGTTGATCAAGAAGGTGTGTACATGTGCTTAAAGGTCGCAGTGAAGCAGCACAAGTCCTGTTGGAGCTGGGGGCGGATGCTGGGGTTCAGGATTCTGATGGACAGCTGTGTATCACTGCCATGATTGGCAAGATGGCGCCTGTGGTCAGTGTCAGTACTACACACCCTCATAAACGTACTGTATATTCGATCCTATTCATCCTCCACAGGCCAATCTGGCGCTGAATCAGTTTCACGTGAAAGACCGAATGACGAGGCAGCAGTTCTTCTACCTTCACTTTCTGGAACCAGAGCAAACAGTGCAGAAAACGCCACGAGGTAGTGACAGCGTGGAATCGAGGACGCCCGTGCCGTAACTGAGGAAATACGAATATTACAATTTTTTTTATTATTTTATTTTTTTTGCCCTCTAGGGAAAACCAGAAGTGAGCCGACATCACCGGTACTCCATCATCAGACTGACAAGACTTCATCACTCTATTCATTTTAGTTCTACTATATTCAATAACTAGATCCAATTCTTGCGACATTGATTGATTGATTCTAATAATGCCCGCTCTCTCTCTCTCTCTCTCTCTCTCTCTCTCTCTCTCTCTCTCTCTCTCTCTCTCTCTCTCTCTCTCTCTCTCTCTCTCTCTCTCTCTCTCTCTCTCTGGGCTGAACAGCTCGAGTTTATTGTGCATCAAGGGAAACTGGATCTTATTATGCATCCCGTCGTGTTAAAGCTCATCACAGTCAAATGGAACCTATATGGCAGGTGAACATCGTCCTACTTGCTATTTCTAGCCAAATAATTAGTTCGGAAATGAAATAAACCCAGATTTTCATCCACAGATTCGGCGCATGGATTCTCCTGCTGCTCAACTTTCTATTTATTGTTTCCTGGACCACAGTGGCCATATCTGTGTCCGTGTCTCCAGATGAGCAAAAACGCTATGTTTTCCCTCAGGTATGAAGCGCCGTCACTACACTACCCTAACACTATCCTGACAGACTGTACGTAAACAAACATTGTGTTTATAAAGTATTCAGACTTTGCTTTCACTTTTGTCGGTTGTGTGTTTATAATGCTATTGTTCGTGGTCATTAACTCCCTATTCATCTACACTTAGAGTTGTACCCCATGATGTTAAAACATAATTCTAGAAATGTCTTTACATTTCTTTGTACAAATAAATAAATAAATAAATAAATAAATACACAACAGGCTTTGCACACCTGGATTGGGGGATATTTACTGTCATTCTTCATGGACATTCACAAAGTTGTCCCTGGCATTCAGGGCATTCATTCATTCATTCATTCATTCATCTTCTAGCGCTTTATCCCGAATCTTCCCTCGGGTCACGGGGAGTCTGTGCCTATCTCAGGCGTCTATGGGCATTAAGGCAGGATACACCCTGGATGGAATGCCAACCCATCACAGAACACATACACACACAGTGTGTGCTTCCCTCCTGACATAACATTTACAATTTAGGACATACAGTTCAATTCAGGCACGGAGAATCTTCTTCATCCCATCTTCATCTTCAACCCTTCTTCATCTTCTTCATCCCAGTATTTCAGATGCTTTTTTTTTTCTTTTCTTTTTTTTTTTTTTTACAAAAATGAGTTTTTACATTGAGGACTGGCTGACGTTTAACCACTCTCTCATAAAGCCCAGATCAGTGGAACGCTGCAGTGATGATTGTCCTTCTGAAACCTTGTCCTAAATTTAGACAGGATCTCAGGTTTATAGGGATTATTCAATTCAATTTTATTTATAGAGCGCTTTTTACAATTTGTCATCGTCTCAAAGCAGCTTTACATAAAATACTTATGTGTGAAAAGTGAAAATCAGTTTTGGCCCTAATTGTTTCTTGTTGAGCCGAAGCGACGGTGACGAGGAAAAACTCCCTGGGAACAGGAAGAAACCTTGAGAGGAACCAGACTCAACAGAGAACCTCGTCCTCATTTGGGTTGTTAGTGTTGTGTGTGGTTGAGGATGTTTATTGTGGGGTGTGGAGTGTATTCATGAATTTGAAGCATCATCAACCGGGGGCGGAGTCACCAGGAGGTTCGGACAGGAACAGAAGGCAGAGGGGGGTCTGGATCACTGGCAGCTCAGCAGTGGGACATGTAACTCAAATTAACTCAAATTATCCGGTTCTCTTACTAAGGTCCTTCTTTCTCTGATTGGCCAGTTCTTGGAAGCATCCAGTCCTGTCTCGGAGCGCTGCAGGCAGTTCCTTTGACCTTATGGCTTGTTTTTTTTTTTTTACTTTGATCAGGAGTGAATCGTTCTATGCGTGGCTTTACAAATCAATTCCATTTTCCACAGGTGGACTCTAATGAAGATGGAGAAACATCTAAGCAACAATCAAGAGTAATGGGTAGTGCATGAGCTAATAAATAAGTGTTGTTTCAAAGCCTCTGCAAGGATTTCTAGATTTTAAGTTTGTCATACCCTATGTACTGTTCAGGCGGTCTGAATTGATTCTGAAGGCGACGTATAAGTATGCTGTACAATCTCTCTACAGGACTGGTGGCGTGTGTTTGTGGTTCTGCTCGCCTTAGGGCTGACGGTGCTGGAGGTGTACAGGGAGGTGATGGAGATCCTGCGCTCTGTTAGAAAGCTCAAAGATTGGCGGCAATGGTGTGAACAAAGACTCAGTGAGGATCTGGCTTGCACACACCCCATGTGGCCAGAGGTAGTACAACATGCAGAATTATTAAAGAGTTGATTCAGGGCTGTATTTAGGATTTAGTCAAGAGTACATAATAAGGAGTCATGGCTGAAATGGTATATGTCGGTACTAAGACGCAAAAGTCTCTCCCAAAAAAAAGAAAAAAGTACAAAAAGACATTCAAGAAAATATTAATCATGCATATTTATATCTCAATAAAATGTAGGGCAATAAAGCTGTAAGTGCTGAGTCATGCTTATTCATTAAATCCACAAGCCTAAAAACAGTGCGAATGATCCGAATCATGGTCATTATTCCTAAATCCAAAAATGTCACGAGAGCATTAAAAACATGTGTCATGTGTACGCACCACAATGCAATGTCACGACCTCAATGTTGTATCTCATTGTCATGTTAAATGTCCTGCACAATTTTAACCAATGAAGTGGGAAAAAATGCAGGAGTAATTATTTTGCTGATGATTTTAATAGCTTTGTTTTCCAGCGGTGGTAGAAAATAGACTTTGTCTAATTTATTACGCAAGAATTAGGACATGCTTTTGCAAATTCTCTTTTATAAGAATTTAATCAAGGGGTGTGTATGCAGTGATTGTGTGATTAATATGAGTTAATGACTGGGATCATTAGAATATTATTCGAAACGCTCAGCTTTATGCCGCACCATACTTGAATTAACAGCATGTAAGGTAAATGCGTTGTCACCACAAAGGCAGGAAGATTCATTTAATTACAGTAATAGTGGAGTGGAGGGGCACGGTGGCGTAGTGGTTAGCACGTTCGCCTCACACCGCCAGGATCCGGGTTCGATTCCCGTCTCAACCATGTGTGTGTGGAGTTTGTGCATGTTCTCCCCGTGCCTCAGGGGTTTTTTCTCCTCCTCCTTCTCTTGGGGGCCTCAGGGGGTTTTCTCCGGGTTCTCCGGTTTCCCCCCCCGGTCCAAAAACATGCACGGTAGGTTTGATTGGCACCTTGGAAAATTGTCCCTAGTGTGTGAATGTGTGTGTGTGTAATGTGTGCCCTGCGATGGGTTTGGCATTCCATCCAGGGTGTATCCTGCCTTAATGCCCATAGACGCCTGAGATAGGCACAGGCTCCCCGTGACCCGAGGGAAGATCGGATAAAGCGGTAGAAAATGAATGAATGAATGACAGTAATAGTGGGCTGACAGGAAATGTAAGAAAATATGTGTGCTGTATTAGAATATTCTGTAGAGAACCTTCCTCTGTGGATATTGACAGTGTGTTCAAATTTAATTCCAGACTTTATGAATATAATATTGTATAATAGAAAAAGTAATTCATTTATTTATGGGAAAAAAAAACTTCTGATGCATTTTGTTTGTGTCCTAAAGGAACGTCACTACTTTGAGGGTCAGATTAAATTTGTTCGCAACATCAAAGGAAGCTACATGCAGGACCCCTGGTAAAACCCCAACTCTTCCAAATTATATGTACATATACGTGCAGATTATATTGTGCAAAATAATTTCTTCCCATTCATTTTCATAGGAATATATTTGATTGGCTTGTGTACACATTGCTGATTGCAGTTTTGGGTCTTCACATGGCCGATGTGTACCTGGTGTCTCAGACACTCCGAATGTATAGCCTCCGTATGTTCGCTGTGGCCATCATCGTCCTCTGGCTCAGGCTGATGAAGCATGTTAGAGCATTTAGGTAATAAGTGTGGTTTTATGTGCTTCGTGTTGATTTCCGTAACAGACATTACATAGACTACTACCACTAATAATAATAATATAATAATATAAATTCAAGACATCATTTGAGAACTAGAAATCATGTTTGTAAAGGTGTAGATGAATTCATTTTCTTTGTCATAGATTTGGTATTACCTTATCCTTGTGTATATACAGTACCGTGGCTTGGGAAAATATTAATAGATAAGGAGTGTATTGAATGCGGGGGCACGGTGGCTTAGTGGTTAGCACGTTCGCCTCACACCGCCAGGGTCCCGGTTCGATTCCCGTCTCTCGGCCATGTGTGTGTGGAGTTTGTGCATGTTCTCCCCGTGCCTTAAGGTTTTTTTCTCCGGGTTCTCCGGTTTCCTCCCGGTCCAAAAACATGCACGGTAGGTTGATTGGCACCTTGGAAAATTGTCCCTAGTGTGTGAATTTGTGTGTGTGTGTGTGTGTGCCCTGTGGTGGGTTGGTCATTCCATCCAGGGTGTATCCTGCCTTAATGCCCATAGACGCCTGAGATAGGCACAGACTCCCCGTGATGTATACAATGTATACAATGTATATTCCAACAGGACAGTGAGCAAAGCACCAGGCACAGACTATAAGGGAAAGGAAGGGTGGGGATTTGGGTTTTAGAATGATTAGGTTTAAATCTAAAAAAACCTTTATTTTTAAATACCTACCCACCAACCTTTATTATTATTATCATTATTATTATTATTATTATTATTATTATTCATTCATTCATTCATTCATTTCATCTTCCGCCAGCTACCTCATCTTTCATCTTCTAGCCCATCCGCTTTATATCCGATCTTCCCTCGGGTCACGGGGAGTCTGTGTCTATCTCAGGCGTCTATTGTCATTAAGGCAGGATACACCCTGGATGGAATGCCAACCCATTGCAGGGCACACACACACACACACACACACACACACACATTCATACACACTAGGGACAATTTTCCAAGGTGCCAATCAACCTACCTGTGCATGTTTTTGGACCGGGAGGAAAACCGGAGAACCCGGAGAAAAAAAAACCCCTGAGGCACGGGGAGAACATGCAAACTCCACACACACATGGCCGAGAAGGGGATTCAAACCCGGAGGCGAACGTGCTGACCACTTCAGTTCAGTTCAGATTCAGTTCCCATGATTCCACTGGGTCCAGACTGATGTTCCCAGAGAGAAGAAAACACCTTCTTGAGATTTGCGCATCTATAGTAGCCCATTAAGAATAGCGTCATGTGGTCAATGGCCTTTTCTCAGGTTTCACCACATATTACAGGTGCTTCTTTCTTTGTGTTTTAAGTAACCATAGTGATTCGATGGACATGCGATACCAGTGCATTTATAGACACCTGTGGCTTTTGCACCATATGGAACCCAATTTGGAGTGTTTATGAATAGAACATTCGTTGACTTATTTTTTTGTATTGTGTTGATACTAACATTTTCACAGGGTTATGGGCCCCTTTATTGTCATGCTGGGGAAGATAGCGGGTGATGTCCTGCGCTTCCTTTTCCTATACACTGAGATCTACATCCCATATGCCTGTGCTTTCTGGATTATATTTGGAGGTGATAGCAATCACAAACTTGACTTCTCTGGCTATTGCATACGCTATGTAATTTTTGTGTAACATATATATCTCCGCTTGCACAAAGGCTTAGCAGCTGTACCAAGTATGCAAACAGTGCCGCAGATGCTCTATAGCCTGTACCGCATTACACTAGTGGATGATTATGAGTTCGACGCCATGGTGGCTGTGGACCCCGTTATGGCTCACTTGCTCTGTGGTACATTCCTGGCCCTGTCTGCTGTTCTGTGTGTCAACCTAATGATTGCTCTGCTTTCAGACACATTTCAAAGGTAGGAGGAACGGTGCGATTGTTAGAAAAGGACAATTTTTGGGGCATTTAGTAAAGCTTTTGTGGATCGTTTCTCCAGGGTGTACGACAATGCCCTGGCGAATGCAGTCATGCAACAGGCATCCATCATCCTGCAGGTGGAGGAATCCATGCCTCACTTGAGGCATTTCTATGACAAGCGGTATATCCACAGCTGCTGTGCCCCACTTGGAGAGGTTTATGATGAGGACCTCTTAACAGATCCAGACCAGCATAAAAAGATGAAGAAACTTACAGCAGAGATTAAGGTACATGCTATGCTCACGCTCTACTCATTCATTCATTCATTTTCTACCGCTTTATCCGATCTTCCCTCGGGTCATGGGGAGCCTGTGCCTATCTCAGGTGCCTATCTCTATGGGCATTAAGGCAGGATACACCCTGGATGGAATGCCAACCCATCGCAGGGCACACACACACACTCACACAATTACACACATATTCACACACTAGGACAATTTTCCAAGGTGTCAATCAACCTACTGTGCATGTTTTTGGATCAGGGGAGGAAACCGGTGAACCCGGAGGAAAACCCCCTGAGGCACAGGGAGAACATGCAAACTCCACACACACATATGGCCGAGACAGGAATCGAACCCGGACCCTGGCGGTGTGTGGCGAATGTGCTAACCACTAAGCCACCGTGTCACCCTGTACTGACGTTCACAATATGTTTTTCTTTTTAAAAGCATTAAAAATGCATTATTTTTAATTAAACCAACAAATGTAATGATTGGCTACAGTGAATTCCTTAAGACAGCATTGCAGTTCACGTGCCTAACTCAGGAAAGATCCTACTCTCATTTTGATCAGCCTGGTCATTCATGATTAAAAATGGAAGCAATAGCTCTAGGTTCATGCCAATATAAATGAAATGAGATGAGTTTTATAGTGCTATAGCAATAGGTTTAATATACTGTACACACTACAATTGATTGCTGCCCATTGGCGTGTGTGATAATGATCTTAATTTTATTATTGCATATTAAAATATAATGATAAAGATTTTAATTGTCTAGAATCAATAGCCTAAAGAGGAAGGGGAGATGAACATTTCTACCATTATCCAGTTTATGGAGAACAGAAGATTATATTTCATAATAATATTACCAGCAGGGCAGTCAGTCTGAACCCAGACTTATAACCTATAAGTCTTACCTATAGACATAGGTTATAAGTCTATAACCTATAACCCTAATCTTAAAATGCTAACTCTATTATCTTAACTGAGGGGCACGGTGGCTTAGTGGTTAGCACGTTCGCCTCACACCACCGCCAGGATCCGGGTTCGATTCCCGTCTTCGGCCATGTGTGTGTGGAGTTTTGCATGTTCTCCCCGTGACTCAGGGGTTTTTTTTTTCTCCGTGTTCTCCGGTTTCCCCCGGTCCAAAAACATGCACGGTAGTGCACTCTAAAACCCAAATTCTATAACTCTATAACCCTAACCCTAATATAACCTCTACCATTACTATTAAACCTATATGATATAACCCTAATGCCAATACCCCTATAACCCTCATCTTAGCCATAGATGAGTAACATCGGTGGGAACTCAAGTTCAAAGTCGTTTAACAAATTATTATTATTATTATTATTATTATTATTATTATTAAGTTATTATGTTCGAGGATATAGCTACAGACTGCAAGTTGAGCACCAAAGTCCAGGCTTAAAGTGTCTTTTTTTCACAAGCTTGTACTCATGCAGTAATCATATACTCTATATATATATATATACCCAGATATACTATATATATATATATATATATATATATATATATATATATATATATATATATATATATATATATATATATATATATATATATATATAGTGTGGGCACGGTGTGGGAATAGTGGTTAGCACGTTTGCCTCACACCTCGGCCATGTGTGTGTGTGGAGTTTGCATGTTTCTCCCTGTGCCTCAGGGGGTTTTTCTCTGGGTTCTCCTGGTTTCCCCTCCAAAAACATGCACGGTAGGTCCACAAACTGCACGGTACCTTGGAAAATGATTGGCACCCTTGGAAAATTGTCCCTTGGAAAAATGTGTGTGATGAGTGTGTGTGTGTGACCTGCGATGGGTTGGCCATGGGTGTATCCTGCCTTATAGGCAGATAGACAGACTCTGATATAGCGGTAGAAGATGAATGAATGAATGAATGATATATATATATATATATATATATATATATATATATATATATATATATATATATATATATATATATAATTTTGTTAACACTACAGGATACTTTGGATGAATACCTGAAAATCCAAAAGGAAGCCAAGCTGCTCAACCCAGCTCAGCATGATGATGGTAAACAATCTCTTAGGTAAGTTTGTCTGAGGTGAAACAGTGAAATGCAATCCACTGCAATTACTAGATGAATAAGATTATACAATTTGTGCCCTTTGAAGGAATAGTTCCTCGTCTCAACATGAACCTCTGAGCAGTCTAATGAGGCTGGAGAAAGACCAACATCAGCAGATTCACGATCTGCAAGATCTAAAAGAAGATATAAAAAAGATCCAAGGATTACTGCTGCAGCTAATGCAGACAAGGTCTACAACGTGTAAGTGCTGACTCACGCTGTTGAGGGAACAAGAAAGTTGAGAGTATTTATTCTGTTTGTCTTTTCAACCATTCAATGTGTATTAAACAATCAATACATTAAATTAGAATTATGTGGACTTGTTATATTCACAGCAGATGATGCACCAAATACTGCTTCAGGAGGGATTGGCTAGGCTGAAACCAACCTTGTCCGAGTTCCTGAAGTCGGACAAGAAGCGAGCCTTCTAAAAGAGAACAGGATGTTTTGACTATAATAAATGATCCTGTAAATGTGGGTTTTTGCTGAAGCCGTAAAAAATAAACCTGTACCATCTTAGAATGCATTTTCATTTTGGCTTATATGCTTTTGGTGTCAGTAAATAAGTTGAACAAACAGAACTTTTTAAAATTAGAACTTTTTAGAATTGTAATATTTCGATTTTAATATTTTTACAATTATAATATTAATGTTTTTAATATTTATATTATTTCTTCATATATATATATATATATATCTATATATATATATATATATATATATATATATATATAATATATATATATATATATATATATATATATATATATATATATATATATATATATCTATATTATATATATATATATATATATATATATATATATAAATAATATAAAATATAAACCAACCACGGTGGTTTAGTGGTTAGCACATTCGCCTCACACCTCCAGGGTCGGGCTTTGATTCTCGTCTCGGCCATGTGTGTGTGCAGTTTGTGCATGTTCTCCCCGTGTCTCAGGGGGTTTTTTCTCCGGGTTCTCCGGTCCCCCCCCCCGATCCAAAAACATGCATGCACGGTAGGTTGATTGGCACTTTGGAAAATTGTCCCTAGTGTATGAATGTGTGTGTGAATGTGTGTGTAAGTGTGTGTGTGTGTGTCCTGCGATGGGTTGGCATTCCATCCAGGGTGTATCCTGCCTTAATGCCCATAGACGCCTGAGATAGGCACAGGCTCCCTGTGACCCGAGGGAAGATCGGATAAAAAAGCGGCAGAAGATGAATGAATGAATGAATATATATGCCACCTATTGAACAAATGAAAGTAATCAAAAAGTAATCATGTTTAATCAGTTACTTTATACTATTATAAAGTAATTGGAAAGTTACACTACTTACTACATTTTGAATAGGGTGCTTTATCTGTAATCTATTACATTTCCAACCATCTCAATACTGTGTATGCATATTATTATTATTATTAGCAGATTCGCTATACTTTTATTACTTATAAATGTATTTGTGAATATGTGAATATGATTTATCACAGCTCATAGAAGACCAAGGCAGAAGACATTTAAATTGATGATTTGCGGTCTGTCTGAGCCAAAAAAATAAACGTGAATTATCTGTACTATATTGAATAGCATCATATTTTTCCCATTCATATTATATTGAATTGTATTGTGCTGAATTGAACCCTGCATCATAATGGAGCATATCATGAACACTGAATCATATCGGATCCCATCTGTAGATGCTTCATATGTATAATTAATGTAACATATTGTTGACTATGCATTGTTGCATTTTTTTTTTATTTATATTACATGGTCCCTTAGGGGGGGAGTGGTAGAAAAAAGCGGTAGAAGATGAATGAATGAACTGTGTATTAATAATAATAACACTGAAATTCTGACAGATTAAATATGGCAATGTGTGGTCAACAGAAACATGTTAAATAAATATTTTCCTTTTTTTCAAAGTAGCCACCTTTTGCATTGATGACGGATTTGTACACTCTAGCATTCCCTCGAGCAGCCACATGAGATGCAATGGTTCTCTTTCATCATCTTTGAGATCCACCTATGAGAGTGGCATCTGTTCCTGACCACTGCAAAAGCTTGACACTCAGTGCAAAAGCTTGACAGACAGTAAGGTGTGCCTAATGACTGGTAAACACTCCTTACCCGAGTGCATAAGGCACCTGCACATGTTACCTTTCCTCGGTTGACATTCACTTCTTGCGACGTCCATTTTTACCTTAGCTCACAGGCTACTGGTTACTGGACTGCAAGCGCTTGCTTGTCGCTTCTGGCAGCAAAGTGGCCGCCACCACGCAGTGCGTTCACATTGGGTTGTGAGAAAGCGGAAAAAGCGTGATGTCACTGCACACCCGTAGACCCTGTTCCATCTAGGTCTCACCCTGGCCCCCACCCACAGGCCTCTTTGATTGCTTGGATGATGAGGAGGCCATTCCTGTCAGCTACAGCTCCCCAGGCTCTCGCTACTGTTACCTTGCCCCAATCAGTGCTGTTGAGGATTTGCCACCGCGTGCCTCAGCAGACGGCACTTCTGAACACTTTGGGACCAGGATAGAGATGTGTACGATGGGAAAATACTCGGACCCCCTCTCGGACCTAGAAAGCAGCTCTTTCCTGTTATCCCTGCATGTGCAAAACACATGAAACACTCTTGGGGAAATCCTCTTGACCTCGAACGCGGTCTTATTGGCATTGACGTCAACCTTAGTATCAGTGACTCCATAATAGCCAGCCTTCCAGACTCATGTTCTGCCCTCAATGTTACCCTATTCAACAAAGCTTCAGTCCTACCCTATTCAGTCCTGTTTTGCACAGGCTTCACCATTCCCTGAGATTATCCCGCCTGTATGCAGAGCCATGGCCCCTCCCGTTGCATACAGTACGGACCATCTATCTCAAGCAAACAGGGAGATCCACCATCTTCACCCAGACAGTGTGGCACTCTTTTGGCCTTGGCTTCTGCCAAATGTCTCTGCAAATTACATGCCTTCTTGGTTCATCCCTCATGCACCAAATGGAGATAAGACTCTTCTCAGGCCTAATCTGGCCTTCATGCATAAATGCTTCCCAGCTCTAACTGGTGGTGTGGCTGAGCTCTCTTAGACAAAACCCCAGAGCACTGTCTCTGAGTGGCTGTCCTCTAGGCCTACAGGTCCTCACTGTGAGTGTATTGGGCATCCTCTGAGCTGTCCATTTCTCCGATAGGTGGATTTCGAGCATGAGATGAAGAAAGAAAACAATAGCTTACTGTCCGTAACCCCAGTTATCTGAAACATTGAGTGAAGAGATCCACCAAGTTTGCCCTGCTTGCTGCAGGAGAAGCAAATATGCTCCCTGAGGAAAGGTAGCATGTGCAGGTGCTTTATGCACTTGGATAAGAGGCGTTTCCTTACTGATCATTGGGCATGCTCTCCTGTCTGTTAAGCCAGACTTGGTGCAATTGGATATTTCTGCAGATGTCAGGTATGGATGCCCCTCCCATAAATGGATCTCTCTCATCAATGTTTCAGAAAACCGGGGTTAGAAACAGTAATCTATTGTTCTATTGTTTTCCAACAATCTTGATAACATAGATGAGTACTTATTGGCTGCTTTTGTCGTTCACTCTCAGGTCCAACTCATCCGCACACATCTCACACATCTGGATTTAGATCGGGTGATTGCGGTGAGATTGTGCTGCTTGTGGAGGTCAGGTCAGCTGATGCAACTTTCCATCACTCTCCTGCTTGGATAAATAGCGCTTACATAACCCAGAAGATTATTTCAGGTCATTGTCCTGTTCGGGTCACTGATGGTCCTACTATGTGACGTGACGACATGTCACTGCAAACTGTGGCACAGTGAAAAGCACGTGCTTCTTAACCCTTCATTCACCGTTGGTAGATCAGACAAAGACATGGCCAAATGTGAATTCATCAGACAGTTTTCCACTAATCTAATGTCCATTTCTTGTGATTCTTGGCCCAAGCAAGTCTCTTAAGCTTGTTCTTTGATGCAATTTTACCATGAAGACTTGATTCACAAGGTCACCTCTGAACCGTGGATGTTAAAATGTGTATGCTACTTGAACCCTGAGAAGCATTTATGTAAACTGAAGGTTTCAGAGGCTGGTAAATCGAAAGCCTGCTTCATCATATTATTTGCTCGTTTTGACGACTGCACTTGGGCGTACGTTTAAAGTTCTTGAGATTTTTCAAATTGACTTATTAACTACTTAAAGTAATGGTGAACTGTCATTTCTCTTTTTCTTAACTAAATGCCATAATATGGATTTGTACAATAGTAGCACAAATAGGGTTTTGACTCTGTACTCACCCTTCCCTCTACACTGCAACTACTCGTCTAAAGCACATTAAAAAGGCAAACAAAATGAACTCTTGACAAACTCTTCAATTCCCAATTTTATTTATTTGTGGAGCGCTTTTTACAATTTGTCATCGTCTCAAAGCAGCTTTACATAATACATGTATATTATCCGGGTCCGGGTTCGATTCCCGTCTCGGCCATGTGTGTGTGGAGTTTGTGCATGTTCTCCCTGTGCCTCAGGGGGTTTTTCTCCGGGTTCTCCGGTTTCCTCCCCTGGTCCAAAAACATGCATTGTAGGTTGATTGGCACCTTGGAAAATTGTCCCTAGTGTATGAATGTGAGTGTGTGTGTGTGTCCTGCGATGGGTTGGCATTCCATCCAGGATGTACACAGTATGAAAAATGAAAATCAGTTTGGCCCTAATTGTTTCTTGTTGAGCCGAAGCTCAGGAGGAAAAACTCCCTGAGAACAGGAAGAAACCTTGAGAGGAACAAGACTAGTGGTTAGCACGTTCGCCTCACACCACCAGGGTCCGGGTGCGATTCCAGTCTCGGCCATGTGTGTGTGGAGTTTGTTTGCATGTTCTCCCCGTACCTCAGGGGTTTTTCTCCGGGTTCTCCGGTTTCCTCCCAGGCCAAAAACATGCACGGTAGGTTGATTGGCACCTTGGAAAATTGTCCCTAGTGTATGAATGTGTGTGTTGATTGTGTGTGTGTGTGTGTGTGTGTGTGTGTTGTGTTGGGTTGGCATTCCATCCAGGGTGTATCCTGCCTTAATGCCCATAGACGCCTGAGATAGGCACAGGCTCCCCGTGACCCGAGGGAAGATCGGATAAAGCCCTGTGTAGAAGGGAATTTAGAAGATCGGGAATAGAAGGTGACGATAGTCGAAGATGAATGAAAGGGTGAATGAATGAATGATGAATGAATGAATGAATGAATGAATGTATACAGTTGATATAGGTATAACTGTATTGATATCAATGTCGATGTAATAGTTCTTGCTATCAAATTGAAAAGTTGTATTGCCCACTTTCTAGAGTCTTGAGTCTGGATACTGCTCTACAGTCCTTCTGCCGTATATTTCCATTAATCACATGATGATAATCAGTGTTGGGAAGGTTACTCTGGAAATGTAATAGATTACAGATTGCAAATGACCTTATTCAAAGTGTAATAAGGAGTGTACTTTTTTAATTACTTTATAAAAGTAACGTAACTGATTACATTTGATTACTTTTCATTCGTCCACTTGATGAAAACAATATCCTTGTTACATTTCAGAAGCAAATAATTAACAGGGTGGGGGGGATTGCCGGCTGCGGGTGAGATGTTTGTCGGACGGCTGTTGGCTGGTTCTTTGGAATTTGTAATCTTTAACATTTTCCAAAGTAAAGTAACTGTAATTTAATTCCACATTTTTCTCAGTAACTTTAACACATTACTGTTACTTTCATTTTGTAATTGAATTACTTAACGCTGTTACATGTAACTAGTAACTTCCTAACACAGATGATGATGATGATGATGGTATTGATATGGATGATGATGGTGATGATCATATTGATGATAATGATGGTGGTGATGATGGTATTGATAATAATGATGATGGTTAAGATAGTATAATGATGATGGTGATGAGGTTGATGATGATGATGATGATAACGGTGATGATGGTATTGATGATGATGGTGATGATGATAATGATGATGGTGGTATTGATGATAATGATGATGGTTATGATAGTATAGTGATGATGGTGTTGATGATGATAATGATGTGATGATGGTATTGATGATTGATGATAATGATGATGATAGATAATGAGGATTTATGAGTATGATGATGATATGATGG
>JACRUU010000014.1:1495000-1520000 GCA_030449085.1 Kryptopterus vitreolus
ATGGGGATGATGTGATGTATTGATGATGTGTGGTGATGATGGTGATGATGGTAATGATGGTGATGATGATAAGTGATGATGTGATAGGTCTTTGATGATGTTGATGATGATGATGTATGATCCGATGATGATTGATTGATGATGATAATGATATGATTGATTGATGGTATTGATGGTATGATGATAATGATGATGATATGATAATGATGATTGGATGATTGATAATGATGATGGAATGATGATGATGAGGATGGTATTGATGTATGATCATTTGATGATGATTGATATGTGATGGATGATGATTTGTATGATGCTGATGTGATGATGCATGATGATATGATGGATGATGATGATGATGATGATGATGATGATGAGATGATGATGATGATGATGATGATGATATGATGATGATGATGATGGTATGATGGTATGATGGTATTGATGATATGCTGGAGGATATTGATGCTGATATTGATGAATTATGGTGATGATGGTATTGATGATATGATGATTGATGATGTATTGATGGTGGTATTGATGGTAATGATGATGATGTATTGATGATGATGATGGTGATGATGATGATGATAATGATGATGATGAATGATGATGATTGATGATGATGATGATTATGATTGGTATGATGTAATGATGTGATGATGATGATGATGATGATGATGATGATGAGATGATGATGATGATGTGGTATGATGATGATGATGGTATTGATGATGATGATGATGATGATGATGATGATGGATGATGATGATGATGATGATGATATGATGATGATGGTATTGATGATAATGATGATGATGATGTGATGATGATGATGATGATGATGATGATGATGATGATGATGATGGTATTGATGATGATGGTATTGATGGTATTGATGATAATGATGATGATGATGATAGTGATGATGATGGTATTGATGATGATTATGGTAATGATGGTATTGATGATGATGGTATTGATGATGTATTGATGATAATGATGATGATAATGATAATGATGATATTGATGATGATGATGAATGATGATGATGATGATGATGATGATGATGATGATGATGATGATGATGATGATGATGATGATGATGATGATGATGTATTGATGGTATGATGATGATGATGATGATGATGATGATTGATGATGATGGTAATGATGGTATTGATGATGATGGTATTGATGCTGCTGCTTATAATAATGATGGTGATGAATGTTTGTGACGATGCTGATGAACAGAATAATTATTATGTCTTTGAGTGCCCTCACACTCATGTACAGGGGGTTGTTATGAAACTCCTTCACCTGTATCACATGTTTGTACCCCTCAGACATTTTTCTTCCTCATTAGTCAGCAAAAAACAAAGTTAGCTCGGACACCAAAAGTTGTGCGAGCGGCTGATTTCCGGTTCCGTCGCAAGCGCTCCCCCCCAGTGAAGTGAAACATGGCGGCGGCTGAGTCTGATCGGGAAGCGGCGAGTGCTCTCTGCAGCGAATTCCTCCATTTCTCGGCCAAGGACACCGCTGCGGTAGGCGACAGTTCTGTAGAACACACCAGAAAGCGCTCCCCTTCCGCCTGGTGCCCGTGTGAGAGCGGCTCGTGTTTGTTTCGCGGTGATAAATATCACCGTTTTTCCTCCTCGGCTTGTTTTTTTCCACCTCCGTATAGAGCTGCCTAATGCTAATGCTAACGCTAATGCTAATGCTACTGCCTAATGCTAATGATAACTAGCCTGGGCTATACTTGTTTTTCCTGGTACCCCAGCAACACCGACTCACTAATGAGCTGTTATTAAAGGATTTATTGACATTTAGTCTTGTTGCCCACTATTACCAATTAATTTGTTCTTTAAGTCGTCCTTGTTTTTTTTTGTTAATATATATATATATAAACTGCTTTTATGTTGAATTAGCTAGCTGGCTAACTGAAGGGATGTTTTGTCACAGCAGAGGAAACTGATAAACAACACACTGGCTTTGTTCTGCACTCCAAGCCAGGGGACAGTCTCTGTACTGCTTCAATCTAGTCCGGATTATAACCTGTTGCTATTTGTTTTTTAATACCTCAATTAATTATCTGTTTCAATCATCCGTCTGTTTTTCAGACTTGATCAGGTCAGGGTGTTTTTTGTTTTGCTTAGAAATGCAAATAGCTCCTGTGTCCTGGCATTCCTATCCCATGACATCCCATAGATGCATCTTATAAACTTTTGACACAATCGCCTTTATAGAAAAGAAATAAGTGCTTTAGTGTCGTTTTACTAGCATGCTTTTGTTCGGAGTTATTCACCCGTCAAAAGTCCACATCATTAGTGTTCATTACTCGCCTTGATATTACCACCCAGCCACTTAACATGATACAGTCAACGTTGAAATCCTCAATACGTCCTGTTTATGCATATTTGTATGTTGCATGAAATCATCCTACATTCTTAGGAAGATCACATTGATCCTGTGCTTTTCTTCACTCTTTTATCTCTGACATTCTCTCGCAAGGATTTTTATCTGTCTGTTTCTCCAGCCTTTCTGCCATCCTGGGACATTTCCAATTGTGTAAGATCATCCTGGCAGGGCGATGACAGTGCGATGTTGATATAATACAACATTAATAATAAGATCTGCATTTTTTTTTTGTCGGGTGCCTCTGAATGCGCTTTAAAAAGGCTTAGTCATGGTTCCTAGGCTGCCTAAGTATGTCTAGGCTTTTGCACCAGGGTGGGTGAATTAAATAAAATTCCCTCATTATATGAAAGCAGGTGTCTTCCTTTTTAATGTAGTAATAACATTATATTTTATACGAAGACTGGATGGTTAATAATAATAATAATAATAATAATATATAAGCAATTCTAGATTAATCTAATGATTATATATGCTCCATTTTGTACAAAATAAATGTTAATTAATTCATTTCTTTTTACATACAATGGAAATAATGCCAAAAGCCTTCTGCTACATTGTTTGTGAATTTTGTTTAATAATAGACTTTTTAACGTTTTTGTGTAAAACAAAAATTGTTCCTGGGCGACACAAAAATGTTAAATGAAATAATGAGATTAAAATTGTTTTAAATTATGAATAATAATAAAAATACTCTATTTTTTTAATTATACACAGAGTAAGCAGACTGCAACAACAAAAAGCTGTGTATAAATCTGGGTACAGTGGTACTTGGTGATCCAGGTTATTGGGTCAGAAATGAGCCCTGTAATCCTTTGCACCTACAACCTTTTAATACCTTTTTGAAAGAAACATAATTGAGTATTACAAGTAAGTATAATTATCGCTATATAATACTGTGGCAATCAGATTTGGGGCTATTGTTGAAGCCAAGAGTTTACAAACCCCTAGGCTTAAGTCATTCAAACTTAACACATTTCATGTCTGCTTTGTCATGTGTGCTGTGTCGAACAGATTTTTCCTCTAAAAGCTTTTCCTTAAGAATTTCAACTCTATGTATGATGTCAGATTTCTGTCATACGCTTTGGTGGTGTTTGGTGCTTTTACTTAACTGACTTTATGAGAGTCCCATGCCCACCAAGCTGCCACTATTGGGCCCTTGAGCATGGCCCTTAACCCCAAATTGATCAGTCTTCCCCATATCTATCTATCTATCTCTATCTATATCTATCTATCTATCTATCTATCTATCTATATCTATCTATATATATATATATATATACACACACACACACACACACAATAGACGTATCTATTGATTGTTAACAGATTATTAATCTCTTATTAGTTTTATAATTTTGTCAGTCATTGATTAGAATATCTTGGAGCAGTATTATGCTGCATTAATGTACATAAAAATGACTTGTCACTTGGAGCTTTGTGTGTGCGCACATGCATTTATATTAATAGTAATTCTATACACGGCATCAATGTTTACGTCGGCTATTTATTACACACTATATGCAGACTCTCTTCGTAGCAAAGTGAAATTGAAGCAGACATTTACAGAACACCATGAACTCTCTTCCTCCTGTTTATGTGACCTGTGATTAGTGCCTGACTACTAGCATTCGGACAAATTGATGTATGTCAGTTCATGACTTGTCAGTCTTGAACTACTTAGAGCTTTGGCATGTATCTTGTTTCTCTTGATGTTATTGGTTTCTCAAAATGTTTCTGTCCATTCTGCATTGAAGAACAGCCCATTTTGCGACAAGTGGGATAATTGAACACTCATTAGCCACAGCATGGACCTCAAGGTCGAATTAAAGGGTCAAAAGTGGTGTCAGGATGGAACCTTAGAGATTCTCAAGCATCAGTTCAATTGTTTCAGACTGTTAAGTGTCCCAAGGCGTTTGACCTTTGGTGCATCCTGTCACCATGTACCACCAGAAGACTATTTCTGTCCTTGGTTACTGTGAATCATTTATTTAATCACAACTAACAACAATTTAAATCGGCTGACTTTGTTTATTTTCTTTGCATTTGCATGTGAATGCACAATACACTTTTAACATTTGTAATATGTATAGCCTTAGTTTTCCATTTAAAGTAGGGCTGTTTCTATCGATTATTTGAAAAATTGAGTATATTCTATCGATTAATCAAGTAATCGGAAAATACATATTTTTTTCTTTTTTAATGAGCAATACTAAATAAGAGAGAAAATCTGACAGTTCTATTAAAATGAACTATGTTAAACTAGTTAAAATGAAGTACATTTTTTTTTGTAAAATGTGCATTTTATTGCTGAAATTACATACCAGTATATCAGTGAAAATGTAACCAATGTAGTGTATTTAATTGCCATATTACATCAAAATACAAATACAGTGCGTTCAAAAAGCCCCTCCGCAGTGGCCGTGTAGAGATATTCGTGGGGAAACTACTTGTTTAATTAATTTTGTCACTCATGTATTTATTAAATATTGTATAGTATAGTGATGTGGTATTCCTCTCCCCAGCTGCTTGATATTTTCCATGTTTTTTTCAGCAATTTAAATATACATGCTCCACTACTTGCTCTACACAACACTGTGGAGGGATTTATCTGAACGCACTCACTGTATGGATCACGACTCACTGTAGTCATCTCATCAGTAGTAACTCTCAGATATATATATATATATATATATATATATATATATATATATATATATATATATATATATATATATAGGAGGCACGGTGGCTTAGTGGTTAGCACGTTCGCCTCACACCGCCAGGGTCCGGGTTCGATTCCCGTCTCGGCCATGTGTGTGTGGAGTTTGTGCATGTTCTCCCCGTGCCTCAGGGGGTTTTTCTCCGGGTTCTCCGGTTTCCTCCCGGTCCAAAAACATGCACGGTAGGTTGATTGGCACCTTGGAAAATTGTCCCTAGTGTATGAATGTGATGTGTAATGTGTGTGTGTGTGTCCTGTGATGGGTTGGCATTCCATCCAGGGTGTATCCTGCCTTAATGCCCATAGACGCCTGAGATAGGACACAGGCTCCCCGTGACCCGAGGGAAGATCGGATAAAAAGCGGTAGAAGATGAATGAATGAATATATATATATCTATATATTATATATATAGATATATATATATATATATATATATATATATATATATATATATATATAGTATATATATATATATATATATATATATTATATATATATATATATATATATATATATATAATATATATATATATATATATATATATATACACACACACACACACACATCGCAGAATCTCAGAATGAAAGACACTTTTCCTGTCTAATGGTTGTGAAGTAATTTTACATTATTTATAACTTATGTATGGAGCATTTCCTTACTGTAACTTTTCTTATAAATGGAAATCACATTAGTTGTCTCTTCTCCTTTTTTTGCTGATCTGAAAAAATGATCCGATCCGTGATTCCAAACCTATAATGTGATTTGTGAGGTTCTGTAGCAACGTTGTTGGATGTTAAAAAATCAAAAATCAATTATTGACTTTATAAACCTTAACCGCAATGTAAGATGTTTTCTTTGTTTTATTTTGAAGTGATCCAAGACATTTTTGTTACTCAAGGAATGGTTACAGCCCATAGTATGTATTCTATCTAAGTGAATATACAAAGGACTAAATGAGAAAAGTCTGACTCAACAAGTTGTTAGCCGACATCATAATGGCAAGTATGATGACTAGCTGTCATATGGAATAGCCAAGTTGTTTGAGATTTTTCGGCGCTACAACCCTCTGGTGTGACACTGTCAGGTTTGTGGGCCACTTGGTTCCAGACATGATTTTTCAGCTTAGTCCAGAAATGGGATTCAGGGTCAGGGCTTTGTCATGGTCACTCCAATACTTTGACTTTGTTGTCTTTAAACCAGTTTGTTACTTTTTTTCTTTCTTAATGAATCCATTTCAAAAGAGTTTTTAACTTCTGGACTGCTGGATCAGAGATTTCAAATCCCAGCACCCTCTCCTATACTTCAAATTCTCATTTGGGTACGAAATGCCATAAGGTATTTCAATCAGACAAGACCTTACTTCTCTAGTATGGAATGAAGCAGTTCTTCCTTGCACAGCATATTTTTGTTCATTGGCACCTTTGAGATGGACGCTACCTTTTCCCAGAATTTTTTTTATGAGTTTAAAAAGATGTTTGTAGTACTTTCAGTTGTCGAAATTTCTCTTGGGAACCAGAACTGAGTCTGAAAATAACAAGGCGCTGTCTCCATTCACAAGTCTAAAGCTAGGCAAATTTAATGTGCAGAGCAAATAGTGCTCTAATGCCCAATGACCTGTTCCAGTTCTGGTGAATTGAAAGAACAAGTGTTCACAAATAGGATTCATGTCGGGGATTTGTAATGGTCACTAATGCATTTACTTAGTCTTGGAAGAATGCCTAACTTTAACGTCCAGCTAAATGACTCATTTGAGGTGTTTCCTCCCAGTGACACCATTAATGTTCTGTACCAGTCCTTTTTTCCCCAGAAAATCCTTTTTTTTATTGCAACCTTGATTCATTGAGGTGTAAATTCCACAAGATTAAATTTGATTCTGCTCCATGTTGACATGATTTCATTTCCTGTCCTGTTTATGAAGCCAGTTTGAGATGATATTTGCCTTCAGACTTGTTGAATATGAAGCTGGGTCATTGGTAAATTATAGTGCGCTTTCTATACCTTTCTGTGAAACTGACCTTCTGAAACTGACTTTACTCATCTGTAAGGCTTTCTGCCCATAGAGAGGCCACTGATATGCCCTGGCTTTATCAACAAAAACACATTTTTCATTTATATATAGACTTTAAATATGTGCAATTCTAAGGTTAAAAAAGGTCTTTTTGAAAGCGTCATGCTTTTACTGTTGTCTTATTCAAAGATGAGATGCCATCCATGACAAAGATATTTCCTGATAAACGCGTCGATGGAGCCGTTTTGAAATGATCAAGCTGCCCGTTCCCCAGTCACTAATGTACTCTCATAATATTAACTAAGCTCTAGTAACAACCCAGACGGTCCCCTTCCTCTTTAGTCCGTTGGAAATCGTCTCAATGGTTTCCATAGAAAAAACCTTTTTGATTCGTCTGACCACAGAACAGTTTTCCACTTGAAATCCTTGAGCAAGAGGAAAGGACTGAGCTTTAAAAACGTAGGATGTTTGGCGCACTCTATGATGTCTGTTTACATCACCACCATCACACACTGCTCCAGTAATACCAGTGTCTACATTTCTTAATTAATCAATACATATGCTTGAGACAAGGGCTGTGGGATTAAATGAAATTACGATGTGACCGTGTGTGATTTCTAAATCTAAATTCAAAATCGTGATTAATATCAAAATCGCAATATTGTTCAAGAAAATCGTGATGGGTTTCTTTTGCCCATATCGTACCGCCCAACTTGAGATGGTGTTTCAAAGTCAACAATGTGCTCATCCTCATCTCTGCTCTTCACCCTTCAGAAATGGCTTCAGGCAACAGACCTGCCCAAAGACGTCTACCAGCACATGGCTTGCTACGTGCCCAAAATATACTGCCTTGGGCCCAACCTGAACCCTCAGAGTGAGGAGCTGCTGGCCCAATTGCTGCTGCAGGCGCCAATGGAGTGGTACCTGTGTGGAGAAGAGCCTTCAACCGGGCTGGCCAAGCTTGAGCAGAACAACCAGCCTTCCCAGCTGTGTGGTCATGTCTTTAAAGTGGGGGAACCCACGTACTCCTGCAGGTAGGAGACAACTTCACCCTTTTTTTTTATGTATTATCTGCAAAAAAGATTTCGATATTACAAGAATACTATTTCTGATATCTTCTGATTCACCAAAAAAGGAGGAAAAGGCAAATCTAATTTATTTTCCATTTATAACAAGAAAAGGTACAGCAAGGAAATGCTCGCATACATGCGATTTGTGTGATGGAGGAGACGTTTCAAGTTCTCCTGCTTCTCCACTATCTGCTGTTATTGACTGATTATTGCGTCCCGTTCACACGAACACATGACTGCACAGTGGAGTTACTTGTACAATAAAATTTACAGCCCATAGTATGTATTCTATCTAAGTGAATATACAACGGAAAAACATTGTAGTTACAGTGTAAAAACAGTGTAGTTACTTGTACAGTAAACGCCTTTCATTCTATGAATTAAACAGTTAAGATTAATCAGCAGCTTGGGGGGGGAAAAAGAGCAGTTAATCCCCAGGCCATGCACGTGCTGAATCGTGATTTGTGATCCATGCAGATTATTGATAAACTGCCATCCGTTACATCCCTAGAAGAGCAGAGAGCATTTGAAGAGTCCAAATTATTTGAGTACAAACCGACTTTTCTAGGGCTGGTGCTATTGACTATTTTAGTAATCGAGTAATCTAACGATTATCTCATTTAATATTCAGAGGGAAATTAAGACGGGTCTCTTAAAATGAATAAGTAATTCGTTTTTATTGTTAAATTTGGTCCAAAAACGTGCACGGTAGGTATATATGCCACAGGGGGCATGGTGGCTTAGTGGTTAGCGCGATTCGATTCCCATCTTGGGGTTTGCATGTTCTCCCCGTGCCTCAGGGGTTTTTTCTCCGGGTTCTCCTGTTTCCCCCCAGTCCAAAAACATGCACGGTAGGTTGATTGGCACCTTTGAAAATTGTCCTTAGTGTGTGAATGTGAGTGTGTGCCCTGCAATGGGTTGGCATTCCATCCAGGGTGTATCCTGCCTTAATGCCCATAGACGCCTGCGATAGGCACAGACTCTCTGTGATTCCGAGGGAAGATCGGATGAAGCGGTAGAAGATGAATGAATGAATGTTAAATTTGCATACAAGTATATCGGTGAAAATGAAACCCATTTAGTGCATTTCATGTTGCATCAAATTACTGTGCATTGTGTTGATGTAGCCAAAGGTGGAAACACCAGCAATCTCTTTAACCACCTTAAAACCACGCATGTTCACGAGTATGAGGAAAGCACTCAAATACGTGCAGCAGATATTCCCGGAGGTCCAGCACTCAGCTTCCACTCGGCAATCCATAAAGTTTTCATTCGCTGTTGGTACTCCCGTGTGACGAGATGAGCCGAAATGGAAACGCAGACCAAGTGCACTAACCCCGATCGTAGCGAAGGATCTGGAACCAGAGGTGTAACAGAGTACAAATACTTCAGTACCTTACTTGAGTAGAAATTTATTGGGTATCTGTATTTTAATGGAGTGATTATTTTTCAATAATAGTTACATTTTCACACAATTATCTGTACTTTCTACTTCTTGCATTTAAACAATGTCTCATTACTCCTATCCGGATAGAGTGATTGTGATTATGGTTGGATGAGAAGTATGAACATATATAAACATTCTGACAACCTGTTGGATTATACACGATCTATCGCATCTGCACACGACACGCATCACGCCACAATCCAGCAAGGACATAGCCAGTGTTTGGTCATTACTCAAAAAAAAAATTTCTTGAAAGCTAGTATTTCTCCACTACTGGCTCATTTCTTAAACGGGTGCTTCTCTACGTTCTCCACAAATTAAGCTACAGTAGGGAGTTTGGTAGAGAGACATTTGAATAAATTAGCGATTGGCGCAACCTAAGCTTTTGTCCTTAATGTCATTTTTTTTCTGTACATTACTTTTCTTTTATGCTTTAAATAGTTTACTTTTACTTCAGTAAAAAGCTCGAGTTGATGCTTCACTAGTCTTTTTACTCCCTGGTATCTCTACTTCTACCTGAGTAATAAAGGTGAATAATTTTGACACCGGGGGGCACGGTGGCCTAGTGGTTAGCACGTTCGCCTCACACCTCCAGGATCCGGGTTCGATTCCCGGCTCGGCCATGTGTGTGTGGAGTTTGTGCATGTTCTCCCCGTGCCTCAGGGTTTTTTTTTCTCCGGGTACTCCGGTTTCCCCCGGTCCAAAAACATGCACGGTAGGTTGATTGGCACCTTGGAAAAATTATCCCTAGTGTATGAATGTGTGTGTGTGTGCCCTGCGATGGGTTGGCATTCCATCCAGGGTGTATCCTGCCTTAATGCCCATAGACTCCTGAGATAGGCACAGACTCCCCGTGACCCGAGGGAAGATCGGATAAAGCGGTAGAAGATGAATGAATGAATGAATGAATTTTGACACCCAGTGCACGGTACCTCTGAAACTTGGGAAGGAAGATTTCAGAAATTTGACTAAAAACTCTGGAGCCAAGATTCTGTCGTAGGCAATTATACCAAGAACGAACAAATTAAGTAACAAAATAAAAGACATTCAAAAATAATTAAGTGCAGAATCCAGGGTTGTGCCATGGAAGTGTCCAAAGTCACAACAAATACACATCCTTTTTATATTCCTTCCTACAGCCTAGATAACACCTTTTTTTTTCTTTTAAACCTTGTCTGCCACCATTATCTTCAAAATTTTGATGACATAATCTTGGCAAGTCTCATCCAACATAATTTGTTTATTTTTAATGATCAAAAAGTAACACGCTTCCACCTTATTTGTGCATGTTTCCGGCTGGCCTGTCTATGACCTTCAAACATGTCATGCATGTGCACCTACTAGAGACTAACATTTTCACACTTTAATCACAGTAATAATACAAATATGAAAAGACAATGAAACATGAAAATATACTTAATATGAGTGTCAGGCAAGAGTTTACAATAAAAAAAGTTACACTGCGATATTCTGTTGGTTTGAAATGCACATTTTTACGCATTCCAATACATTGGTTTCGTCTGCACAGTGGAAAATATTGTGATTTGAATTTATGATTGGAATATGAATTTGAATTCCTCATTACAGATACTGATGTGATTAAATGTTTGCTGGTAATTGGCATCAAGGTTAAATTGAGAGCTGCGGCCTTTGTTAGACTGAGGATGCCGGTCCCCCTTACTGATTAAGGTTAAATTGTTATTAGGTTAAGTGATTCAGGGCAGCTTTCTGTAAGCCTTCCGAAAGGCCAGAGCATGTGGCACATCTGCTCTGGTGCCTCTGAGAGCTCACCGAACACGAATGATGGTTGTGACTCAGCACAGTTTACTCATACCCATCATCATCATGTCAACATTTGTCTCGTTTGGTCGGTTGAATTACAGCGGAAATGCGAAATCTTTGAAATTCAGAACTGCTTTGTAAATAAGCACTCATCACCATTACGATGTTTAATTTATGGTGAATTTAATGTCTATAATTTGTTGATGCATTATGTAAATTGAGTTTTTAATTCAGCAATTTCATTTATCCTGGGTGGCATTTGCTTACGCAATACATTTATAATTGATAATTGTTAATGGTGGCCTAATTGGAATGTCAACTTTAACCGAGTCAAGCTGAACATACTGTTTTAAGATTGGTTGAAATAATTGAACACACACACTCGTGCATTTTTGATGTCTAAAAAATTTTTTCTATTTATTTCTTCTTTTTAGGGAATGTGCAGCAGATCCAACATGTGTGCTGTGCATGCAGTGCTTTTTAGGCAGTGTGCATAAGGAGCATCGTTACAGAGTAAGCACAGACACGCCTGAAACACACACACACACACACACACACATTGCTTTCTGGCTTCCCATGGAATCTCTGCTATTGAGAGTTCAGATGGGAAGGCCATTATGTAGAACAGTGTGTGCTTGCTGTGCAGGACTAAACTGTTTTTTGGAAATGATCCTATGTGCAATGGCAAAAGTGTGACTTGGTAACACGTGCCTTGGCTTAAGGTTTTCTCCACACGCAATGAGTAATGCTTGCGCAAGGATTTCACGCTACGTACCTGTCCAGTATAATCACTCTGCGTTAAAACGGCATAGACCTGTAAGCGGAGTATCTCCTGCACCAGTCGCCACATGTCTGTTCCTGGCTTAGCATACATGAAAATGTCACTTCCTTAATTTGGTTAATGTGACCCTGCCCTAAACGGCAACCTACTGTATCTGATTCCTCATCCAGCTGGACCTGTCCTTGACACATGACTCTTTTTCTCTCCCTCTCTTTTTAGATGACAACCTCTGGGGGAGGGGGGTTCTGTGACTGCGGAGACACAGAAGCCTGGAAGAAGGGTTCTTACTGTCAGAAACATGAGCCCAACATCGGTGACTCCACCCAGGAGGTCAAACACCAGTTTGTCTTTTAGCTTACCTCCGAAGCACTTATAAGGGCACAGTTAGGGATCCAAGTGGCTTAAGATGTTAGTTAAATATCCTAGTGTCTTAGTAAGCTTCAAGTTACACAAATAAGCTGACGCGTTGAATTGTTGATCCCCCCCCCCCCCCCCCCCCCCCCCATTTTTCCCTTTTTTTTTAAATCAGATTAAAAATAAAAAGAACAATCTCGTGTTTATGTAAAATAAGAAGCAAATTCTTGACACCCCCCCCCTCCCCCTCCCCGCCCCAAGTGTTAAGCTGTGGCGCTGAAATCCAATCCCGCTTGTTTCAGGATCCCCTTGCCAGTTTCTCGGCAGACATGATTGCCCGCACATATAATATCTTTTCGATCATCCTGAAATATGCTGTGGACATGCTCACCTGGGACAAGGAGGATGAGCTTCCCCT
The DNA here is from genome assembly GCA_030449085.1 of Kryptopterus vitreolus. Classification (NCBI taxonomy): domain Eukaryota; kingdom Metazoa; phylum Chordata; class Actinopteri; order Siluriformes; family Siluridae; genus Kryptopterus; species Kryptopterus vitreolus. The sequence goes on from JACRUU010000014.1 coordinate 1,507,997, forward strand.
AGGCCTTGAACCACCGTACGTGCATGCACACACACTCCCAAACATTACAGTCTGACTTTTTGACATTTGCATTTGAGCGTTTATACACACTTATTGAAATATAGTTGTGTTTTCTTTTTGCAGAGAACGCGGAGACACCTATTACTGCATGCTGTTTAACGATGAGGTCCACACTTATGAGCAGGTCATATACACACTACAGAAAGCTGTGAACTGCACACAGAAAGAGGCTGTCAGCTTTGCTACCACAGTGGACAGAGATGTAAGATTTATTCCTCCGTTTGTGACTATAATGCTGTCGCTAGTAGAAGGATAGTAGTAGAAGATTCATCTGTTTTGTAATAGCTGTTTGCCAGGACAAGGGCTTTTTTCCAAGTTCCGGTTCGCTGGAATTACGAGACCAGCCTCTATAGGCGTATCAGTGACGCAATGCACGGTTTTATTTTATTATTTGTATTATTATATTTTATTATTTAAAAGCGAAACTGTGTGCTACATCAAAAGTGCTATATTATATTTGTTAATTGTATCATGAAGTTCATTAATATACTGAATATTTCATATGTATTTTCATTTAGCAGATTTTCATGGGTCTACTGTGTTTTATTCTTTTTTTTATATAATAATATAATATGGAATATTGTTGCTCAGTGGATAAGGCATTGGGCTCTGGATTGGAAGGTTGCAGGTTCAAATCCAAGCTCCCACTAGTATTTGCTTTAGCAGCGCCTTTAACCCTGCACAGAGGGAGGTATGTAGCCCAGTGGTTAAGGTGTTGGACTCTGGCCCGGAAGATCCTGGGTTCAAACCACACCACCACCAAGCTACCACTTGTGGGCCCTTGAGCAAGGCCCTTAACCCTCTATTGCTCAGTTGTAAGTTGCTCTGGATAAGGACGTCTGCCAAAAACTGCAAATGTAAATGTATGTTGATAAGGGTATCTGCTAAATTCTGCAAATGTAAATAATTATAAAAATCTAAACATTTTATATCTAGCCTTTGTCAATGAGTCAAATTATTACCTACCTTGCGATCGGTATTGTATCCAACCTCCTGTATTTTTGATTATGACATGCTTATTGGTGAAATTAGAATTACGTTCCCCTTGGCTGACGTAATGGCATACAGTGGGTGAATCCTGGGCAAAAGTTTTGTCGCATTGTTTATAATCATTTTGTGGTGTAAAAAGCCAGTATTTACACCCATGAATAAACTCCAGCTATTTTAACAGCTGGTTAAATAATTAGTAATTGTGTTCTGTTTGGAGCAATTCATGCGTTAGGCGAAAAGTATTGATGATAAATGTTTTGGTTAAATTGGAATGCTATGAAAGAGGTGGCGTTCGGCCGTGATTCACCAGCCTCGTTAATGTAATGCAGTTAGCTGATATTTGTTCAGTGTCTTTGGATGTATTAGTATTGAAGCACAAACTTATTCCTTACACACTTGACTTTATAAACTGATCATAGTTTAAATTGTCCCCTATTTACGTAACAAATCCTCAGCTCGTGTTGTGTGTTGTGGTTTTTCAGGGGCGGAAGTCGGTACGTTTTGGGGATTTTCAGTTCTGTGAACAGGCCAAGTCTGTCATTGTGGTAAGTTCTGTGTTAAAGTGTATTACATTGATTTGCTGCATTCATGTAGACGAGCTGTTTCAGTACTGTAATTACATTTGTGTGGAACTCACTGTGTTTCTGCAGCGGAACACAAGTCGTCAGTCGAAGCCCTTGCGAGTTCAGGTCATGCACTCTTCAGTGGTAGCGCACCAGTGTTTTGCTCTGAAAGCACTCTCCTGGCTGGGTCATATCATCAGATACTCAGGTTTCTGCCTAATGCTAAGTCTACTGCTCTCTTGTATACCCTAAAGCTTTATTTTTATATGTGCATTGAGTCTTCGGTACGGTTGGAAATCCGTTCCAATTCTGGAATCGGATCCTTTTTATAAAATTCTAATTTGTGACGTCACGTAGGTGTAAACATGAAAAATCTGCAAAATGGTGAAACTCTGGCTATGGGGCCATGTGACATGTCTAAACACTCAGCACATCAAGGGGGATCAGTGGCTGGGTAATTGGATGATGTCACGCGACATCACTAGTCCCTCCCCTCTGAAAAAAAAACAGGCATTTGTGGTATCAAAATGCTCGTCTCTCCGAACGAGTTTGTGTCAGTGCTAAAAACAAAATGGCCAGGGGGTCAGACGGCCACACCCGGGTCTGAGGTTTGCATCATCAAGCACCATTCATTTCTTTTTTTTCTTTTTTTACACCTGGCAACCTTGCCAGGACCTTCCACGTGTCCAATCTGCCTGGATCTTGTATGGTAATCTAAACAACAGTTTACAAGATGCACCGTGGGAAGTGCTCAAAAGTGTGGCTACACACTATTATTTTCATAATAAACTGATACTTGCAACATCAGGCTTGCAGCATATCATGACCAGCATGACTAAGTATCTGCGGTTGGTTTACCATTTGGAATCGATACACAGAATCAGAATCTAGAAAATTAAAATGATACCCAGCCCTAGTATTCAATATGTTCTTTCACACCAAACACAGGTTTATATAACAATCTGTCTTGTCTTCTAGATGCCCTGAGGAGGATCCTGTGCCAGGTTGGCCTACAAAATGGCCCTGATGGAGAGAACTCCCTTGTTGACACTTTAATGCTCTGTGACTCCAAAATGTGGAAAGGTGCGTGAGGGATTTTGTAGGTTTAGAATAATTCATGCTCTTTTTAAGTGGTTTAAATCGAATGAAAACTCTTTTTCTTTCCTTTAGGGGCGAGGAATGTTTACCACCAGCTATTCATGAGCAGTCTGCTTATGGATTTGAAGTATAAGAAGCTGTTTGCCATTCAGTTTGCCAAGGTAAGTTATTCATTCCCTTCAACCTGTTTATTGCACTATATACAAAATTATTTTCAAACTAAGTATTTTTTCTAGTTCAGGCTCGGGTTTTTGAAGAGAAGAAAAAAAACCTCACCAATGGTGGTCAATGCATTTCACATCTAGGCCTTCAGCAGTTTCCTGCCTGCAGGAAATCACAATATAATAACATTCTTATGACACCACAGCTATAGAAAGCATTAATATTGTAGAAAAAGACAGAAACAGGAGAATGTAATCCATTACTAAAGCAAGAAACCCAATGAACACGATACAACAATGCACTTCCTGCATGCGTACATCAATATTAACCTTATAAAAGTCCCATTTTTTCATTCAATGCTGTGAATTTTCCATACATTTTGGTTTACATGGAGATTTGAAACGAAGGCAAGGTTCTCTGTCATAGCTCTGACTAGTGTGCTCACGGACCAGCCAATCAAAGGATGTAAAAATGCTGACCTGCTAGGTGGCTATAATCTGATTGGTTAATGCAACTGCTTTAGGCAGCATGTATTCTACACTATTGGTGCCACAATGCTGATTGTGAATGCAGATTCTTTTAACCCCATCTACATGTCATGAGATGGCTGAATCTGTTTGGATTTAAACTCCAGCGTATAAACCAGTGTACACTCATTTGCATAGTTCCTTGTAGCAACATATCTGAGAGAAAAGCTACGAGGCCTGAATGCTGGTCTTGAGCTCGATGTAACATTCATTCATTCATCTTCTACCGCTTTATCCGATCTTCCCTCGGGTCACGGGGAGTCTGTGTCCTATCTCAGGCGTCTATGGGCATTAAGGCAGGATACATCCTGGATGGAATGCCAACCCATCGCAGGACACACACACACTCACATTCACACACACATTCATACACTAGGGACAATTTTTCCAAGGTGCCAATCAACCTACCGTGCATGTTTTTGCACCGGGAGGAAACCGGAGAACCCGGAGAAAAACCCCTTGATGGTTTTTAACATGCAACATAACATGCAAACTCCACACACACACATGGCCGAGACGGGAATCAAACCCGGACCCTGGCGGTGTGAGGCGAACGTGCTCTCGATGTCACATATAACATGGAAACTGAGCCTCTACAGACACTTTAGTTACCACTAGCTATTTATTTCCTAATTGTTTATATTCTTGTAAATGGTTTATATGTTTATGGTTTCCATTCTGTGTCAGACTTGTTTTTGGTGATTTATTATCATTGCTGACATGATCATCTGTATAAATCATCTGTCCATCACTAGTAGTAAGAGATTTTCCCGATTTTCTAGCACACGCACAAGGAATGTTAGTCCGTCATGGTCCGTTTCCTTCCGCTGCTGTGTGTCAAAAGCTCACTGTGTGAGAAGCAATAGCTCGTTTAAGCTTTGCATTTTATGGCTGTAGCAGTTCCCCACATATTCTTCTCCCCTCCCCCCAGTATCAGGCTGTATCAGACTCAAAAAGTCACACAGTTTAGGAGGGACTTCCTGTAATATTGTAATGAGAACTGTGGAATGTACACTTAGAATACCAATATTATCCCACGCCAATATCTAGTTCATTATTTTGGCCTGTGGATGTATCGACGCTTATCCCTCGCCTTCCTTTTGTACCATAGTCTGTACCTCTGGTTTAAGCACCGGGTATGAAGTGAAGGGTGAGGTGTCCCCTGACCTCTGACCCAGAAGATGAATGTGCCCCCCCCCCCCATCCCCTTTCCCTTGTCATAGAATTACCAGCGCCTCCAGACAGATTTTATGGAGGATGATCACGAGCGCTTAGTGTCAGTGACCTCTCTGTCTGTGCAACTCTTCACCGTCCCCACCCTGGTGAGTACCTCAACCCCAAACACTCGTTTTTCTTTCTCTTCTGCCTCTCTCCTCTCCTCCGCCTGCCCTGCTGCTCCTGGCAGCACTATGAGTGCTTGCAGAGTGACTACGTGAAAGACGACCATGACAGAGAGTTCTCCATTACTGACCTGTCAGTGCAAATTTTCACCGTGCCTTCCCTGGTGAGTACAGGAAAACTTCCAAATGACTGCTCCAGTGATTTATGATCTTTGTTTATCAATTATTTTGGATCCCACACACATTAATATAACTTTGTGAGGGGGGGGGTTGTTGTCATTCTGGCCTCCCTTCCATATTGAGGCAGATTTTAGTCAATGTGAAACCATAAACATTGCAAGAGCTGGAAAGCTTTTTGAAAACACCCTCGAAAGTGGTTAGATTTGACAACGCTGTTTTCGTGTCACAGTGCGGACCTGTGAAAACAGAGGCTTATGAAAACGATGACGCATTTCTAGTCACGTGACGCCTCCTTTCCTTCGGCAGCTTCAAAGAGCCGGAAAGTAAATAAATGGCAGCCGGCAATGACGCGCATCTTAAATTTTCATACCTTTTGCTTTTTGCTATGCAGTACAAGACCGTGAGCGTTTTCCAGATGTTCCAGATGTTCCAGTCCCCACCCCCATTTTCAATGTAGTTTTCACATTTATCCAGATTAGTGTTGCTGGAGAATACAATATAGGTATACAGTTATTTACCACGAGTCTTTGAATTCGAAACAGTAGTTGTGTGTTTATTGAGGGTAAACCATTAGCCTGGAACGGTCCTATCCAGAGGCTGTTGATACACAACGACTAATATCTCTTCTAACAGACTGCATTGTCAATGCAGCATAATGTTTTTTTTTTTAAACAAGTGCATCCAATCAGGTTTGAGCCGCCTTCTGTTTCCCCACTTTTCCCTTCATGTTATTTGACCTCACCTCATTCATCTTGGTAACCCTAAGCTGCATTAGTCACCACCAGTTTAGAAGACATGAATTTCTCATAATAGTAAAATGCACAATGTAATATTTATAACAAATATGCTGTTGTTGTGTCCAGGCCTGCACAGTTTTATTATGAAGCAGAGTTTTCGTAGACCAACCAAACAGAGTTCTGAAGAAATTAAATGTGCAAATGTATGTGTTTAAAGTGACAGTGATGAACTATTAATAGCCTATCTATATCGATCCGTAGCATGTATATGATATCCTCTGTTGCATAGAGGTGAGTCATTGTGCAGTGCGATGGCTGACGTGAATCAGTCTGTTAGAGAATGAACTCTGCTGCTTCTGTGTGGGATTGTGTCGTGATGGATTATCCATGATTGACACGAGTTTGTTTTAGTGACCTGTTGTCCCTCACTGTCTCCAATCTGTCCAATTGTGTCCAATTATGTGTTTGTCCTTGAGGATGATTTTATTGATCCTTCTAGCAGACCACAACGCTATAAAGCGCACGCTCCACAAGAGGCTGATAAAAGATATCCTGCTAGGATCTGTGCTTCCTCAGTAAATAACGTATACTCAAATCCTTCTTGTAAACAGCATCAGTGTTTTATTTTCGCTGTTCAACACCCATGTACTCGTAGTTGTCCACTATATCACAGTTTGCCACTTCCTAAAGTCCACAACCATACCCTTGGTTTTCATGATGTTCAGAAGCAGATGGTGCTCCACTCCACAAAGCTGTATAGTAGTCATGACTCCTGTCCATTCTTATTACTCCCCACCACTGCAGAGTCATTAGAGAACTTCTTCCGCTGGCAGGACTCGGATGTATTGGAAATCTAAGGTGTACAGAGTGAAAAGTAATGGAGAAAGGACGTTCCCCTGAGGTGCTCCTGTGCTACTGACCATCACATCAGACAGGGATTTCCCTAACCTAACAAAAACTCAGACCTAACCGATAGTTAGCTATCCAGGACACAGTGGATGTGCCGACACCCGTCCTGTGCAGTTTCTCTCTTGGTGGAAATGGTTGTGTTGTATAATCAAAAAATACAATTCCCACAATACCACTACATTGAGGAAAGAGTGAAGCCGCTGCACCAGGTAGATGACCACCACATCATCCACATGAGGCTGGTAATTTGCCTCGTGGGTCCAGGCAAGATTTAACAAATGGTCTTAGGTGTGCCAAAGCTAGTTGTTCCATCACCTTCATGACGTGACTTCATTGCACTGCTACATTACATTTACATTTGCAGTATTTAGCAGACGCCCTTATCCAGAGCGACGTACAAGAAGTGCTTCAGGTCTCGATGTAAGGATAAGATTCATTCATGAAGGGTAAATACAAACTTAAGTACACAAGCATAGACAGTTGATTATTTTTATTTTTTTAATGGATTTCTGGACAGTGAGATATAAAAGGAGAATAAAAGGAAATGTTTAGGATGGGTGTTGTTGGAAGAGGTATGTCTTCAATCGGCGTTTAAAGTTTGACAGTGTCTCTGTTGTTTGGACCTCCAGTGGAAGTTCGTTCCACCACCTCAGTGCCAGAACAGAGAAGAGCCTTGAGCTGGTCTTACCTTTTACCCTGAGAGACAGTGGAAGCAGGCGAGCAGTGCTATACGCTCTCAGGCAGCGAGGTGCAGCACGGAAGGTGATGAGGTTTCACAGATATGAAGGTGCAGATCCATTTTTGGCTTTGTAGGCGAGCGTCAGTGTTTTGAATCTGATGCGTGCAGCTACAGGAAGCCAGTGGAGCGAGAGCAGCAGTGGGGTGGTGTGAGAGAATTTAGGCAGGTAGAACACGAGTCGCGCAGCTGCATTTTGAATCATTTGCAGTGGACGAATAGCGTTCTGAGGTAGAACCTGCCAGCAGAGAGTTACAGTAGTCCAGTCTCGAGATGACGACTGATATCACTGGTGTTCATTCTTCAAGACGCGGGTTGAATATGTACTGTAGGATACAAGACAGCTGAGCAGCACAAGACTTTTGGGTCCTGAGGTTAATGTTTTTCAGTTGTCTTTTCACCTGGCCAGTCGTCACTAGATTCTTGCTTAATCAATTTGTGACAAGACACTACTGTTACTCTTAGCACATGATTCTATTTATAAAGTGGTATTAATGAGTTAAACACTGATTGATAACTATTAAAATGATCATGAGCCCAAAACCACCTTTTCAATTACTTAAAATAGAGTCATGAAAATAAGGTCACGAGTGTTTAGGCAAGTTAGTCACGGAAGAGTGGCAAGAACAATGCCATTGTTGCCAAAAAAAAAAGAATAAGAAATCCTGTTTGTAGTTTAAGTAATCTACGGGACGCATCCAACGTGGAAGAAGGCACTGTGGTCAGATAAGACCAAAATGTAACTTTTTGGCCTATATGCAAAACGCTGTGTGTGCCAACAGCACTGAACATCAGCCTGAACACCCCGTTACCCCCGAGAGAGAGCATAGAGCATTCTGTTCGTCTTGTATTCATGTGTTAGAATGGCCCAGTCAAAGTCCAGATCTAAATCTTATTGAGGATCTTTGGCAAGACTTGAAAACTGCTGTTCAGATGTTCTCCATCTAATCTGATTCAACTGCCGCTGATTTGCAAACAAGAATGTGCAGAAATTAGTCTCTAGATGTGCAAAGCTTGTAAGGGGGGGGGGGGGTTAAATACATATGCATGCCATAATTTTCACATATAAGTATTAATACACCTTGAATATTTCCACATTTTGCCATTTTAACTACACATTTAAATGTATTTTATTTTGATTTTAAGCAAGACAAAGTTTGTAGTTAAAATGACAAAATGTGGAAATATTCAAGGTGTATGAATACTTTCACAAGAGTTGTGTAAAAAGTAAGATATTTAACTTGGAAATGTAGTGAAATGAAAGTGCCCCCACATGGAAATACAACTGATACCTCGGCTTAATACATTTTGGGGCGTAGCTCGTTAGCCGAAAAGCTTGCATGCTCGAATGAATTTCCCCACATGAAATAATGTCAATTAGGATAATCCGTTCCAGATGAGCAAAATTTGACTTTTAAAGTGACAATACAATTAATATGCACTAATTTTATTTAGAGGGGTTATAACTGCCTGTGTGACTGAGCTGCACAGTGTCGGCCCCACGAAATTCATGTCACTCGTAACCTGAAATTTTGCTCATCGGCTGATTTAGATTTCTTGCGACTGAATTACTCGTACACTGTTGCACTTGTAAGGCGAGGTTCCACTCTACTTGAGTAAAGGGGGGGTAGCTCAGTGATTTAAGGTGCTGGGCTGCTGATCGAAAGATCAGGGGTCCTTGAGCAAGACCCTTAACCCTCTGTGCTCCAGGAGCGCAGTATCATGGCTGACCCTGCTCTCTGACCCCAGTACAGATATATAAAAACCATCTTGAGTACAGTAACCGATAGTACAGATAAATATAGAGGGGGAACAATATTGCAGAAAACTTTTTTTTTTAGTGGAAACATCAATTATTAATTATAAGTTGAAAGAAGCCTGACAACTTTTTAATGATTTACTGGAATGTATGTGGTTGGAAGCGGCAAATTGAGAAGTCGAATCGTGGGCGAGCCATAAGAAGATGAAAGGTACGTTTTAGATGTACTGATCATTTCCTTTGCCACAGGCGCGGATGCTGATCACAGAGGAGAACTTGATGACCACAATCATTCGCACCTTTGTTGATCACCTGAGGCATCGAGACGTGCAGGGGCGATTCCAGTTTGAGCGCTACACTGCACAGCAGGCCTTTAAATTCCGCAGGGTCCAGAGTCTTATCGGAGACCTCAAGTAAGACAAATATGTGAATTCTGTACATTTGTTCATTCATACATTCATTCATTCATCTTCTAGCGCTATATCCGATCTTCCCTCGGGTCACGGGGAGTCTGTGCCTATCTCAGGCGTCTATGGGCATTAAGGCGGGATACACCCTGGATGGAATGCCAACCCATCGCAGGGCACACACACACACACTCATTCATTACACTAGGGACAATTTTCCAAGGTGCCGTGCATGTTTTTGGACCGGGGAGGAAACCGGAGAACTCGGAGAAAAACCCCCTGAGGCACGGGGAGAACATGCAAACACGCACATGGACGAGACGGGAATCGAACCCGTACCCTGGCGGTGTGAGGCTAAGGTGCTAACCACTAAGCCACCATGCCGCACATTCATACATGCTCTTGTATAACAATACTGCACTTTTTGAATCTTTCCTTCTCTCAGATATGTCCTGATTAGCCGTCCAACGGAGTGGACCGACAAACTCAGGGAGAAGTTCCTGGAAGGTCTTGACGCTTTCTTGGAGCTGCTCAAGTGCATGCAGGTAATCAATTGTGTTCAAGCAATGTATACGTAATGATCATGCTATGTGCAATTGTGTAAGTAGTGTTTTGGGATTTGTGTAGGGAATGGACCCAGTAGTACGACAGGTGGGCCAGCACATCGAGATGGAACCGGAGTGGGAGGCAGCCTTCACATTACAGATGAAGCTCACGCACATTATCTCAATGATGCACGAGTGGTGCGCCAGTGACGTAAGTACCCATCAGTGATGGTAAACAATATGAACGTGGTTGTGTATTTAACACATGCTTCAGTGTAATGCTTCATTGTGCTTCTAAATGTCATTAGGACGTGTCTGAAATGCAGACTTCTCATGAAATGTGATGTTACATCACCACTCGTGCACTGGCCTATTGATCGGAAGGTCGGTGGTCCGAGCCCCATTATTGCGAGGCTGCCACTCTTGGATCCTTGTGCAAGGCCCCTTAACCCTCTGTGCTCCATGGGTGCCATAATCATGGCTGACCCTGCACTCTGACCCCACTCTGGGCCCCTGGGATATGCATCTGGGAATGCAAAAGAATTTCACTGTGCTTTAATGTACCGTACTGTGCAAAAGTTTTAGGCAGGTGTGGAAAAAATGCTGTAAACAACGAATGATTAAAAAAAATGGAAGTGTTAATCGTTTACTTTCATCAGTGAATGAACAAAAGAGACGGGGGTGCCATCACTTCCAGTACTTCCACTTCGCTCACATTACATTTTGTAAATTAACAAAAATGGAAAAAAAAATAATCATTGTTTTTATTTCTGCACGCATTCTTTATTTACAGCATTTTTTCACACTTGCCTAAAACTTTTGCACAGTACTGTATATGTTGACAAATAAAGGCTATTCTTCTTCTATGACACACCCAGCACTTGGATTTCAAAGTGTCCATGCTGAACCACTTATCTGTCTGCAGGAACTGGTGCTAATCGAAGCCTATAAGAAGTGCCTAACAGTCCTGACTCACTGCCACAGCGGTTTTACTGATGGAGAGCAGCCCATCACTCTCAGTATGTGTGGCCACTCGGTGGACACCATCCGCTACTGTGTCTCGCAGGAGAAAGTCAGCATTCATCTACCTGTGTCCAGATTGCTTGCAGGTAGGCAAAGAAAAGTTCATACTATTAGTGTTCCTGAAATAGCAGCTTTTATGCTTACGTTTTTCTTTCTTTCTTTCTTTCTTTCTTTTTTTTTTTTTAAGGACTTCATTCTCTCCTTAGCAAAACAGAAGTGGCGTACAGATTCCCTGAGCAGCTACCTCTGGTAACAGCAGCTACCTCTGAGTGCCTGTTAGTTGGTGTGTCTTTGGGGGGGGGTGAATATTTACACTGAGAAATGTGATGTTCTTTTTGCCCAGAGTGAACTGAGCCCTCCCATGGTGATTGAGCATCCACTTCGCTGCCTGGTTCTCTGTGCACAAGTGCATGCTGGGATGTGGAGGAGAAATGGCTTTTCATTAGTCAATCAGGTTTAATTGAAATTAAAAAGAAAATTCTAATAGTAAATGTACTGAAATAAAAAAAAGACTAATCAACCCTGTTTTTTTTTTTTTAATCTTCAGATTTATTATTACCACAATGTGAAATGTAGGCTTGAGATGTTTGACAAGGACCTCATGATGCTTCAGGTTGGCATTTAATTTATAATATGTACTGTTTACTTCGGGGGAAAATGGCTAATGAAAGCATGGTGCAGCTCGATTTCCTGATTTCGCTGATCCAGCGTGTGATTATGGTGTATTGTGAATAGGCAGGGGCCTCCATGATGGATCCCAACCACTTTCTGATGATTGTGCTCAGTCGCTTTGAGCTCTTCCATATCTTCAGTTCGGCAGACTGCAGGAAGAGATATAACCGAGAGAACGCCAACAAGGTGCGCGACACGCTAGATTATCACGTCTCGGAGTAATCTGTAGTTTCTCCGTGTTCCTCACAGTTCCACGTTTTTGTTCCAGGATGTAGTTCAACAGAACAGCACTTTAA
>JACRUU010000014.1:1525000-1600000 GCA_030449085.1 Kryptopterus vitreolus
GGAAGATGGATGGATGGGTTCCTTGGTGCAGTTATATAGTAGCACCAAACCATATCAGTAAACACAACATATTCATTTAGCATTGTACAGAGTACATACCATTCTTAAATATAGAGATATGTCAGTATGATGCCTGGCCAAAATTTCATACTACAGGTTTCAGTCCACTATCATTACAACAGCGGCCTCCAGAGGCTCACCACTGACACTGCATGCTGAATGCTGTATATGTATTATTATATCATGCTATAATGTATAAAAAAAGGAAATGTACTTGATAGCCCCTGCCTCTGTTTGGTGCAGCCCCAGTTCATGTGACAGCGCTCTGGTGTGTGTGGGACCTCGTCGGTGGCGTGCCAGAGGTGGAGAGAGGAGGCAGGTGGTGACATGTATCCTGTGTCAGGAAGAACAGGAGATCCGACCTGATGGAAGAGCGATGGTGCTCGCAGCATTTGTCCAACGTTCTACGGTCATGTCCAAAAACCGCAAAAGACCCCCTCACAAGCCAGGTAAGGCTCTGTTTTACAGTTTACACGGTGCAGGTGAATTTGATAGGTTTGTGTGGCTAGTGTGTATATTACATGAGGATGCATGTGTGTTACAGACAGCTATGATCCGCTCTTCATGCACCCTGACCTTGTCCTTTGGTGCTCCACACTGGCAGCTGTGGTCACATCATGCACTCGCACTGCTGGCAGAGGTGAGGAGCGCGGCGAAACTTACCGTAAATTCTGGACTATAAGCCGCTACTTTTTTCCTAGGTTTTGAACCATGCGGCTAATGTAATAATAAGGTGCGGCTATTCTGCAGATTTTTTCCCGACCGCTTTAGGGGGGCTCTAACCGGAATTAGAATCAAAACTAACACAAAATAAATGCAAAGAAGAAGAATGCGCTCGTTCCTCTTTAGCAGATATAAGTGGGTAGAAGCGGATAGAAGGAGGACAAACTCTATCTTTACAAGGTTAAGGTGACGTGATTTCACACACAGGAGAAATGAAGATAAATACTGTAAATAGCGCTTATTTTCTCTTGGTTCTGTCCCGTTTTAATCAGTAAAGTTGCTGCTCGGTGCTCTCTCTCTCCTCCCTGCTCTAACCCCCCTGCTCTCCGGTACTCCCGGTACCACGGCGCGCAGAGCGCAAGGCTCCCTAGCCTGTTTGGCCGCTCCGTATGAGCGGCGTCTCCTGAGTTCTTTATTCTAATAAATCCTGTTTTGTATGAATTCCGGATCTCCGCGTCTCTGTGCAGCGTCCACCGTTACACCGTGTTAAAATACAGGTTAGGAAAGGATCTATTTAGGTACATACATGTACATTTACCATTCAAAAGCGGATGCGGCTTGTATGCAGGTGCGGCTTATTTATTATTATTTTTTAATATTATAAGGTAAAGCTGTACAAACCAATACATTTAATATTCAATTACAAAAAGAACATGATCATTTTTTCAGCTTATTTTGAGAAAATTTACACTTTATTTACATTTTATTTCGGTTACAAATTAGCCAATTCAGACATTTTAACTTTCAGTTTATGTTTCGTTTGAATTCATTTTCATTATTCCAAAGCAGCTTTACAGAAAGAAAGAAGTACTAATAATTCCCCTTTTAAATGTAAGTTTATCCCTAATGAGTGAGCCAATGTGTGGGGACGAAGATCCAGACTCAAAAAGGAACCCATCTTCATCTGGGTGGCACTGAATTACAGCTCCATAATGATCATCGGTACCTCAGGAGCCTATTTAACTAGACATTTTTGATTTCTCACCATTTAAAAAGAAGTAAGATCTCATCGGGGAGAGAAAAGCCTACATTAATCTAATTATGTGATTTGCAGATATCTATTATTTTCTGTAGGTAACTTGGCGGTTCTCAGTTTAAGCCATAATATTGTGTGTGTGCATGTGTGCAGTTTATTTTTTACTGTGCTGTTGATCAGTTTGATGTCTCTGAATCAGCTTCACTGTTTTATCCTGCATTTCTTACAATAGACCTTTTCACATAAAATCCTGTTTTTCCACACATTTTAGGACATGCAAATGATGCAAACCTTCCTGTTCCTCTTCAGGTACTTTGAGGCAGTGCAGGCGAAAGAGCAGCGCAGGCAGCAGCGACTGCGTGTGCACACCAGTTATGATGTAGAGAACGGCGAGTACTTGTGTCCATTATGTGAGTGCCTTAGTAACACCGTCATTCCTCTCCTGCCCCTCACTAAGACCACCTGCAGGTACTCGTGCAAACTTCTGATTACTCTAAATGAAATTTCTTTGTAAATCTGGACACTTTCATGTTTTAATTATTGTATTGATGCTGTTTAATACCAAGGAAGAGTACAGAACACTTTGGCTGCCATCTAGAGTTTAGAAAATTGTATAACTAACGCAAAACCACTTTTGAATGGCACCGTTTCATAAAGCGAAAGCACCAAGACGGACCTCAGCGCCGGCTCGATTCCCGTGTTCCTCCGCGTAGCTGATCGCCTTCAGTTTAAACTGAGCTTCATAAGCGTGTCTCTTTGCCATTTTCAGGGTTGTTAAAACAGCAATGTTCTGCATAAAGCACATACCTGTTCTTTTATACACAATCCACGCCCACACTTCCCCCTTTAACGTTCTCGTGTTCTCTACTACGTCCGCCTCATGGTTCTCTAATACGTCCGCCTTACAATAACGACACACATAGGGCGCACTGCACGATAGGGCGCGTCACACATTTTGAAGAAAATCTAATATGTTTATATGCGCCTTATAGTCGTGAAAATACGGTAACTGATTAATCAGCCAATAGATTTTAAAATGGACAGAACAAAGGCATTACTCCATGTACTGAACTTTATTTCAAAAATAAAAATAAATACTGAATCTTGGAAATGCGCTAAATAAATTAATAGAATAATTATAATTAAGAAATATTATTTATTTCAAGTAAATGTCTGTTGCACTGTTGCATGAAATTATTTTTTGTATTCCTTAAATATAGAAATGCAGAAACGTTGTTTTTTTTTTTGTTGTTGCAGCAGTAGTGAGCAGCCAGGTTTGGCTCATTGGCTAACTACTACCTGTCAGCAGATCAGAGCCTTGCACTGTGCTCATAACAAGGCCAAGCCAACAAGTAAGTATAACATGGAGTGTGTGAGTATATACCAATATATAGTTAAATGAAGCAAAATGGCTGGGAAAAAACCCCCAGAACTTTTGTAAATATAATCTACGTGCACATAGATTCATTAGTGTTTGTGTTTTAGATGCTGCGGAGACAGAGGTTGTGGAGGATTATCCTCCTCCCGAGGGCTTCAGGCTGGAATACACTCCAGTGTAAGCCTACCTAGCGTTTCCTTTTATGACATGATCTATCTATCTATCTATCTATCTATCTATCTATCTATCTATCTATCTATCTATCTATCTATCTATCTATATATCTATATCTATCTATATATCTATCTATATATCTATCTAGTATATCTATCTATCTATCTGTCTATCTATCTGTCTATCTATAGATCTATAGCTATCTATATATCTATATCTATATATATATATATATATATATATAGATCTATCTATATATATCTATATATATCTATATCTATATATCTATATATATATATATATATCTATATATATATATATCTATATATATATATATATATATATATATATATATATATATATATATATATATATATATATATATATATATATATATATATATATAAACATGTTGCTTGCTCACATCCAAGCCAACACTCATTCTTGGTATTCTTTGATAGAAACCCCTATTCAAGCTCCATACGGGAAATGCTGACAACATTTGGAACATCAACATATAAAGTCGGCCTTAAGGTGCACCCTAATGAGCAGGATCCTCGCGTGCCTATCATGTGCTGGGGCAGCTGTTCTTACACCATCCAGTCTATAGGTCAGTGTGCACTACTATAAATTCATGTGCGTTTTTACCATGTTCAGTGACCTGTGTTAAGGTCCGGATACGTATTAAGTTTTTTTGCTTGTTTGAAAAGCAGAAATATTGATTTGCATGTATTTCTTTGCTTGTATTTTTTTGTTTACAGAGAGATTATTGGTAGATGAAGAGAAGCCATTGTTTGGAAGCTTACCTTGTAGACAGGTAAACTCATGCAAGGTGCAATTTTCTTCCTAGGGTTGGGTGAGGAGATCAGTATTAGTAGTATTAAAACCCTGGCTAAATGGGTGGTACTTCACTTTTTAACTTGTCATACATGTGATAGCTGGAGGCCAGTAATGCAAGCTACATTATATTTGGTAAACTCATAAATTTACATCATGTGCAGATATGGATGTATTTTTTTATTTATTTTGATGAAAATAAGAAATGCTTACAACAAAAAGTTACATCCAAAATGAAAAAAAATATCCCTTTCAATATAAAGCACGTTGTGCCAGTGATTCACCCCTAGAGGCCACTGTTGCACTGTATGACGCAACCTGGGGAATCTACTGGTATAGGAATTTTTGCCTATGGTTCCAGCAATCAACAATCAACACCAATTAATTCACATGACTGTTCAATCATTCGAACCTCTAATATCACAAATATGTTAATATTTGTAAGTGCTTTCTTTGAAATATCTACTGCTAATACGAGGTATGGTTGTCATAATAGCCTTTGTTTACTTGTGCGTGTGTGTATATATGTGTGTGTGTGTGTGTGTGTGTAAAATCTAAAAAAAAAGGAAAAGGTGCTCTAAAGCTATCCAGATGTTTTCTACATAATATTTGGAGGTCATTTTCTTAGGAAAATATTCTGAATCATAAAACTATCTTCTGTCAACATGCTATCCTTCCTGAGTTCTAATTACTATGTTGTCTGTGTATATTTTCCTTTTCAAAGAAAAAAGTAACTGAATATTTAATTTGGAAATATCTGAATCGTTAAATGTGCTGATGTTTAGGACGACTGTTTGCGTTCCCTGGCTCGGTTTGGCTCGGCTTGCTGGACTGTCTCCTCTCACTCTTACTGTGCAGCATCACTTCATGCGACTGTTAGCAGGTATATATATTTTCTTTCTCTCTCTCTCTTTCCTAGTCATTTTTAGTTCCCTAATGCTGTATGTGTTCATGCTCTGTGCAGCACTTGTTCCTGATTCCCAGGTGGAAAATTCTCCCTGCCTTCTGGATGTGGACATGTTTCACTTACTGGTGAGTTGACAAGCTTTTTAAATGGCATAAGATGCACTATTTTACTAAACTTGAGATTAAAGTAAATTCCCAATGCCAAAAAAAATGTTGTCTTCTGTGTAAAATGTGTAAAATGATAATCTGTGATAATCTCTTTTAATCATAAAACAGATTTGCACATTTTCTAAAACCCAAATTAATTTCCAGTAGGACATAGAAAACATATCAAATGTGTGAGAATGTACCATTTTAAGGAGGAAAATGAGGCTCTGTAAGTCGCTCTGGATAAGGGCGTCTACCTAAATGGCGTAAATGTAAATGGCAAGGCCTTCCCTGGAAAAGTGATGTTTGAATAGAAGCTTATGTTGCTCTAAACCCTTTATACACCTTTCAGCATTGATTTAGCCTTTCCAGATGTTCAAGCTGCTCATTCCACAGGCACTAATGTACATACCATCAGAGATCTGTTTTATTAAGATAACAAGCCAGCGGGTCTCTTTCTTCTTTAATCCGGAGGATGTGGCGTAGATGGCTTCCAAATTTGATTTGATTTGTCTGAACAGTTTTCCACTTTGCCTCAGTACATTTTAAATGAGCTTTGGCGATTGAGAGGATGCGACAGAACTGAACTTCATACGGAAATTGTTCCATAATTTGCACATTTCTGAAACTTTACTCACAATCATCTTACTGGCCTCTTATCAATTAACCTCAATTAGTTCCAAAAAGTTCCTCCAGATGTGTCTTTTTGCAAATGCTTGCTTTTCCAGCATTTTTGTTTCCTTGTCTCAATTGGAAAATTGTCCCGTGTGTGTGTGTCCGTCTGTCCTGCGAAGGGATCTTCCCGAGGGAAGATCGCATAAAGCGGTAGAAGATGAATGAATGTTTACATTTTATAAGTCTTGGGGCCATTCATTCATTCATCTTTGCTATATTCCGTCTTCCCTCGGGTCACGGGGAGTCTGTGCCTATCTCAGGCGTCTATGGGCAAAAGGCAGGATTACACCCTGGATGGAATGCCAACCCATCGCAGGGCGCGCACACACACATTCAATTGTGGACAATTTTCCAAGGTGCCAATCGACCTACCGTTTCATTCACCTACCGCATGTTTTTTGACCGGGAGGAAACCAGAGAACCCGGAGAGAAACCCCCTGAGGCACGGGGAGTACATGCAAACTCCACACGCACATGGCCGAGACGGGAATCGAACCCGTATCCTGGAGGTGTAAGGCGAACGTGCTAACCACTAAACCACCGTGCCCCTTTAGGGCCATCAAAATCTAAAGTTCCTCAGTTTATATTTACATTTCCTATGTTCTATTGTGAATATAATGTGGTGATATGTAATAATATTTGGGTTTATTATAAGATTGTGTGTTTGTGTGTGTGTAGGTGAGTCTGGTGCTGTCCTATTCAGCGTTGCACTGCTTAGACTTCTCGGGTCTGAGTGCGGACACTGCACAGCTGCATCTCCTCCACTTGGTCACTGTAGCTCACTTGGTCCAGGTTCTCCTCACCTCTGTGCCAGGTTAGAGCTCCTACAACTCGACACCAGATGGGGATGTGCCGGGGTGAACAGCCTCGCTCTCGCCTCTGAATTAGGAATTTTGTTTTGCATTTAGTGTCAAAAACGCACTGATTATTAGAAACCTCCCAGCTGGAGCATATTACAGGTCAAAAGTGCTTTATTGGTGTCATGCAACTCGCACCTGAACTTGTATATTGTTAGCATGTTTTTAACACCCAGTTAACACCGGGTGGTGTGTCTCCACAGAGGAGCTGACCATGGAGCAGGAGAGTGAAGGAGTGGAGCGAGAGGAGGAAGAGAAAGTCTGTCTTCTCTATAATACGCTAAGGGCTAATCTAGGATGGTGAGAAGAATACATAAAGATTGACTTCATTTCATTTCATCTCCTATCTGCTCTTTTACACTCTTCCAGCCTGGGAAATGTGTTTTTTTTTGTAAAAAAAAAATCTTTAATTTGCTGAATGATGCAAATGACTTTCTGTGTGTGTGTGTGTGTGTGTGTGTGTTGTAGTCTGCGTGAGGTTAGTTCGGGTTGGCATCTCTGGCGTTGCGTAAAAGCGGGGATTTTGCCTTTCCTCCGAGGAGCTGCTCTGTTCTTCCACCATCTCAATGGGGTCCCCACTCCGTCTGAGCTCCATGGTAATGCATATTCTTTTTTCATAAAATTATGTTAATATCAATTTATACTTCTTTTCGTGTGGCAAGAATGAAAACGCATTTCGTGTTCAGATTTTGCATATGTAATATTCCGCGTCGGCTATGGCACGTATATGTACACATGATTGAACACAACACAGAAAAACATTTTTAAAAATGTTTAAAAAATGTTAACATTTCCTGTGGGATGAAAAAAGTTTTTATCTTAACTTATTTTAAATAGCTATAGACAGAAAAGCAAAACTCCCTGTCTAAGCAATACTAACAAAACTACAATGGCAACCTGTCCTCACATGGTATGGCAGAATGCATAACAGTAGGCTGATAAGGCTGGAACAGCAACACAAGGGCTTCAGGATACTGTTTTTAACACAATCTCGTCTAGACAAGATCTTGTTGTTTAGTCTCGTCCAAGCCATTTAATTCTAATTGACACGAGGCATCACTCAAAGAAAGAGCGCATGTATAGCCGAAGATGGTTGAGCGAAAAACAGGGTGGGTGGGGAGAGAAAGAGAATGAAAGTAAAACAGACATCCACTAGGTGGTGCTATCTGAACAAAAGTGAACTGATTCTAGAGCTTTAAGGAATCAGTACACAACCAGGAAAAGTTTGTATTGACAATTATTTTTGTACTTTTAAAGAATGTTGTTTTTCTGACAGAAGCTCTTTTTCTGATGCAATTTTGTTCAATAGTTAAATTTAATAAAATACAAATTGGTATTGCATTTTGTAATATAGAAATAAAAGGTATTATTGCAAGTTGGGATTGCATATATTTTTTATTGCACAGTTGGGAACATGTTAGTGTTCATCAGGTAGATTGCCTGGGACAGGGATTTTTTTCCCCCTCTGCGTCAATATAATTGGGTAGAGAGAAGCCGGCTAACTTCCCTCACTTGCATGTCTTTATGTGTGCCGCAGTTCCGTAAACTACATTTTCCAGCAAAGCACCTAAATATTCAAAAACCAGTAAAAACGAAATTGTGGTGCGTTCTACTGAATGTTCAGCAGTTCATCTCTGACTTGAAAGACAAAAAAAACAGGACATACTAAGAAAAACATTAATGTAACTCGAGAGCTGCACTCAAAGGAGGCCATCTAGGGTTAGGGGTAGGCGGTGCCATTCTAGAACCCTCCTCACTCCTCGCTAAGACTAATATAAATGAAGAGGTTTGTTTTGTTTTGTTTTTTATCAGAGGTAGCCTCATTTAACCTGCTAGTTTCCTTTTTTTCTTTAAAGTAATTTTGTCTAAATATGGAACATGACCACTAAGAAAACTTCCCAGAGTCAAATTGATCATTTGTTCTTCTTTTGTCCCCTACTCTAGCTGTAGGTGCTGGTGAATGGGAGACACTGTGTGCATATCTGTGTCTGCCCTCCAACCTGCTCCAGATCTATTATAATAACCAGGAGATTCTGGAACCTCTGCTTCAGGGGTGAGAACTGACACAGTGAAGGATCACATTTTCTCTGCAGGCTGATTGTATTTTGTCGTAGACACACAACACTTCATATAACTTCTGTACAGTTGTATATACATAGATTTACATAGTCCCTTACAAATGATTATTATTTATGTGTATCTGTATGTTTCAAACTGCTATATCCTGTTTAATGTGTTTCACTCCTCTTTTTTCTCGTTTTATGTAACATTTATCATTTATTATCTAATTGCTGTACTTTTTCTGTACTCGATTCTAAAACTGCATTCCTTGCTGTGTACCTGTACTGTGCAATGATGTATGAGTGTATATGTAAACATCTCTCTCTCTCTCTCTCTCTCTCTCTCTCTCTCTCTCTCTCTCTCTCTCTCTCTCTCTCTCTCTGTCTGTCTGACCTGTAGGTGGTGCTCACATCCAGGCATGCAACAGTTTCTTCAGTCACCTGAAACCCTTATAAGGTACGGATTGGGTTTTTTGGTGCATATCGTTTGGTGGTTTCAAAACCGGAATGGGTTGAATATCTTTTTATTATTTATTTATTTATTTTATTTTTCCCTCTATGTAGTTTTCCCCGGGAATCCAATAAACTCATTGTATTGCCTGAGGACTACAGTGCACTGATCAACCAAGCTTCCAGCTTCACGTCAGTTTAGTCTGGATCTCACTCTTACTCGTAACCATTATATGCATACACCAGAAACCTAATTAATGTCTATATATGTTTATTTTGTGTGTGTGTGTGTAGTTGTCCTAAGTCGGGTGGAGACAAGTCTCGTGCTCCAACGCTATGCTTGGTGTGTGGAACGATGCTGTGTTCTCAGAGCTACTGCTGCCAGACCGAACTGGAAGGCGAGGATGTTGGAGCGTGTACCGCACACACTTTTGCCTGCGGTGCTGGTGTTGGCATTTTCCTCAGGTTAGGAAGACGAGCGTTTGTGTTGATGGTCATGAGTTTGTAGTGCATTGCGTTTTCTCTTCGTCACCGATGGGCGTTTCAGAGATCTACTCAGGAACACAGATGTTAAACTTATGTTAATACACTACATATTAGCCTGTTACCTCGTGTGAATGACACCCATCGTATAAATAAGGATGTGCATCTCCGTAATCTGAATGTATTCCCAATAATGTGTTACATGTAGACATAAATTGATACGTTACATTTATAAATAAATCCATGTGGATTGTTCTTTCCTGATTCCAAATCTCCAGCTCTTATATTATATATATATATATATATATATATATATATAATATATAGAGAGAGAGAGAGAGAGAGAGAGAGAGAGAGATAGATAGATAGATAGATAGATAGATAGATATCACTTAGAACCTTATATTGTAATCCCTAAATATAAATAAATATTTTTTTTACTAATTTTTACAGGGTGAGAGAGAGTCAGATTCTTTTCCTGGCTGGAAAGACTAAGGGCTGTTTTTATGCTCCACCTTACCTTGACGACTACGGAGAAACTGACCAAGGGCTCAGGTGAGACATTGAACCAAGCTGATGTAAAGCACGTGTTCAAATGGCACGTTGTAAATGATCCGTTTCCTTTCCCTGTCAGAAGGGGGAACCCTTTGCACCTGTGCCACGAGCGCTACCGGAAGATTCAGAAGCTCTGGCGGCAGCACAGCATCACCGAGGAGATCGGTCATGCCCAGGAAGCTAATCAGACTCTGGTGGGCATCGATTGGCAGCACCTGTGAAATGACTTCCCGAAAGGTCCTGGAGATTCTTGGCCGATGCCAAATCGAAGCTAACCAGGGATCTGCACATTTACAGCAGAGGTGGCCAGAGGTGCTCAGTGCTGCCTCCTGCTGCACACTCCTTACCCTCAAGACCTTTTTCTTTTTTTTTTTCCCCCTCCCTTTCTTTTTTTTTGAGCAAATGAATGCATGGCTTTTTTTGTCTTTTATGGGAGGTGTTCTTACTTTTGACAATATTATTTGATCTCAATTGATATTTAAAAATAAAATGTAAAAAAAAAAAATTGCCAAGGTATTTAACTGCGAACGGATATGTTTTCCTGTAGCGTTGGTTTGTAAAGCAACTGAAACAACAGAAAAAAGCTATTTAATTTCCACCTGCCTGTCGCTGAAGCTATTAACTTATTTTATGCTATTTGACTCGACTATTGTTTACTGCACAGATGCAGTTCTCAGATCGCTTTACTATTTGAATAATGCTGGTGTTTTTTCCTCTCTGAATCAAGCACAAGGTTCCTCAACGACCTTTGGGTCTCAATAGTAGCCATAATGGAATGGCGCCATTTTCAGGTCATACGGCCGATGGGGTTTTTTTTTTTTTTTTTTTTTTTTTTTTCTTCCCTAACCGCCCCTCCCTCCCTCCACCGTTCCCTATCGCTGCAATATCTCTGGCGAGGGGGGCCTTCCCCCCCCAGCCCGCCCCCCAACACTCAGTGAAGCAAACCGAAGCCAACCCTGAGGATATCTGGGAGCGTGCACATGTCACGTGTGTCTCTCTTTGAGTGCCTGTTGCGTGTGTGCTTTGTGCTTTGATTGTAAGGCCGGTGTGTTTATAAGCGTGATGGATTTTTACGCTCTTCTACGTGAACAGAATGAATTGAACACCATCGTCGGGTTCGCAACCAATTTCTTTTTTTTTGTTGTTGTTTTTGTTTGTTTGTTTGTTATTTATGTGTAGCTTTTAAATTTTATCATGCTGGACCTCCACTTTGGGGAAATATGTTTTGGATTTTTGGCTTTTGTGTTGAAGCTTATTACACTGACGTGTGCGTGTGTGCGTGTGTGCGTGTGCGTGTGTGTGTGTGTGTGTGTGTGGTGTGTGGGGTGTGAATTTTAAGCTATGAAAGCAGTTTTGTTTAAAAAAAAAACAAAAAAAAAAAAAAAAAAAACAAAAAAACACTATATACTTTCTTCACATGTTCATCCCCATAATCCTCTGACACAACTAAATCTTGGGCAGACTATAATGGATCAGGTCTATCAAATTAACACAAGCAGATGTGAATTTATTTCCTGCTTAATGTGATAAAAAATCAAATAATTATTCCCTTCAGGTTCCTCAGGAAATTGACGGAATGCTGCTTGGGAATGTCCAATAGAAAATGATGACTCGGTAAAAAAAGCATTGAAATTGTGTGATCATGATTCTGGCTTATTCATATGATGTTGAAAAGGGTTTCTCTGTTCATTCGTACAGGATTTATTTTTTTTCTTCTTTGTTTTCTGGTCCCAAAGAATGTGTACGTACACACACAAACACACACACACACACTCAAGGTCTCCACAGGCGTCCAAGGGGTCTTCTAACAATAAGCATGTCCCCTTTGTTGAGTATCAATTGGAATCCAAGGCTTACTTGTTAATATGTGAATTATTGTATAAATGGATACATTGTACAATATTGTAAAACACAAATAAAATAAGAAAAAATGGAATGATGGGTGTGTGTGTGTGTGTGTGTGTGTGTGTGTGTGTGTGGGAGGTGTGGGGGTGTGTGGGTGTGGGGGTGTGGGGGTGTGGGATGCGCCTGTTGTGTATTGGAATGGGGTCAGGAAACGAAAAGCGATTGCGATTCCGATTCTGAAATTGGATGTGTGTTATAACAAATTTTGAATTCCTCTTGTGTGTGTGTGTGTGTGTGTGTGTGTGTGTTTGTTTTTTGTTTGTTTGTTTCTTTACACCCACCCACCTGGCAATCTGTCAGGACCTTCCACATGTCTAATCTTCCAGGACCTTATGTTGTATTCTAACCATCAGTTGGTGTTTAGATGGTCTGCAGGAAGAGCCCAAAAGTGTGGCTAGAATTTGTAAAAACTGAAGACAAAACGAAGTGTAATTATTTTAATAAACGAATACGTTGCCAGCAAGGTGTCACGACCAACATGAGTAAACATCTGCGGTTGGTTCACCTTTTGGATTCAAAACTGGGAATCATTCATTCATTCATCTTCTACCGCTTTATCCGATCTTCCCTCGGGTCACGGGGAGTCTGTGTCTATCTCAGGCGTCTATGGGCATTAAGGCAGAATACACCCTGGATGGAATGGCAACCCATCGCGGGACACACACACACACACACACACACATTCATACACTAGGGACAATTTTTTTCCAAAGTGCCGATAAACCTACCGTGCATGTTTTTGGACCGGGGAGGAAACCGGAGAACCCGGAGAAAAACCTCCTGCGGCACGGGGAGAACATGCAAACTCCACGCACACACATGACCGAGACGGGAATCGAACCCGCATCCTGGTAGTGTGAGGCGAACGTGCTAACCACTAAACCACCGTGCCCCCCGACTGGGAATCAATAATATTAAAATGGTACCTGACCATGTTTTTAGTACGACATTTTCATTATTGCTATCTATAGTGTTCCTGTCTGCTCGTGTCGTGACCTTTTGCTCCAAAAATTTGCAGTGCCAAAACACAAGAATGGTTATAGAGGTGGTAATATAGTAGTTAAGGTTTTAGATTTAGACCGTGGATTAGAAGGTTATGAATTCAAATCCAAGCACCATGAAAGTTTACCGCTGCTGGTAAAGCTGGTCTAGCAACGACCGTAACCACCGAGTAGCAACATGAGATGTTTTGTTCTAAGCCCAAAATAATGTTTTGTTACTTAATGATCACTGGTTTCGTCCCACCGGTCCACTAAGCTTGCTGTGAAGAGATTTGCCTGCTCTGCTGGAGATCCCAAGGTGCCCTTTTGTCCCCGTACCTGCGTCAGAGTTCCTGAACCCTGAATTTCACCTGAACGAGGTAAAGCTTTACCAAAGCAGCTTAACCGATACTCATCTCCTCACCCATTACTTACAGGCTTTATAGATGAAGGCAATTCAAGATGACAAATGCCCTCTTTACCTTTCTGTCAGCCAGTTTGAAAGGAAGCCCTGTTAAAAGTGATAGATGGAGACAAACATCTAAAGACAAAGCCATTGCTAAACACAATTATTGGAGATTTCTTATTGGAATTAAAATGACTTTGGTTTTTAATAGTGATAGGAAAAGTCTCCCGGGGAGCACCGAGGACTTCCTGTGTCTATTCTTTATCCTATAAGCTAAAGCTGAACACCTGCTTGGGAGTCCCCTAACCCTCTCCCCGGCACCTTTAAGACATCTCGTTTCTTCCCTCTATCCTATAATGTCCCCCTTGTGTCTTTTTTTTTGTTTGTTTTTTTTTTAAACAGTGATATACATTTGCAGATATTTAAAATCTAAATCAAAACTTTCTAAAAATCAATTTTAGAAAGTTCAATGAATGATAGTATAACATGTAGTTGGTTTATCAGCTTTATTACAATTCTCTACATGTTGATTACAATGTACTGCTGTACAGTGCACAAACACACTAAATAATCCCAACAGGCTACAATTGTCCTGACTCCAGATTCTGTACAAAAATACTGGTCATGATTCTAGGTGAAACTATTTCTTAGTGTGACCATGACTACAGTGGGAATGTTTTATTTATTCATTTTTATTTATTCATATTCATATTTATTTTACACTTTCAAATGGGAACAGAAAGTCGGGGAATCTGGAGGATTTTGGGTAATATTCCATGATGGAAACTTACTGGAACTTTATGTGAATTTATTACAAAGTTTATATATATATATATATATATGTATATATGTATGTATATATATATATATATATATATATATATATGTATATATATATATATATATATATATATATATATATATATATATATATATATAGATATATATAGATAGATAGATAGATAGATAGATAGATAGATATAGATAGATAGATAGATAGATAGATAGAGCTATAGATTTTTTTTTTTCCTCTTCCCCCAACGTTCATTCAGACTAATACAGATTTTGAAAAAAAAAGTTTTGTATGATCCTCCGATTTTAACTTTTAACTTTTAATTCCACTATGGCTATATGGACGAAATGTAAAATGTAAAATTGTTTATTTTCCATTTCTTAAAACAATATGAACTTTTATAATGTATTATAAAAGTTAAATGAATGGGGAAACATTTTTATTATACAAATTAAATTGTCATTTAATTAAATAAAATGAATTGAGTGGATTAATGAATGGATAGATTTGACAGACTATTTGGGTATTTACATTTAATTTAATTTAAGACCTGATTCTTCTATTTTTCACCATAGTTTAAAAAAAAAAAACAACATACACTCATTCATCATTTATTCACTCCCTCAATATGTGGAATTGGATTTTCTTCTTTAAGCCAATGCTAAAGAATTCATAGCCTTAGCTTTAGTTGATCTCCACTTCATGGTCTTATGACGCCTTTACTTTTTTCCTTATCTTTCCTTTCCTGCGAGATCGGTTTTATGTTTCGAACTACATTTTCGATTCCTTTTATAGGTTAACCTATAATTTGGTAAATTCACAGTTTATTCCCAATAATTCCGGTTTCCAGTTTGTGAAATTCCTGGAATTTTGCAATCCCTCAATTAATTAAGCGAATCATCAGTTAGTGAAAACTCCTCTTTTGGTTCCTTTTTTTTTAATTTCCTTTCAGTTCCTCACCAAATATACTTCCGTATATACTTCATATACCGTATATTCCGTATATACTTTATAATACCTATAAACATTCCTTTTTGGAACTATTGTATTTCCATGCCAGAATTATTTTTTTATTTTGTTTTTATTTTCTTCACCTCATTAAAGGTTCATTAACTTTTTTTTTTTTTTTTTTTGGTCCTGGTTGTTCAGCGCACAGACACAATGTATTTACAAGCGCTTGTGTGTGTCAGTGTTTGTAAGCCGCAGTTTGTTTTCTGCACAGAAGCATATCTTCAGCTGCCACCGGCCGCAGCCTCGGCCCCCTCCACCTGGTTTGTTTTGCCGGCTGCTTGGATCTTCTGCAGGACGTCGGACACGGTCTCTTTAAAACTCTTTTCCAACAGCCAGCCTTCACTCTCACTCTCGGGGTTCTCGGGGTTCGCCAGGGTCTCCAAAGAGGTTTTTAGGTACTTTAGTCCCACCATATCGGCAACCTGCAATACAACAGCAAAACAACACTTTCAGTGGTGTAGGTCTGGTTATGTAAGCGACCATCCTGTTTGCTTTACTAATGCTCTAATAATCTCAGGAGTCGTTATTAATACGCCGAAGTTTCTCTCTCTATTTTATTGCTTTCACCAACCTTTCTCCATTTCTCACCCTATGAAAGAACATTTGGAGATCTGCTGAAGATTAATCCGACCGAGATCCTTGCACGGTGCTTATGTAACCTCAGACAGGCGGGATTCTGCACAAACACTATAGTAAAGGTCTTCAAACATATCCACACCTGCTTTGTCTAATTATTTCACCATGGAATCAATGACCTCATATTGAGAACACCGCCCTTTAGTGCGTAAGACCCCTGTGATATACTATAAATATCATTCCTTAACCCTCACCAGCTGTGTATTATTGTTATGTTTAAGGTTAGGGGATGATATTCTCCTTCACCTGCAAGACCATGACTAGCAGCACAAGAGCCCCGATGCTGTTCATTATCCCCCCATAGTAGGACACCAGAGCTTCGCGGCAACCTCGGGTCCAGATGTTCAGCTCTTCGGTGTGATGGTCGTAGTCATAGTGAGCCGAGTTGTTGGTGAGATGGTGCTGGATGCAAGGTCGCGGAGAACCCGGGTTGCAGCAGCTAAACGGAACACTGTCCATCAGGTATTTCCCTTCCACGTTGCTCGTGATGCGGCTGCGGAAACGTGAAACACACATGAACTGTGAAGAACATCAACGAATCTTTTCCCCGAATTAACCTAATATTATAAATTGTTTACAGTCACATAATTTGCATAGCCTTCAAACCATGTGTATGGATATGTTGCTATTCTGGAAGGGTAGACATTTTTCGTCATAGTCACAATTTCATTGTGGGACACAAGTGTTCTCAAACTATGCAGGGGAAAAAAGCTATTAATATAGCTTTAATATTAATATAATCCTTTCTTTTTGCACTCCTTCAGCATTTGTTTATAGAAACCGGTCATAAAACTATCACACAAATATTACAATTTCGATATCGAACGACCCAATAAATAATACAAGTAACATATATATATATATATATATATATATATATATATATATATATATATATATATATATATATATATATATATATTTATAATCTATAATCAATCTTTTAAAAAGATAAGTAAGTCAAATGCTAGGCAGTTCAGTGTGGAAGTCTTTGCTTGTGTGGCATGAGGAAGCACTGAAACACTCTATGCCGTCACAGAAGTCTCTTGATCATCCTGTAAACTCAAGTGTTTTCCATTTCCCTCCAGTTCAATCTCATCTGCAATGGACATTAAAATGCACATCTGCAGTGTCCTACCTCTTGTGTTGGGTTTAATGAACAGTAGAAGGTAAAAGCACTCACTCTTTAACCTCGTCGTTGCTGAAGTCCAGGTAGCGGTTGCTAACCCACTGGATCTCGAACCAGTCTCTAAAGTTGTTGTTGCCACAGCAACGGAACTCGACCTGGGTCAGGTCCAGCGTCCTCTTCATGAAGCATCGGCCAGGGGTGTCTGTGTCTTTGTAGTATTTCATCCCGTTTTTCAGCCCTTCAGCCAGGGAAAAGTGCAGAGAGATCTGCATCAGGAAGCAGAGCAGCGCCATGACGAAGAGGACGATGCAGAAGAGGAAGCATCCGCACAGGTAATTCTTCACCATGGGCTTCCACTTGGAAAACTTGGCTGAATCGAGGGAGTCGTGGCACACTTTGCCACCGAAAGCATTGATCCCGCATGCGGCCATTCCGACCAGGATGAGCAGGTTGGGTACGAAATGGCTCTCGTTATTGTCCATCATCTCGCTCCGTTTGCGAAGTTCAATTTTGAAGAAAAGCCCCGTTGAGAAGATCAGGATCCCACCCATTACTGCCAGCCAGTAGAGGAGCCACAGTCCCTGGGCTAGTTTGATCCGCTTGGCCAAGTCAAATTTTACAACCATCAGAGCCATGTCTCGTTCCTTGATTTCTTATCTGCTAAGTATTAAGTCTTTTTCTGTTCCGTTACGGAAAACAAAATAATAGGAATTATCCTTCACGAATTTACTTGAGTATTCCATTCCAATATGGGGCTTGCCCACAAATCCATGCTAACATTTATGCTCTTCACGATCACTCCACAACTCGCAGAGGCCCATAGTATTGGCAAGTCAATATTCCTACCAAATTTTTGGCATAAAATTGACTAAAATGTTGCGGTTCCCCTTCCGGGAAAAAAAAGAGGGAGAGCAGTCGAGGCATCAAGTGATTGAAGTAATGAGTTTCTCTACGTCATGCTAAACCCTTCTAATCAGCCTTGATCTGGTTTGAACCTTGCAGTATAATCCCTTATCTTTCAGTGTAATTGGTTAGTTGCTGTATTTCTTCCTGCTGAACGGCACAGTGGGAGGAGAGTTACATTTTGGAATCTTAAACAATCGTGTCGTCGATCAGGGACACAAGACCCGATTTAAAAGAATGTACCTTTGACTCAAAATATTTATGTTGGAGGGAATCTTTAGACGCTCCTGTATGTATGTATGTATGTATGTATATATGTATATATATATATATATATATATATATATATATATATATATATATATATATATTATATATATATATATATATATATATATATATATATATATATAATTTGCCTGCAGGGGCACGGTGGCTTAGTGGTTAGCACGTTCGCCTCACACCTCCAGGGTCCGGGTTCGATTCCCGTCTCGGCCATGTGTGTGTGGAGTTTGCATGTTCTCCCCGTGCCTCAGGGGGTTTTTCTCCGGGTTCTCCAGGTTCACCCTGAGGTTGACCCTGTGTGTGTGAATTGCGTGTGTGTGTGTGTGTGTGTGCCCTGCGATGGGTTGGCATTCCATCCAGGGTGTATCCTGCCTTAATGCCCATAGACGCCTGAGATAGGCACAGGTTCCTCGTGATATATATAGCGGTAGAAGATGAATGAATGAATGAATTTGCCTGCTGAATATAGCAGTGGTGAACGAAGTACACAAAGCATGTAGTTGAGTCAAAGCAAAGATCCGCTCCAGTAAAATATTACTCTGATAAAAGTTCAGTAAAAATATTTCATTCTGAAATATAATGCAGTAAAAGTCGCCCTAATTGGAAATTCTTCAGTAAAGTACAGACACAGGAAAAAGCTACTTAAGTACAGTAACAAATAATATTGCATGCGTAGGTGTGTGCAGTGGGTCTAGTCGTGTTTCTTATGATATCAAAGTAACATCTAATTAACTGCAGTGATGGAACTTTACACGATTCTTTCTGAGTGTCCTGTTTTATACTTTACAGCTGCTTTGACACAATATATGTTGTTAAAAGCTCTCCGTCAATAAAGGTGACTAGAATTGACTTCACACAGGATCTCCAGAGTTCAGTCAGAGTGACCTGGGTTCTTAGTGTCCTCTCTTACTGAAGATCTTTGATTGCGCCCGGGATTGCGCAGTCACGCCCACTGTGCTCTTGGGAATCTTCAGCAATATTTTAGTCGCTCGCTTTACATCTGCGCCTCGCAACAATCCAGTCTCTGAGATCTGCAGGCAGGTCCTGTCAGCTCCTTTTGAGGTTTGTTTATTTGCTCCGATCTGCAATATGCAGCTGTGTGACCTTCTTTATAGTTGGGTAGGTGTGTAGCCCAGTGTGTTAAGGTGTTGGACTCTTGACCGGAAGATCACGGGTTCAAACCCCACCACCATCAAGCTGCCATGAGTGGGCCCTTGAGCAAGGCCCTTAACCCTCAATTGCTCAGTTGTAAGTCGCTCTGGATAAGGGCGTCAAAATGCTGCAAATGTAAATGTAATTATCAATTCAATTGTATTCGTAGAGCACTTTTTACAATTGTCATTGTCACAAAGCAGCTTTACATAATACACTAATTAAAGTGTGTGGAAATGTGTGTGGAAATGAAAATCCCTGATTGTTCAATCCTTGTTGAGGTCCCTGATTGTTAATAAAAACTCCCTGGAAAAACTCTCCCTGAGAGAGGAAGAAACCAGACTCAACAGAGAAGCCCATCCTCATTTGGGTGTTTGCGATTTGTTTCGTGTGGGACGTATCCATGGAAGTGTTTAAGGCCGTGTGGAGGCGTCATCAACCTGTGGGGGGGCGGTTCATCATGAGGGGGTCAGGCAGGTCTAGAGTGTAGAGTAGAGGTGGGCAAACTACCAATCCGGCCCCCCCTTAACAATTCACAATATAAAAATTATGTTCAATTTATATTTGGCATGGCCCTCCGACACACCTCAGGCCTCCCCTGTGGCCCATTGGGTAAAATAATTGCCCACCCCTGGTGTAGAGAGAGTCTAGATCACTGGAAGGTCAGCAGTGTCACACAAAATCATGTCCAATCAATTTCATTTACCGAACGTAACTCCGGTCAACGTGTTGAAGCATCTCAACAACAAGCCAGGGCATTGGGAGGCACCTGAGCTCAAGTGGTGTTGCAAAGGGTCCGAATATTGTTCAGAAGGATTTACATGTGATGTTTACTTTTCTATTTAAAAATCAGGCTGCAACATAAAAACAATGAAAAAATATGTATATCTTATCAATGCCAAACAATGGCAATGGAATTGTTTTGACTTGTATTAATAGCCGTATGTAATGATTTCCAGATTGCTTCTATAAATCCCGATGAACATTTCTGGTAGAATGCATCCTTATAGCTTATACATTTGCTTTGTATGTACTGTCATACTACTATGTACTGTGTAATGCAAACAGTGTATTGTTTATAACCTCTGATTTCCCTGTTGAGAGGGAAATCTGTAGAACCTTTAAAAAAAAAAAAAGAAAAAGAAAAAGAAAAAAATACAGTACGTTTTTTATTTTTTTATTTTTTTTTTAGATAAAAACTGATACCGAAATCCGTATTAATAAAGAACAGGAGTACAGACAGATATTGTTCAAAGACGGCTTTTTGAGAGTGACCTTGAGATCAAGGCTCCAGCGTTGGCTGACAAGCCGAACTCCACAGTTGCACTCGGTAAGCCTGCGGTGCCTCTGCAGCCCATAAGTAATGAAACATGACCGAGATGACAGAAAGAGGTGTGTGGGGAGGGGTGGAGGGTTCAAGTCTTTGACTGCTGGACTTTATTGGCTTCATCATCATAGATGAAAGGATGCTGTGTGTCTCCTGCTCTAAACCTGAGCAGTATATTATTGCAGGGCCGGGTTCGAGAGCAGCTGCAGAGCTCCACAGCGTTGGTTTTGTGTGGGAACCGACATGCAATGGCCTCCCCCTATAATTAGCATGCCATGGTCACATGTGACAAGATTAGAGAGGGAGCAATAGGCTTTTGCTGACTTAATGTCCTATCCGTTTAGGGTGCAACTGGAGGCACTGCATTTCGCCTTGGCAACAGCAGGGAAAGAACCAAAAATAAATAAATAAATACTCGTAATTTACTGTTTCTATACTGTAGAAGCACTTATGGAAGGAGTGCATAGACCATGCAGTTAATTAAAAGTAGAGATGTACACTGTACAGTAAAACATTGCTGCAGTAAAAGTGCTGCCTTTAAACTTTCTAAAGTATTTGCCTTCACATTTAGTATCCAAAATACAGGTTTGTCCAAAAGGATGTTACCACTTACATGGGATTGACTTTTATTTTAATAACATAATAACACACACACTTTGTACATACTAAGTCCAAATGAAGCCAGTGCACTGCCTTCGACCTGTATTTCTTGGTTCTCAATGCATGTGCCAAGTCTATTATGGTTTAATTATGGCTATAATCTTCCTATTATGTTTGTCTCAAGACTCCTGCTTAGAGAACTCAGTTTAAGTCTCTAATGTTACTCAAAATCGGAATGACGCCAAACAAAGCAATGCTTTATACAGATCAGTGGCTTGCTGTGTGCTTGACCATTTAAGATTTTATCCACTCATTAATAAAAAATAGTGATTTTGCAAAAAGCAGTTGAATATATGATATTGGACGTTGAAATGTAGTGAAGTAAAACTAAATTATTACAGATACGCAGTAACAAATTACACAAAGTAAAAAGGTGTTCAGAAACGTGCCGCGTTTAGAATCACATGAGTTTAGAAAAAAAAAAACATGAGTTTGTCACAATTAAACTCGTGTTAAATACTAATAAATATATACCTGCTTGTTAACCAGCAAATAAGGCAGTTGCCCTCACAGTATTTTCATTCGACTGAAAAAGCCATCAAAGCGCTTACAAAGCAGCTAAGTGAAATATCGCAGCACAACAGTAATTTCACTAAGAAAGGGCTTTCTAAAATTGATGAGAAGTCCAGGACAGAATGGCTGCCAAGAGCCCTACATCATCAT
Organism: Kryptopterus vitreolus; assembly: GCA_030449085.1. NCBI lineage: Eukaryota > Metazoa > Chordata > Actinopteri > Siluriformes > Siluridae > Kryptopterus > Kryptopterus vitreolus. Next base: position 1,547,132 of record JACRUU010000014.1, read on the forward strand.
TAAAAAGGAATTCGCAGCAATTTCTGACTGTTAGTGGTTGCTTGCAACATTAAATAACAATCTCCTGAATTCTTCATACAGTATATAGAAAGAAGTACTCGGACACCTGACATTTCCAGCCACATGGGGTTCGTTCTCAAACGGTTACCGCAAAATTGGAGGCAAACGGTTATATAGGATGTATTTGAGTGCCATAGCATTCCCTTTTCCATTCATTTGCACCGGGAGGCCCAAAACTGCTCCAGCATGATATTTTTCCTATGCACAAAGCAACCTGCACGAAAAATATACTTTTTTAAGGGGTGGAGTGGAAGATCTTGAATGGCCGGTTATCGAGCTCTGACAGCAATGAATTTACTAACACTCTTGTAGCCGATTGAGCCCAAATCTCCACATGCACATTCCCAAATCTGTTTTGGAAGTTATTAAATGGAACTTAATAAGGATTGTGCAAAACGCACGTGCGAATCTTATGGTCAGGTGTTATGTGCTATATGCTAGGAAGCTACTTCAAAACGTAGGTAATCTGCCCAAATCACCCAGAATAATCGGAGGATGTTGTTTTTGTTTCTCATTTACATCCAGAAGGTTTATTTGGAACATAAGAAACACAGCACTAAAATAGCATGGAGCATGGTGAGGCTTTAATGTTGGGCTTGTAGGACATAATAAGAAGGTTCAGGTTTGGTGCACAACCTTAAGACAAAGTGGCAAACAACCTGAAACGCACCTTCAAATAGACTGAACAGATCGAAGTTCAATCTTTTTTCCCGATTGACACATAACTAAAAAGTCAAGAGGCTTTTATTGGCATGTCAACTATATATATATATATATATATATATATATATATATATATATATATATATATATATATATATATATATAATAGATATAATAATAATATATATATATATATATATTATACATATATATATATATATATATATATATATATATATATATATATATATATATATATATATATATATATATATATATATATATATATATATATATATATATATATATATATATATATATAGTTGACATGCCAATAAAAGCCTCTTGACTTTTTAGTTATGTATATAACTAATATATATATATATATATATATATATATATATATATATATATATATATATATATATATATATATATATATATGCCCTGCGATGGGTTGGCATTCCATTCAGGGTGTATCCTGCCTTAATGCCCATAGACGCCTGAGATAGGCACAGGCTCCCCGTGACCCGATGGAAGATCGGATAAAGCGGTAGAAGATGAATGATGAATGAATGATATATATATATATATATATATATATATATATATATATATATATATATATATATATATATATATATACATATATATGAGGGGCACGGTGGTTTAGCGGTTAGCACGTTCGCCTCACACCACCAGGGTCCGGGTTCGATGCCCGTCTCGGTCCATGTGTGTGTGTGGAGTTTGCATGTTCTTCCCGTGCCTCAGGGTTTTTTTTTCTCCGGGTTCTCCGGTTTCCTCCCGGTCCCTAGTGTATGAATGTGAATGTGTGTGTGTGTGTGTGTGCCCTGTGATGGGTTGGCATTCCATCCAGGGTGTATCCTGCCTTAATGCCCATAGACGCCTGAGATAGGCACAGACTCCCCGTGACCCGAGGGAAAGATCGGATATAGCGCGTAGAAGATGAATGAATGAATATATATATATATATATATATATATATATATATATATATATATATATATTATATATATATATATATATATATATATATAGATATATATATATATATATATATATATAATCATGCCTGGTTTTAAGACAACCTTAAGACAAAGTGGCAAACAACATTAATATTATATTAACTAATTTATCGTATTTAGGGTCATAGTTGATACATATACATATACAAACATACGTATATGATTAATAAATAATTAAATATGAATATACAGGCGTAAAACCCGCCATGATACCAGTCTGCGGCTTCAGAAGCACCAGAAAGCGTAGTGAGCGTAGTGAGTTATACTGCCATCTTGTGGTAGGCCGAAGTTTGTTGAGCTCCGTTGTGCCAACCTGAGCGCAAAGCCACATGATGACTGAACAGAACACGCATTTATATCTTCATCTATAACGAACTTTAACAACCCATTTCGGGTGAATTCCCTTTTTCATGCCCACTGCTCATGGGATTGGCTCCAGACTCTGGACATGAAAAGGGAATACATCCTGAATGAGTTGTTCCTGTTCGTTACAGACCACCATGTACACACAGCAGAACTGTTCAGTGCGGCATGTTTCTGGAGCGTTCGAGGAAACCAATATAGACACAAAGTCAGGATTGAATTGGCGACGTTCCCCTGCAGAACCTTCCATAGTCCTTTATATGCTGTACAATCCATGTCCAGCCTCTGTGTGTCTGATGTTCCATGCTAAAAAACAAAGCACACATAGCAAAAACTATGCTAAAAAAAAAAAGCAACAACAGCAAAATGTATTTTGAAAGAAAAAATGAGGGCCAAACTGATTTTCACTTTTCACACATAGGTATTATGTAAAGCTGCTTTAAGACGATGACAAATTGTAAAAAGTTCTCTACAAATAAAAATGAATTGAATTGAATGTATTTAGATATGACATTTACTTTTGATGTGTTTAGACTAGACATGGCAAGATTCTCAGATTAGCATAAGAATAAATGTTAAATGTATATATATATATATATATATATATATATATCTATATATATATATATATATATATATATATATATATATTATATATATATATATATATATATATATATATATATATATATATATCATCCCGAGCTATCAGTAGATAGATATAAATATTAAAATAAAAATAAAATATTTAATTAATGGCATGATTAACATCATGAGTTAACTCGTGAATATTAAAAGAACAATTTCCAGAGTGAAATAAATATTAAATTATTAGAGACATTTACTAAGCACATGTTTGAACTATATTTATAACATCTGTCACTATAACTTCTAGTATTAAAAACATAAAAACTATCTATGTATCTCTAATTTATATATATATATATATATATATATATATATATATATATATATATATATATATATATATATATATATATAGATATATATGAAGGATGTAAATTATTCTGTACTATACTGAATTGCGAGGAAACACATCTTTTCCTTTGCACGTATTTTGATGAACTGAAATCGGATCGACCTGAATCATAATAGCGGTGAATCATATTGCATTGGTAGCTGCTTCTTGTATGTCTTTAATGTTTAGTATTTTTGACTGCACTTATGGAGATGCGCATTCCTAGTTTAATCCTTTCCCCCAGGTGCATGTGGCTTTCCTCATGGTTCTTATTCTGTTTTTTTTCTTTTTTAATATATGTTATTTGATGTTATATGATTATTTAAACCTTAGAAACTATTTATTAATATTCATGTGACTTTAATACTAAGGGTTATTTGTTGTTTGTTTTCATATTTATTTACACACTTATAAAAATGAGCTCTGGTGACCGGAGAATGTTCTCTCTGTGTCTATGGTGCATGTAAGTATGCTGCATCGAGCTCTGTAGTGAACACTTGCTTTATGCTCATGCTCAAAGCCCCAATTTCTGAAAATCAGTGAATGACATTATTATTATTGTTATTATTAATGATGATGATGATTATTATTATTATTATTATTATTATTCCCGAATTCATTAAATTGAACGAAAGCATTCTCAATACATGTACAAGCCATGTCTTTTTATGTGGCAGCCGAACAACAGATCATATTAATCATGAATAGAAGAAGAGTTACACTTGAAATACTGTGTGTCTTTCTCTCTCTCTCTCTCATGGTGGGACATGGATGGTTAGAGTTCAGTTGGACAGAACTGAAGTTGTGTTCCGCAGGCCACCCTCTGAGCGCAGAGCTTACATCTGGACGTACCTTGTGGGATCGTTTTTTTTCCCCTCTTTTCTTTAAATCAGGCAATTCAAGCGGCCGCTGACATTGTCTGTGTGTAATTAGGTATAGCGTTTGGATTCACGCTCACTTCAAAGAGCAGCGGTCTCTGCAGAGGCCATTCTTTTTCTTCCTTGTGATGGCTCTTTAACAGATGCCACATGTTCATCCTTTTGCTCTTGCTCAGTGTTCAGGAGGTGCTTCGGAGGCTTTCGAACAGACCGGGGCAGTGTGCTGCAACTTTCGCCTCTTCCAGGAAAACAATATTTTCAAGCTGGCTTAGTCATTTCTTCCCAACTTTCTCCCAAAAAAAAAAAGAAAAAAGAAACCCGATGTTCTTCTAACGGGCAGCTCTGAGTTCTGTGTGCCAGACGGAGGGAAAGAAAGATGAACAAATAGCTAGAGGGACAATCATTCACAAACAAATACACACACATACAGACCCTGTAAAAAAACATTAATACATTTAATATACTTGTGGCTCACTGGAAGCAGATGTGGCCCCATTGTTCTCCATTCTTTAGCTGAATATACAAATAACAATCTAACTAAGCATCACTTTTAGTGATAGTGAAGACTTGACCTCATACATAGAAAGATGCTTTGATTAATGTAGCGTATGAGAGAGAGAGAGAGAATGAGTTATCTGTGCCTTAGTCTGACACCATTCCCAACCTTCAGCTCACACACTGTAGAAAAGTGGAGAGTTCTGGATGACAGGCTGACAGGAGGAAAAGGCTCATTATTTAATCAATAGAATTGCATCAATTTAAGGGAAATTTGTCTCCAGTGAAAACAAACGGTCGGCCTGTAAAGAACAGAGTCATGCTTTTGTGTGAGACACACATGTGAAATGATCATGGCCCGGCAAGCTTGGCTCGGCTTCTACGTGCATGAGTGTGTGAGCGAGTCGCTTCAGAACTGAACTGACATATGAAGAGAAAAGCGGTTTCGCAGTAACACAAGGCACGTTTTTTTTTCTTCTTCTTTTAACATGGCTTTCGCAGACTTTCGAGCAAAAAAAACCAAACTTGCACAGGAAATCCATTACGAAAAGATGTGGAATTTCAGGAAGGGTTTATAGACACAGACTAAACCTACATGTACACTGTATAGACATACATTTGTAGACACCTGACCTTAAGTTTTGCATGTGTTTTTTAACATCCCATTTCACATTTGTTATTATAATAACCTCTGATGGCCCACTGGTTATTGGAGGAGGCTTGTGGAGATGTGTGGAGTAAATGAGCTACTGATGTAGGTGAGGTGCTTCATTAAAAATTCAAGATCTTACACTCAAACCCATATACATTCAACTCTATCGTTGTTCACAGGGGGAATTGGCATGCGCGAACGGGTGTCGGATCTTCCAGTCCAAGCGAAGGGAAAATGATGAAGATACATCATCCAAAGAATTGCCTGTCCAATCATGTGCGTCTATCTCGATTTGATAACAGTTCAGGGAAGAAGCACATACGAGAGCACAAAGTTGGGTGTAGTAGTGCGTTACCCAAAAGCTGTGAAGACTTGATATTTTGGTATGTGAGCAGAAAACAACCTGTGCATTCCTCGCCTGAAAGCTGATAGGTTCGTGTTAGTGGCAGGTGCTGACCCAGTAGGTTATGATCCTGGCTGCAACACTGAATAGTACATTGTGTGCTATGATTTTGCATCACAAGCCAATGCAAGAAGTAGGAGAAGTTTGTCAAAACAAAACATTTGGAACTCTCAACATTTTAGGCAGGTGTGAAAAAATGCTGTAAACAAAGAATGCTTTCAGAAATATAAATAATGATTGTTTATTTTTGTCAATTTACAAAATGCAAAGTAAGCGAACAAAAGCAAAATCTAATTCAAATCAATATTTGGTGTTATTACTTTTAGTAGAAGTAGAAGTAGTGGAAGTGATGAGCACGATCCCCACAGAGTCCTGATCTCTACATCATGGAGTGTGTGTGGGATTTACATGAAGAGACAGAAGGATGTGAGAACGTCGACATCCACAGAAGATCTGTGTTTACTTCTCCAAGATGGAACAACCTACCAGCCGAGTTCCTTCATAAACACTGTGTGGAAGTGTACCTAGAAGTAATTGCTGCTGTTTTGAAGGCAAAGTGTGTTCATAACAAATATTGATTTCATTTAGATTTCTGGTTTCTTCATTCACTGCATTTTGTTCATTGATGAAAGTCAATAATTAACACTTCCATTTTTGAAACCATTCATTGAAACTTCATCATTGAAATCATTCATACACACACACACGCACACACACACACACACACACACATATATATATATAGTTCATTCATTCATTCACATCTTCTTATAATATTCACATTTCACACCCCATCATTTTCATTCATCTTCATATATATTTCCCATGGGTTGTGCCGGGAACGGGGAGCCTGCCAATTGCCTATCTCACACACTTGGGCAATAACCACTTTACACACACACTCATACACTAGGGACAATTTTCCATGGTACCATAAGGTGCACGGGGAAAACATGTATCCTGTAAATTGAATATTACGGATATCGGGACATGTGATAACCCCCTGAATTCTGGCGGTGTGGCGATCTTGTGCCCCTATAGAGAATTTAAAAGTATTTACGTAATCAAATCAGTTTAAGTGGAAGGACAATAATCTTTTCTACTGCTTCAAAATGACTTGCTCAAATAAGGCAGCGGCTGTTATTTACATTTACATTTACATTTACATTTGCAGCATTTGGCAGACGCTCTTATCCAGAGCGACTTACAATTGAGCAATTCAGGGTTAAGGGCCTTGCTCAAGGGCCCACTAGTGACAGCTTAGTGGTGGTGGGGTTTGAACCCATAATCTTTCGGTCCAGAGTCCAACACCTTAACCACTGGGCTACCACCTCCCTGTTATGGCAACTTGAGTCAGGAGTTTCCTCCATCATTTATTCCCCTCTTAATGTTCTGCTTGCTTTTAAACTGGTTCGGAACTGTGTGTTCGTGCCAAGTGTATACCACAAAGCAGCAATTAAAACAATTTAAAAAGGGAGCATTTGGACATTCTGAATAGCTTATACCAAATAGTACATGCAGACTTTCTCCATACATGTATTACCATTGAAACAGTTATTTGAATGTCCTCAATTATAAAACAAATGGCTGCGTTGGAAAGAATGAATGGTCGGAAAACAAGCTTTTTATGTGCTGAAGCTCTAAAAAAAAGAATAGTGAGAAGCGCCAAAGCAAAGAGCAAAGACAGAACACTTTTAACCCATCATGCGACAATAGCATAGATATTCAATTTGCCAAAGCAGCTTTTATGTTCATTATATTTCTGGCTATAAGATGCAGCATTGCAAAAATGCTTAATGGTGACGGCGTTTTCTGTCCAGGAAACTCTGCCCGCTGGTTGAGAAAGAAGCTGACCCACCAGACAGTCTGGAAACAGAAGGAGGGAAGAGAGACAGGCCCACACACAGCAGGATTCTGCCCATAAATCGTAAACTTGACAAAAACTCTCACCTATAAATTCACATTCCAAAAGGCTATGGAAGTGCAGATGCCAGAGGGTGTAAAACGAGAGGAAAATGTACTGTGGGCTTTGTCGTGTGGTGGGAAAGGGTACAGGCGTTATCGGAGGTGACAGCTACTGCTCTTGTGCTTGTGAAAGAATCACTGGCCACACTGTTAGCTTTGGACAGTGTAATATATTACACTAATAATTTAGAAGTGAAGGAAAACTCGGGGTTGGGTTTAAACGCAATTTCCCCAAATGCTTCGTCTGCAGCACTGACCAAAGAAGAGTGCTGTCTCCTGCTCTTCTCACCCAGGTGCAAAAACATTCCCCATAAAATACACTTACAGGATTAATAAGGTGGTTTTTTTTATTTTTTTATTTCATAGTGTATGTGGCAGGCTTCAGAACAGTTCAAGTATGAGTCACAGTGAGCAGAGCAAAATGAGAAACTTTGGTAGAATGTTATTATTTCTTGTCCTGAGATGATACCGATTTTACTTGTCATGAAAGTAATCTGTCACTTCGAGTTTCCCCCTTTTTTCACTTCCGCTCGCTCCCGAGAAAAAGAACGTTCACCTCACACCTCCAGGATCCGGGTTCGATTCCCGTCTCGGCCATGTGTGTGTGGAGTTTGCATGTTCTCCCCGTGCCTAAGGGGGTTTTTCTCCGGGTTCTCCGGTTTCCTCCCCGGTCCAAAAACATGCACGGTAGGTTGATTGGCACCTTGGAAAATTGTCCCTAATGTATGAATGTGTGTGTAATTGTGTGTGTATATGTGTGCATGTGTGTGTGTGTCCTGTGATGGGTTGGCATTCCATTTAGGGTGTATCCTGCCTTAATGCCCATAGACCCCTGAGATAGACACGAGACACAAGATTGCTTGCATGTGTCCATGTATCCTTATCTCAGAGTGAAAATGAACTAGTCTTCACTGTAGCTCTTGTGTGCCTTCCAAGAGATTTGTTACATTTCCACTCGTGTTTCTGATTATAAATTATAACCTCGCGGCTGCCAGAAAGACATAGGGGTTAAATACTACACTCGTTTCACACGATTCCAAGATTCTTCGAGTGGTCAGATGAACACTGGGGACAGGGCACAGCAATACGATGTGGTGATGAAAAATCAAATAAATAAAGATGTAGCAGATAACGTGTATATTTATTCATTGTGACCACATATGAAAGCAGACGGCAGTAAAACTGCCAGCAAAGAATGCGCCTCAGTCTACACAACTGCTAAAAATACACTGGATGGAGAATAGGCTGTTTTAAGCTGTGGTTTTATTACGGCTATTTTGGCGACAGATGCCACGCTGGCTCTTTAGATGACCTTCGACACTTTGACGCCGAACCTAATAAATTATTTCGCCAGAGATAGGACCTCTATCTATCCATATATCTATCCATCCATCCAATCTAAACTATCTAACTAAAATATTGTCTTCTATTTTATGTTGCAGCCTGATGCTAAAATCATTATTATGATGATTTTTTTCTCATTAATCTACACACAGTAGCCCATAATGATGTACACAAGTATTCAAAGGCTGTACTAATTACAACCTCGAGCCATTTGGGGTATGATGCATCAAGCTTTGCACATCTGCATTGGAGGCTTTCTTCACTGAAAAAAAAAAAAAAAAAACAAAACAAAAATTAAAAAATATATATATATATATATATATATATATTCATTCATTCATTCATTCATCTTCTACGGCTTTATCCAATCTTCCCTCGGGTCACGGGGAACCTGTGCCTATCTCAGGCGTCTATGGGCATATATGTATATATACATACATATATATCCAAAACAATATGATTCAGTGCAATGGAAAAAATATGAGGCTATATAATTCAATCTGGTATTTCTTTGGTTCAAACATACAGCAAAATCATAAATTAAACTTAAGTGCTTTCTGTCTTCTAATACAGTGACCCTTTCGCTAACATACCTTTTTAGTACAATAACAGAAGGATGAAATAAAACCAGACATTCTTTTCCTGTTCTGTCTCTAGGAAGATGCAGCTCTGCCATGTTAGTGTACAATACTGTGCGAAAGCTTTAGGCATGTGTGCAAAAATGCTGTAAACAAAGTGGAAGTGTTAATCTTTTACTTTCATCAGTGAACAAAATTTGCAGTGACTGAATAAAAGAGAAATCGAAATCAAATCAATATTTGTTGTGAACACACTTTTACCTTCAAAACAGGAGTAATACTTCTAGGTACACTTCCACACAGTGTTTATGAAGGAACTCGGCTGGTAGGTTGTTCCATCTTGGAGAAGTAAACACAGATCTTCTGTGGATGTCGACGTTCTCACATCCTTCTGTCTCTTCATGTAAATCCCACACACACTCCATGATGTAGAGATCAGGACTCTGTGGGGGTCGTGCCATCACTTCCACTACTTCTACTTCTGCTAAAAGTAATAACACCAAATATTGATTTGATTTCGATTTTTTTCTTTTTTCTTCGCTCATGTTGCATTTTGTAAATTGACAAAAATAAACAATCATTATTTATATTTCTGAAAGAATTCTTTGTTTACAGCATTTTTTTCAGACCTGCCTAAAACTTTTGCACAGTAATGTATATTCTATGTAACTCTCAGGACACACCTCAGACATGTCGTGTTGATCTTTATGTAGCAGCAGTGGTGCTGAAAGAATGCTCTCGAGAAAGACGCTAACGAGGACAAATCAATCTACTTATCACATATTGGTCGCTTTTGAAATAATATTATCGACTAATAATTATCTGGTATATGGCAGAGCAGCATTTTCCAGAGTGACATTCATTAGTATGTCTAAGAATTTGTGGTCTTGCTCAAAGGGCCCTAACAGTGGTTTGGTGGTGCTGGGCTTTGAGCTCAAAACCTTCATCACCAATCACTTCTACTTTTCTACTAATGTAGCTATTGTAAATGTGTGTGGATGTTCTGAACCCATGGCAATACACACACAAGATTTATTATGAAATGATGCTAGTACAATCTTAAATAATAGTTCTGTTATTTAATAAATCCATTACCATAATCTTCATTTATTACAAATGTATGCGAGGCATAGAAATGAATAAAGGACTCATGGTGACAGCTAGAGCGTTGGAACAAAGGATGATGTTGATGATTCGTCTGCACCCCCCAAACCCTTTCCCCCCCCACCCCCGGAGCTGACCTCTGCTCTCTATTAAACTCTAATGAACAGCAGGAGAAAGTGGCCTTATCTGAGAACTTACTCTCACGAACACACACTCATACACCCCTGCTTTAACAAGGATCTTCATCGAGAACAAAAGCCACACTGTAACCAAGCCTTGTTGACGATGGTTCAGTGTGTTCCTTTTTTCTGCATTTGAATGGCTCTTTTGTTATAATTCATTATATATGTGGGTTTTTTTCAGGCATGACATTGCACATGATATTCCTCTTATAAAAATGCCATATTCTGTTATCCAGAAGCACGGCTCTCGCCATGATTTTATTTGCACATCTCCTACCGCGACTGAACGGTTCAGAAAGATGTTTCGCTTTCATGCGTCTCTGAAATGTTCTAAAACATGCAAAAAAAAATATATGTGCAGAAATATTTGTTTGTCAAGCAGTCAGATAGAGTGTACATTATATGGTATTTGAAAAGCAATTGAACACAAGATTTTTCCATGCATACGTCTCTCAGGAACTTTTACCACTTCTGAAAGTGAGTAGAAATCTCCACAGCACACTCCAAAACATCTAGTGCAGGGGTCACCAACCTTTTTGAACCTGAGAGCTACTTCATGGATACTGAGTTATACAAAGGGCTACCAGTTTGACACACTCTTCTGAAATAACACCTTTGCCTTTAGTTATCTTCATCTTCATTCATTCATCTTTATCGCTTTATTCGATCTTCCCTCGGGTCACGTGGAGCCTGTGCCTATCGCAAGCGTCTATGGGCATTAAGGCAGGATACACCCTGGATGGAATACCAACCCATCAAACACACACATACACACACATTCATACACTAGGGACAATTTTTCCAAGGTGCCAATCAATCTAGCGTGCATGTTTTTGGACCGGGAGGAAACCGTAGAACCCAGAGAAAAACCCCCTGAGACACGGGGAGAACATGCAAACTCCACACACACATGGCCGAGATGGGAATTGAACCTGAATCCTGGAGGTGTGAGGCGAACGTGCCTTTAGTTATATATTATAATTAATGACACTGATGATTTCTCACAATAAATATTGTGAGTTCACTATTGTGAGTTCACAATGAGTTAAATAACATTTTAGATGCATCTCACTGATGAGTTTTTAGAACAGGCCTGAGAGCTACTCATGTGGTTCTTGGGGGCGACCCGGTGCACGCGGGGACCACATTGGTGACCCCTTCATCTAGTGGAACATCTTCCCCGAACAATGAAGCTTATTATATGAGCAAATGGAGACAAAATGTGTAATGAATGTTCAAAAATCACATACAAATATGGTCATGTGTCCACAGACATGTAGTCGATATACAGGTTTGTCCAAAAGATGTTACCACTTACATGGGATTGACTTTTATTTTAATAACAGAATAACACACACTATGTACACACTAAGTCCAAATGAAGCCAGTGCACTGCTTCGAGCTGCACTCAGTGGTTACAATGCATGTGTAATCGTTTGTAAAATTATGTAGTACTATATGAGTGGGAACATCTTTTTGGACAACACTATAGGATATATGTTGTATAGTTTATTTAAAAAACTACCACTAAATAATTACAGTTCCTTTCATGAAGGAACGGTCTACAACAAAATGTCCCTTTAATTTCACTTATTAATTAATTTAATTTAATTACATTTTTATGTTATATATATATATGACTTAGAGGTAATAATAAATAAAAATTCATAAATGACACGTGGCTTAGTGGTTAGCACTTTCACACCACTAGGGTCCGGGTTCGATTCCCACCTTGGCCATGTGTGTGTGTGTGTCCAATTTATAATAGAGTTTGCATGTTCTCCCTGTGCCTCAGGGTTTTTTTTTCCGGGTTCTCCGGTTTCCTCCCGAGCCAAAAACATGCAAGGTTGATTGACACCTTGGAAAATTGTCCCTAGTGTATGAATGTGCGATCTGACAATGTGTGTGTTCACCTTGTCTCTTTAGAATGTGTGTGTGTGCCCTGCGATGGGTTGGCATTCCATAATATGTGCCAGGGTGTATCCTTTACCTTTAACTTGTCTATGCTTGACTATAATTTTCTTTCTGATCTCTTGAGACACTCTTTCCTTTGCTTCGTCTGGTCCATGCGAGTGTGGTACTTAATGCCTGGAGCCTATAGCCCATGGCTGAGACACCTGTGATGCTAATTAGTGGACTTCAATTAACATGTCCCTTTGGTCAGATAGGCACAGGCTCCCCGTGACCCGAGGGAAGATCAGATATAGCGGTAGAAGATGAATGAATGAATATATGACTTATTTTTAATGTAATACATTTCATATATTCATGCTGCCACCTGCAACCAAGAATGCCAATAGATTTCATATTTGTTTTGTAGAGGATAAATGTGCAAAATGCTATTTCCATTAAAAAAAAAAACGCACTTTCACTTTCAATCATTTCTCAAAAGTTGCTCCTCCATACTGAACTGCAAACGTCCCTGTACTGCGCATGAGCAAAATCTAAAACAGCTCGTTGTTTTTGCTTTTTCCGTCTCTTTGAAGCGTCATGGCGGCTACTAAATATGCGCCGTTATTTTACACGGCCTTCATTTTATGTGACATGAAAATGGTGTTTTCAAATTTATCCACTGTAGAGAAAAAGTTACATTTAATTTGACTGATTGTAGAGAGACGGCCAAAACGGAGAGAAAATATTGGTTTATGGATGAATTACTGTGAACATTTCTCTTAGACTTTATTAAGGGAAATCTGGTGTAAGAAATGTGCAGGTGAAAAGGTTGAAAATAAACATCACTTTCAGATAAGGTTCCATTTTTCCTTTCATTAAAAGATGTATCTGATTAGTTGACAGTGGATTGTATTAACCTCCTCCCTCTCCCAAATGATCATCAGGTGCAAGCAAAAGTTAACCCACCCCCCCGCCTCCTCCACCCGGACTTGCTTCCTCAGAGCAAGGCTTTCGAGTCTGTCTTTAATAAGCAGTGGTTCCATGGACACTGTTTCCTACAGGCAAGCTTAAAAGCCATTTTCTCCTTATTACATGCATGATTTTAACTAATCCCAGAAAAGCAAACATGCCAAGTCCCTGCAGCCTGCTCCTGATCGGACTGCCACCAGTCCAATTGCTCCCATTTGGACCGTGCTGAGAGCAGCGCAGGCATTTCGCTTGTCAGTTTCTATATGCTTTGGGGGACGTGATAAAGGTGTGGAGAAAGTTCAGAAACGTCGTTCAAACAATACTACTCTTTGTTGGTCGGGAAGCACGAGAGCAGGCCCGATCCGTATCCGTACACATTTACTGTATGACCACTTTCCTGCAGATAGACACACACTGACAGCTTCACACCCACATGATGAAGGATTTGCGTCTTGCTGTAATACATCGTCTATCATTCCGACCTCATAAATTAAACAGCCACGTCCATATGGAACTGTTTTTATGTCGGGCGTAACGTGGAGGCTATGTATAAAGCTAGAGTATGCAACGTCAGTTTCTCCAAACACAAAAAAACACTTTTCTCATAGCATAAAAAGACCTAACTCACAGCTACCAGGCAGACAAAGAGCCGATTTGGCTCCAGGTCGAACCAATCCAGCCCACAAATATCATCAGCAATATTTGGAGTGATTAACGTGAGGTTTACAAGTGCTGTTGCGGCAGTTCAGCGCAAGGCGAATGAGGAGAAAATACAGTCGGCGCAAGTATTTTTCACATTTTACTCTGTTGGACTTGGCCAGAGAAGCTGTATTAGATCATCAGCAGATGTCAAAGCCTCCTGTCATTTGCCAAAGAAAACACGAATGATGAAGGGATAGGGGAGAGAGAGAGAGTGAGAGAGGCAGGGTTGATAGCCTTTAGGAGTTAGGACTAGGACAATAATTACATAAATATTGGAATTGTGCATAAAAATGGGTCAAATGAAAGGAAAATAAGTGTTGCGCTCAGTGATTTGAATGTTCTGCAGCAATAGTTTCTGACATTACTCTGCTCTAATCAAAGCTGACCCAGATATTTTCACCCACATATTTAATACAGTATTTAATATTTAGGGATGAATAACTGCTGATGGTTCTACATTTAACTGTAAAATCGACATGGCAATCGAGCAAGTGTAAAATTTCATTTTATTTAAAACAGGATGTATGAAGACAGCAGTCCACAAATTCAAATAATGACATTAAAATAAATAGGATTGGGATAAGGATATATATGTGTGTGTGTATATATATATATATATATATATATATATATATATATATATATATATATATATATATATATATATATAAAACATGTGGTTGTGGTTGGATAGATGGATCAGTGGGTGAATGGGTAGATGGATAGGTAAGTAGACAGGTAGGTAGGTGGATGGGTATATAGGTGGATAGACTGATGGATACATGGGTAGGTGAATAGATAGATAGGAAAGACGGTAGATGAATGGATAAATGGGTGAATGGGTAGGTAGGTAGGTAGTTAGATGGATAAATAGGTGGATAGGTAGTTATGTAGGTAGGTAGGTGATGGTTAAATGTGTAAATAGGTGGGGTACTGTAGGTAGAAAAATGGATGAACAGACAGGCAGGACAACATTAGATAAGGGTCTAGACTGAGCCACGTGCCAACCTCTGGGTGGGCGCTTCTGTTAGGTGTGCTTGGTTTTCATGTGTTGTCTGTATTAAGTGAAGGAAAATTTCTTTATCCACAGGTTAATGCCTACAGCAGCATTTCATGCGAACCTCAGACTTTTTTTCAACTTTGTTGCTTTGCAGCCATTACATCACAAACCACATCTATTAAACAATTCCACTCTCTCTCTCTCTCTCTTTCTCTCTCTTTCTCTCTCCAGGTGATCTGAGCCATTTTATACATAAACCTGACTGTATGTTAAGTTCACTCCTTAATAAGCTCAAGGCTATTTTTAAACTACACCCATCCCAGATCATTATCACCAGCACATCAACACATAAACAAAAAGAAACACAAGCAACAAGAAACACATGCCACATCTACGACCTGCTACAGAAGCAAGAGAGGAAAAAACACACGACCCAAACACTCATATGCGCACACCTGGGGAACGTCAGCGTTCAGGATAATGAGCAGATCACAGATCTTCCTCCTGCACTGGACACGCTGGGATCAGTGAGAGACGCTAAAAGGCCTGGGAGTGGTTCCCAGAGATTCCAGTGCTTAATTCAGGATCCCTTTAAGAGTTGAGTGTTCAAAATACAGCGCAGAACCTCCAAATATCGGAGCCATATGGTCCATAAATCAGCATTGGCTTATAAAACACACTCCGTAAATCACAATCACAAACACTGAAATGAACACATGCATAGACTGAGTATGTTGTGTGGAGCAGAGATTGCAAATTTACAGGTTTTCCGTGAATAGAGCCGGAAAAAAATGTGTGTTCTTTTGTATGAATATGTGGAGATGACGTGGGTGACGTGCGGGAAGTTCTGGTTGGTCTGAAATCCATGGTTTGAACACACAAATAGTGCATAAATCTTTATGTAAATCCGCTGCACAGGGCAAAATCGAGCTGGATTCTTTCATGTGGCAGGATGGATAAGAGCCTCTCTTCCTCTCTGAGATTCTTATGGAAGCTCAGGGTTCAAAAGCAGACTAAAAAAACTGGCATAAGAAAATGTGGTGAAGGGACGAGTATGACTTGAGAGGAAATTCTTTTTTTTAATGTTGCAGGTTGAAATATGAAGCTCATTTAGGTTTTTGCGCAAAAACCACACACACACACACACACACACACACACACACACACACACACACACACACACACACACATACACACACATACATACACACACATACCGAAAACCTTCTTATGGTCCATTTATGCTGAAATGTAATATATTTGCAATGTGATGATTATGTGTAGGGGGTCAAGATTTGATACGGTGACAAATTTTTTTGGCCCTTATTCTGTACATACATATATATTTCTCAGTGTTCTCCGGTTTCCTCCAAAAACATGCACGGTGGGTTGATTGGCTCCTTGGAAAAATTGTTCTTAGTGTGTGAATGTGAGAGTGAACGTGTGTGTGTGAGTGTGTGTCCTGCGATGGGTTGCCATTAAATCCAGGGTGTATCTTGCCTTAATGCCCATAGACGCTTGAGATCCCTGAGACCCAAGGGAAGATCGGAGAAAGTGGCAGAAGGTGAATGAATGAATGAATGAATGAATATTCTGCTCCATTTATTCTGATATCCCTAAATAAAATCCAGTGCAATCACGTACCTGCAGAAGTTTGTTAGAGAACATTAGTGAGCAAACTGTATTATGAAGTCTAATGGAAGATATAAGATAGATGTAGCTAAATCTACAGGGCAATACTTGAATTAGATACGGCAAAGGACTTGAGACTGGGGCAGAGGTTCACCAGAAGGACAATAATCCTAAACATACAGCCATAATGTTACCCTTAGCCCATTAAGTGTCAAACACTGATTAATATTTATTACAATTATCATGAGCCCAAAATCTTCTTTTCACTTACTTAATAAAATCGAGCAAATAAGTATTGCATCTGTAAGTATTTTCTCTAATTCTAAGCAAGAATGAACAAAAAACACTGTCTCTTTTGTATCCGACATGTCCGTTATTCAATTTCAATGTATTGCTTATAAAACAGAATAAAAAGATTCAAATATTTAATCGAGATTAATCGCACATTTTTCTGCTCTCAAACCATCAATGAATACTTTTTTATGTTTATAATACTCTAACTTAATTGCAGAAGATGTCATTCATTCATTCATCTTTACCCAATTTACCACTTTATCCGATCTTCACTCGGGTCACGGGGAGTCTGTGCCTATCTCAGGCGTCTATGGGCATTAAGGCAGGATACACCCTGGATGGAATGCAAACCCATCGCAGGACACACACACACACACACACACACACACACACACACACACATTCACACACACATTCATACAGTAGGGACAATTTTCCAAGATACCAATCAACCTGTATTTGACAAATAAAATCTGCATCTGAATATGAATCTAATGTAACAGTTCCAGGTAATAGTGCTTTAAAAACTCCTTTTGTACGACAAGTGACTGTTGTAACCCTGTTGTGACTTATACGTTATGATATTCAAAACAAATAACTTTAAGACTAGTAAAAAAAACACTTTATGGGCAATATTTCAGTTATACAATGTGGTTCTTCAAATTATTACCAAAGTCGAACGCACAAGATTGTGTAGAATGTCTTAGAATACATTACACTTGAACTTTGAGACACAAAGCAGTTCCAGCGTGACAGTGTCCCTGTGCACAAAGCCAGCTCCATGAAGAAATGTGTTATATGGGTGGGAGTGTAATATCTTGAATGGCCTAATATACAGTTCTGACCTCAAACCTATTGAACACTTTTAGGATGAATGTGACTGCAACCTGTCCACAAGCACAATCCAAAATAGGGACTAAATATGGAAATGGGATGTTCAAAAATGCATGTTCATGTAGGCTATATTGGTATATGTAAAATGGGTTAACAATATGAAGCCCAGTTCTCATTTCACCGTAGCTTGAATAATGAAAGTGGGTAGGTGGTAGCCCAGTGGTTAAGGCAATGTTGGCCTCTGGACTGGATGCTTATGGGTTCAAACCCCACCACCACCAAGTTGCCACTACTGGGTCCTTGAGCAAAGGCCCTTAACCCTCAATTGCTCAGTTGTGTGGATAAGGGCGTCTGCCAAATGGTGTAAATGTAATGAAACACTGTGTTTATGGTTCACCTTTAGTGTAGTCTGATGATCAAGGAGGCTTGGCAGTAACCATGACTAGGCTGAAGGCTTAAAAGTTAATCAAATAAGAACATGATTTTCTGACTGTCATTGGCATTAACTTTAATGCAAATGGTGGATCGCAGTCCAGTTTCAGATCAAGTTTAACATTTCAAAGGAATTGAGACCTGAATAATACGTGAAAAAAAACCTACCCAAAGGTCGGCAGACATATCCTTGGATCGGAAGAGTAGAACGTTTTCATGTAATTTATAGCTGGATTAGTGAAATAATGACATCATTTAAAAAAAAGATAAATCTGCATTAGTCACTCCCTGCAAGTTTATGGCAAACATCCTACCTCCATCCATCCATCCATCCATCTTCCTCCGCTTATCCGGGACCGGGTCGCGGGGGCAGCGCGGGGGCAGCAGTCTAAGCAGATATGCCCAGACTTCCCTCTCTCCAGACTTCCTCTAGCTCCCCCCGGGGGGACTTCCTCTAGCTCCCTCCGGGGGCCACTTCCTCTAGGCGTTCCCAGGACACCAAGGCAGTCGAGAGACATAGTCCCTCCAACGTGTTCTGGGTCTTCCCCGAGGCCTTTTCCCGGAGGGACATGCCCGATGCCCGAAACACCTCCCCTGGAATGGCGCCAGGAGGCATCCGAAATCCGAAATAGATGCCCGAGCCACGCCAGCTGGCCCCTCTCGAGTGGAGGAGCAGCGGATCTACTCCGAGCTCCTCCCGAGTGACTGAACTTCTCACCCTATCTCTAAGGGAGCGCCCAGCCACCCTGCGAAGGAAGCTCATTTCGGCCGCCTGTAACCACATCCTACCTTTTAACCGCCTTTTAACCGCCACATCCTACCTTTTAACATCATTTTATGAAAGTGCTTTATAAATTAATACAGGTCAGATCTTATTTGAAACCATCTTTATTAATATGGACATTTCCTGTGTATGTGGTTTAAATGGCGATTGTAATGACTTTTACAAATAAATGTGTGATATCTTGGCAACTAAATGATTAACACATTAAGCACACTCTGTATTTAATGGAGGTGTCCAAGGACATGAGTATCTCCACAATATTAGCACTATCTTACAGTCTCTGTGCTATGAAACAATCTGCCCATTGATCCCAAACCTTCCTGCTTTTCTGCTATAAATATCCAGTCTCACTCATCTGTGTGCACGTTTGCAATTTTGCTGACATGCAATGCTCCCTTATTCTCCGGATATAGTTAATGCTTACATTAATAATAAGCTGCTACAATCCTTTTATAAAGACATGTCGAGAAAAATAAGAAGGGAAAGTCTTATCACTGCTCTGCATCAAGAGTTCTCAGAGTGTGTGCTGCATGAGTGTCTCAGCAGAACTGTTATTGGATGTCAACAAACACAAATGGAATTCCAAATAGTTTTCTAAAGGCTTGTCTGGGATCTTGAAGTCAGGTTTGATTTTTTTCTTTCTTTCTTTTTTTTGTTTATTTTTCCTGCCTCCAATTCAAGTTGCCTTCACAGTTTGACAGTACAAATCAGACTTGTGGTGATTAGAATGCAATTAAATTATATTTTCTTTCAGATTTGTACTCATTTGTATTCATTTCAATTACACACAGATACATTAAAAATGCATTAAAAATTAAAAAAAGATTGTTCGGTATAAGAGTAAGTTTGTACTTTATAAGCCAGCCGGTGGCAGCTGTGGCAAAGAAAAACTCTGTGACTGACTAACGAACTTCCTAATTAATTCACTACCAGTGTTGGGAAGGTTACTCTGGAAATGTAGTAGATTACAGATTACCGTAATTCATTACTTTATAAAAGTAAAGTAACTGATTACATTTGATTACTTTTTGATTACATTCATTCATCCTTGTTCATTTCGTCATGTTATTCCCGGCACATACTCTGAGACTGAGAGCGCCACTGCCACCAACTGTAGTGGATGTGCAATTATACTTTATTCTAGTACTCCATAAAAGCATAATTCCCTGCTGTCACACGACCCCCCGCTGGCATCGTGCCCACTTACAACTGAGCAATTGAGGGTGAAGGGGTCCACTAGTGGCAGATGGGTGATGGTGGTGGGCTTTAGATGTGCAAATTTGTCCATTATGAGCAAGCTTGTGGCAGCTGTGGCAAAGAAGAACTCCATGAGATTGGAAGATTGCATGAAAAGTAGTAGTAAAATAGGAAAATAAACATAAACACACATTATAGACTATTAATGGACCTCGTTTTATGCATTAAGC
The DNA here is from genome assembly GCA_030449085.1 of Kryptopterus vitreolus. Taxonomy (NCBI): domain Eukaryota; kingdom Metazoa; phylum Chordata; class Actinopteri; order Siluriformes; family Siluridae; genus Kryptopterus; species Kryptopterus vitreolus. The sequence goes on from JACRUU010000014.1 coordinate 1,567,811, forward strand.
ATATCAATAATTTGTGTCAGTATATATATATATATATATATATATATATATATATATATATATATATATATATATATATATATATATATATATATATATATATATATATATATATATGTTGTTCATATATACCATATACTATATATTCCATTAATTAGAGGACCATAAAAACCCGGTTACGGACGTACAAAATCCCTTGGTGGTGTACAAAATAATGTCACCATTACTGTTCAATCAGAAAGAAGCCTAAAATCATGAAACAGTGGACATGTACCAGAAAACACAGAACAAATATACCAATGTTAATTGAAGGTGTGTCTCGAAATGACATGATTATGAGCGGGGTATGCGTGTTAGGGGGAGAGATAAAGAAAATAATGCCAGTTGTACATATATCTGTGTTGTTATTATTATTTGGCAGCCGTAAAACATGAACGTTCACAAATCATACACCAAGCCTGTGTGTGCACGTTTGTGTGTTTAAAAGGTCCAGACCCCAGCTTCCATCATCATTCATATATATCTGGCTTATTTTGTATATCAACACGCTGTGGTCCTACCTCAGGCCTAGACAGGCTGTAAGAGACGTTATAACATAAACATGTAGAACACGGGCAACACACATATACAGACTGGTATTGTTCATTCAATTTACACACAAAGAAACGAACAACTTGTGGGGGAAATGAACAAAAAAAACGCTAATAAAAGTTACCATACTAGCTTACATGAATGTTGTACATAGAATATTATAACATAAACATGCATGTCCATACACACAAAGAGTAGAACAAAAACAACACTAATAAAAGATGACATTTTGTTGAATATACATGATATATATAAGATATATACAGCCACTGCACTGTATACTGCATTGTGTGTTTTTTTCCGCTTTGTTTTTCTTAACCTTGAAGATTATATCACATTTTGTAGCACCTTTGCATATTTTGGTAACCTGGCAGTTCCCTGTTTGTTCTGGTTTTGCTCCCTGAGCCCTGCGCTTGTTAGTTTGTAGAGATTTATTGTAACCCTCTGCTGGATGTCTTTTTTGAAATATGAATATGTGCTGTATCGCAGGAAGGCCACAGAGGGCCATTGTAACCTGACGCTGGACTAGGAAGCCGAGAACACGAGCTACTTTGCGTGTCTTGTAGAAAACACTCATTCAGTAAGCGCTTGCCTATCCACCAGATTTACAGCCACTGTAATATGTTTGCTATCGACAGTGTCATATGAATATGATATTTATAGCAGTTGCTCCCTGTAAATCTATATTATGCTGCAAAGTAAACGTAGATACTGTTACTGTGAATAATCTACGCCACTGTTACACTTTTAATTGAAAGTGACTGAACGAGCGCACAATGTGTGTGGCACAGGATTATATTATTATCTGATTCCCACTTGGAATGGCTCATTCAAGGAAACTTGAAAATGTGCATTTAAGGTAAAGTAGAAATGCCCGAGAGGTATGAAACTAATTACCCCATCAATTTTCCTTCGCCCGTTCTCCCATACGCCAAACGTTCGTCTGAGTAGAGTGATTATTTTTGTAGTGTAGCAGTTGTTCGGGTATACAAACTGGCCTGTCCACATGACTGAGGGACTGTGGCTACTGGGGACACCGGGTGACACACAGGAGCTAAGACAGACCCTGGAATACTTTTATACACACACACAACACCCCCCCCCCCCCCCCCCCCCCCCCCCCCCCCCCCTCCCAACACACACACACACACACACACGCACCGCTTTACGGCTCATTTAACCTCATCCCCTATTGGTTTCAAGCACACAGCTTGCAGATTCTAAAGATTTTTTTACTGGGGTAACTTTTTGGCTGTGTGTGTGTGTGTGTGTGTGTGTGTGTGTGTGTGTGTGTGTGTGTGTGTGTGTGTGTGTGTGTGTTTGAATGGTCTAGACTCATGGATCTATCGTCACTCTTAGTTTATTTGATCAACTGGCTCTGGTCTTGTCCAGATCCTGGGAAATGGCCTGGATCCGAAGTTATTTTGACATGAAACATAAACACACACATACACACACATACACACACATACACATACACACACACACACACACACACACACACACACACACACCACACACACATACACACACAGGTCACAAACAGGTCTCAGGCAGGCAAAAGGGTGCAGTAGAGAAGCTGGACCATGAAGATAACCAGAAGCTGCATTATTACATGATTTATTAAACGTCAACATGTCACTAATATACAAAGTCAGTTGCAACTGGAAATTTGGATGAATTGTGACACGATTTTGGCTCCGTACACCACGACTATACATTTGAACTGAAGATGACTGAAGTGCAGGGGTTTAACAACAATATTTCCTCTGTTTTTGCAGGTCTATAAGCAAACAGACAAAATCATTATTTCATGTTAACAATTATTCTCAAGAACCAAAATTCCAAATTCATTCACAACAGGTTTGAGCTACGACTATATTACCGCTTAACCAGTAGCGGACCGTGCATTTCACACCTAGGCCTTCAGTAGTGCTCCGCCTGAATTGATAGTCATCTTAATATGCAGAAATTCAGCAATAATTCAAAATTCAATAAATGCCTGTACTGAATAAACAAACCAGGGGAGAACTACTGAAGCTCCAGACATGTATTATACTGCAGCTCCAGCCGTGACCCACATAAGAAACATCAATAATAAACTTGCAATATTATTTAGGAAAACAGCAGCATTTTACTCACCAAAAAATCGGATTGTTTGTAAACAAAATCCATCCTCCTCTCTTTCTTATATTCTTAACAATGTCCGGCTTTTCTTGAAAAGTCCGACTTGAAAATGGCCTTGAAAGTAAATCTGCCACTTAATCTGTTTTTTTTTTCTCCTTCAGCCAGTGTGGGGCGACAAAAAAAGCTAAACTTGGAAGCTGCACAAGCATCGGAAAAGCAACGACATTTGCTTATGGCGGATATGAAAGGAAGCGAATAGACCATTTGGAATTATAGAATAAGTACTGATGGACAAAATATAAGTAATATCAGTTTGTGATTCAGATATTTCTTAGGCCAGCAGAGAAGCCCTTGCAGGCCCTGACAGAACACCACTGCGCTTAACCCTATGGAAGCACATTCACAAAACCATATAACTGAAAACTATCCCCAGTTTACATGGAAAGCAACCGTAACATAATTCTTAAAGGGGCCACGTACCATATTTTACAATTAGAACAAAAGTACCATTGCAATGAACAAGAAATGAATGAATTAACAAGAAATTAATCTTAAAAGAATAACTATGAAATTATCAGTAATTTTATTGATAGAGATTAAGGAGAGTGTTTTGAGAGTTATCATATAATTATAACAAATATTTAAATATCTTAATCGATTGACAGCCCTAATATGTATTTACTAGTGGTGCAACGGAACAAAAAACAAAAAACCTCACGGATCACATGACAGGGTTTTGAATCATGGATCAGATCATTGCTTTATATCAGAAAAAAAGGGGAGGAGATAAATAATTTTACAGGGAGGAAATGCTCCCATACATAAGTTATGAATAATGCATGAGGCATATTTTATGCTTCTCCGCTAGCTTATGTTGTTGACTGTTTAACACATGAACATATACCTCGCTCTGTGTAGTTATGAAATTACTTAAAAAAAACAATATCGGCAGAAATAATTAAATTCTGCGATCATTAAATATTATATATTAAAAAAAAAAAAATCTGTGGGTCACGTTGGTACCCACCCATGAGTCCTGATTGGTTTGTATCCGGGATCAACTGTTCTAACACTTGTAATTATATACAGTGCATTCAGAAAGTCCCTCTGCAGGGGCGTGTGGAGCAGGTAGTGGAGCACGTTTTATAGACTGCCGATAAATACACAGGATTCAGTTCATGGAAAATTTCAAGCAGCTTTTCTGGAGACAGGAATATCACATCACTATACTGTGCTTTAATATACTGTAATTTAATAAATACATACATCAATGAGAATAATAATTTTTAAGTTTAATTGAACAAGTAGTTTCCCATGGCTTACTCTACATGGACACTGCGGAGGAGCTTTTTGGAAGCACTGTATTTTTATTTTGATGTAATATGGAAATGAAATACACTAAATGCATTTAGTTTTAACCGATATACTTGCATACAATTTCAGCAATAAGATGCAGATTTTTCGAAAAAGAAAAAGAAAACAATTTACCTGTTCATTTTAAGAGACCTGACTTATTTTCTATCTTGGATTTAGTATTGCTCTTTAATTAAAAAATCATCAGATTTTTTAAAAGTATCATCTGATATCTCAATTAATCAATGGAATAATAATTAGAACACTCAGTTATTAAAATAATCAATAGCAAGTAACTCCGCTAGCTAGTATTAATATATAAATACATTTTTGTGATCAACACGTGGGCCTTTAAACCTGTTTGTAAATGTTCAGTGAATGAGATAAATGTACGTCTCTTAGGATAAGGACATCTAAATGTCATAAATATGCTGAAATTAGTGCAATTGGGATAAGAATTGTCCAACGCATAGTTACGAGCAGGAATTGTGAAATGAGGTTACAGAAGAAATATATATTGAAAAATATCTTGAATGTTTGTGATCTAGATTCAACCTATTCCAAAGTGAAAGGCATGTAATGGTACAGTAGTCATTTATAGAGCTTGCTGGATAGGCCTCAGGAGACAGTGCTATGATCTCCTTGCTTCATTTGGTCAGATTTAGGCCCCAGCAATAGTTTCCAACAATAAAGTTCATTTGCATACCTAAATAGGTATTAAAATGGGTACTAAATTTGAACCTTCAGACCAGCTAATCATATTGATGGATTTTGTCCATAATTGCACAGGGATATTTCAGAATGATAATGCCAAGATTCATAGGTTTTCATAATTATTATATCTTTAATTATATGTCCTTTTTTTCTGAAAGAGTGGTTCCACAATCACAAGCAACCACTACCACACATGAGATGGCTACACAAAGTCTTGACCTTGACCGGATTAAAAGTATTTGGGATGTGCTGGAGAAGGCTTTTCCGATGTCTCTCATTGCCAATATAAGATATTTAGCTGAAAATATCTGTTTGTCAAAAAATGCCAGGAAATAAAAATGTGCTCCATAATCAGAGCTAAATGCTATGCAACCCCTTTTCTGGCCACTATCAACATTCTGGCCACTATCAACATTTTTTTTATTATAAAATAATCTCTTCTGACAGCTCCGACAATTTCTTCCCTATTTGCCCATCAAATACTAATCAGTATATCTGAAATGCAGCTTTTGTTTTCACCTCTTGTTCTGGAATTGGCAAAGCTGTCTCTTGGCACCCATCTTGCAGTCATTTCAGCGTGTAAGGAGCAACCTTCAGACGGGCTTTTTATTCCCTCTCGCCACGTTTAATATGGCTTTGCTTATTACGGCTCTTGGCTGTGCAGTGTGGAAACAGTTTGAACAAAACGCACTGAACCTCGACTGGGTCTTTACATTGTGCCAGGACACTAACATTTTTAGGTGACTTTTTTTTTAGTTTGCACAACTAATTGATATTTAAAGTCTATTTTTATGTCATTTATTGCTTGTACATTCCTTAAAATATTTATATATATAAGTATATATATATATATATATATATATATATATACTATATATATATATCTATATAATATATATATATATATATGTTATATATATATATATATATATATATATATATCTATATATATATATATATATATATATATATAGATATATATATATATATATATATATATATATTGGATACTTGATGGTGATTTTGGCTTTGCTTATTAAGTTCTTATGCAGTATTTAGTACTTGTTCTCTTGTGTGTGTGTGTGTGTGTGTGTGTGTATGTATATATATATATATATATATATATATATATATATATATATATATATATATATATATATATATATATATATATATATATATATATATATACTATACTTTAATGCAATGTTTATCACTGTATAAGTGATGTGTTACTTCACCAAAGTCATGTTGGTGAATGAACAAAACCTGAACAACAAAGACACTAGAGAAGAAGCCTTCCCAGGCCATTTCAGCATTCAGCATTGTAATGTTAAGATGGAATATAACAGAGGTGACAGATGTGTTTTATTAACAAAAAACACCCAGCAATGTGCACGCTTCCAGTTTCCCAGGTATGAACTACTTACTATATTACTATATTTTACTGCATGTATCACCAGTTTATCTGGAAAGCAACCAAAACTGGAACATAATTCTTAAAGTAGACACGTACCATATTTAACAATTAAAACAAGCACTAAAAAACAACAAGGAAATAAATAAGAAATGAATATTAAAAGAATAATTAATTAATAATTTTATTAAAAGGAGAGATTTGAGTGAAATTTATAACATGAAAAGTATTCAATTATGGTACATTGAGAACAGAAAAATATGTGATTATTCATTCATTCATCTTCTACCGCTATATCCAGGATACACCCTGGATGGAATGCCAACCCATCGCAGGACACACAACACACACACACATTCACACACTAGGGACAATTTTCCAAGGTGCCAATCAACCTACCGTACATGTTTTTGGCCGAGATGGGAATCGAACCTGGACCATGGCGGTGTGAGGCGAACGTGCTAACCACTAAGCCACCGTGCCCCTAATATGTGATTAATCACGATTAAATATTTGAGTCTATTGACAGCCCAAACATATGAATAAATACACACACACACACACATTAATATTATCCAGCTCTTACCACATATGTACACTCAAGCCGATCTCTACCTCTGTTAAACTAAAGCACTTGTATTGGCTAGTTGCCTTGTATTGATGTTAATGAGTTAAATGTACCTTCCTCGCTGTCCTAATTCTCTCTTTTATTTATACTAATAGCAAAATCTGATTGCTTTTCCCTCCACACTAAAAATGGATAAAATATTTCCTGTCACATCAACATTTCAAATGATTATAGTAATAAATTGAAGAAAATTAGCCTCAGAATTTCTAAACAAATATTTGAATATCAATATATTAAATGTGATTTCAGCTGGACATTCTCCATTAAAAGGTGCTCCAACTTTCTATCCCAGAGCGATAAGTCAAACATGCTTCAGAGATTTTGGCTCATGAAAATACCAAAGCCATATTTCTATTAGTGGAATGTCAGAAGAAAGGAACTTGACAGGAACTCTGGAAATGAAATCCTGGACAACAAGAAAGAAAATGTCCTCGGTCTTTATTAGGAACTGTCCTGATTCCAGCCATTTGAATTGAAGTTGAAACTCAGCTCCGAGTAAATAATGGCAATATTTCAGATATCATTTAGTACATAATGATGAGTTGTGTCCTTGAACTTCTATACATCTTCATCTGCTACATTCCATATGTGCATAAGATTTATACATCCCATTGTCACGGGCTTAGTCCGCCTCTAGTCTCCCCATCGATAAATAATTGTTTACCTAAGCATTAAACCTGAATATTTGTGGGATCTGCAATGACAAAGAACAATAGAGAAGACAATGTCTCCGCTTTTAAAAAGCAACAAGCCAGCGATATGTATTTTAACAATGGAAAAGGAGATTCCTACATCTGCACTGAGAAGACCTCCTCTCTATTTGGAGGTAAAAATAAAAATCTCATTGCAAACCACTAAACCCTCATTTGGCTTTAATTGTACCGCTGCCAAGGAGAAAGGTAGTTTTTACGACCTTACGCTGAATCAGTTTGTTCTTCATTATCACCCTCCCAGGCTTCCTCATCTTTCAATTGTCTTTCAATTACAGTAGTGTAAAAACCAACAATCATACAAACAATTAAAATGAAATGATCTCGGAGCACAGGATTGTACTTATGGTGGGGAAAGGTGAGGAAAAAAGAGGGCAGCACATCCAGATGTTGCTTGGTGTTGACAGTCTCCAAGCTGTTTGTTCTAGGCTTCTGTGTGCACATGTGGTGTCCATGTTTCTCCCTACAGGAGTAATCAGCCAATGCCATTTCCTTTGGAGTTTAACTGCAGCACCACCAACAGAACCTGCAGACTTGTTGCTGGCAGCTACTAATGCATTGTACGCCATTGGCGTTCTCATTCTAAAGCAGTCTGTAAACTAAAAATCGAAACACTCCAGCCATGATATGGAAAACAAAACTCGAGAGGCACCAAACTCTATTGAACACAGAATATCTATCTCATCCCATTCTATCCTATCTCTTTCGGCTACTCTTTTTAGGGGTCGCCACAGCAGATATAATTTTATGAGCAACATTTACATTTATGGCATTTGGCAGTTGCCCTTATCCAGAGCGACTTACAATTGAGTGTTAAGGGCCTTGCTCAAGGACGCACTAGTGGCAGGAACCTGTGATCTACCAGTCCAGAGGCCAACGCCTTAACCACTGATCTACCACTTCCCAACATATTTGGTTTATTAAAACATGTTTTGATGCTGGATTCCTTTCCTAAAGCAACCCTCCCAATTTGTTTACCCTGGGGGCTGAATGCACTGGCTTTGTGCAACACTAATGCCTGGGGACTTACAAGAGAGCATTTGGTGTTCAGCACATTGCTCAAGGGCCCACTAGTGGTGTCTTCGGGGTGCTGGGATTTAAACCTACAACCTTTTGGTCCAGAGCCCAATGCTTAAACCGCTGAGCATACCCTACCTCTGCTGGGTATCAATTCCTTATCATTTCAACATTGTTGAGGTTCTCACCTTTCCAAAGAAGGTTACTTGAGTTAAAAAATGCTTAACAATTATAGTCCTAACCTAGAACAGCAAACTGGTGAAATTGTAGACCGAATCTGTCTTCATGTTTACTAAGTGGTAGTATTCCTAGTAACCGCAAATGTTTTTGCTGCCGTCAGTGGTGTCCAATCGATGACAGAGAGCAGGGATGGAACATTGGAAAAAAATCACCACCAGAAAATGTTCTTCAAGGGTTCTTGGGAGAGCTTAGCAGAAATGCTCTACTTGGAAAATACCCTTCTAGTGTATATTGTGACATAGTTCAACATAGGGGAGCATGGGGGGGGGCATAGTATTGTATAGTAAAGCTTCCTAAAAGGGTTGCAACTGGAATAATCTCATATAAAAAAATGCTTTTGTTTTTCACCCACTGCCCAAAGAAAACCCGATAAAATGTGCTCGATTGAAGCTAAGTGAATTCTCACCTCATGGAAGCTTAGCAAAGGCCACTATGGCAACATATCATAGGTAAAGAAAAAGCTGCAGTAAACAGATACTGAACAAAAAGCACACAATAGTTTTCCAGCGGTTTTACATCTCATGGGGAACTCTTTAAGGTTCTCTGAACATTAGAACAGATGGTATTCCTATCAGAGAAGGTCCGGACAGGAAGATAAGAATCCTTGACTATCCAGAGACCCTGTAATCTACATTGTTTTTCTGTTGTTGTTTTTTTTTAAATAAATGTATGATAACCCAGTTCATAGTCATATTTTTGGCAAATAAGTCTGGAACAAAGCTTCATATGGAGTGACACACATTTTATTTGCCAGTTCCACTGACACCTGTTTTATGAATTAAACATCTTGTATATTATCCAAATGAGCAGGATTAAAACAAGATATAATAGATAATGGAAGGCATTCTAGGCTACAGCCTGGTCTATAAAAATAACACATTTTTATCTTATTATTATTATACCTGTAGATCTATTCTTAATGAATGGATGACTACAATGGTTATGTCGGAAGCAAAGCTGTCGTCTTATACAATCAGCATACAACTGATTATGCATTATATGTGCTATTGGTGAACAAATTGGCATAAAACATTCGATATTAAACATGTTTACTGGGATTAATAATATTCACCAGTTCTCAAAAGATTTTTTTTTTTTAATTTTTTTTTAAATTGTGCATCTGATATTTCACTCAACGTTTGTATTTCTGCATTTGTTTTCATTTGTTTATCATCAGTAAAAAATTATACTTTATTTATACTTTTTTTATTTAGAAAGCGTCCAATAACTTGAGACGAGTTGATATGTATATTGATTTCTCCTTGCTAACTAAAATGTTTCTCAAGTCCCTCAGTAACAGTCTTCCCTGAAACTTAATAGGAAAAAAAGGTCTGATTTTATTTCATTCATTCATTCATTTATTCAATCATCTACCATCTTATCCGATCTTCCTTGGGGTCACGGGGAGCCTGTGCTTATCTCAGGTGTCTATGGGCATTAAGGCAGGATACACCCTGGATAGAATGGCAACCCATCGCAGGACACACACATTCACATTCACATTCACACACTCATTCATACACTAGGGACAATTTTCCAAGGTGCCAATCAACCTACCGTGCATGTTTTTGGACCGGGAGGAAACCGGAGAACCCGGAGAAAAACCCCCTGAGGCACGGGGAGAACATGCAAACTCCACACACACATGGCCGAGACGGGAATCGAACCTCGACCCTGGAGGTGTGAGGCGAACTGATTTTATTTCATTTTGATACAAATTTTTGCACTATAAAGGCCTGTTTGTAAAATGACCCTGAAAGGAAAATCACTTTTCCATTGTGTTGAATCAAATCAAAATCGGATCACACGAATCCTATTGAATCCCATTGGTAGATTCTTCGTACGTATGTTCAATGTAGAATATCATTGGCTATGCATCAAGATGCCTATTGTATTGACCTCAGTTATGGATATGCACATTTCTTACATTTACTCAAAACCTGAAGATAAGAAATATTTTATCTATACTATAGCTCCTGAGTGGGACAAGTTCCAGTTTAGACTTATCTAGTCTAGTATAAATGTAGCTTGTGGCTTAAGCAACAGGTGGATACCACAGTGCTGAGTGTTTATGAAGCTATAAAGCTGCAGTGCATTTGATAATGCCTTGTTGTTTAATGGCTGTAATTAAAGAACCCCGGCGTCCGGCACAACCGCAAACCATAGACAGAGCGCAGCAGAGCGAGCTTGGTATGCGAGCATGGAAGAAAGAGAATGTGTGTGTGTGTGTGTGTGTGTGTGAGTGGGGGACAGAGAAAGAGAAAAAGAAAGAGAGAGGTTGTGTTTGAGTAATAAAATCACAGAGAGAGCAGGGAGTATTGGGTAGCTGTGTGTATTGATCTGGAGTGACCCTGACTGTGCCCTGCCTACAGAGGCCCCCCCCCCCATACACCCACTCAGCATGCTATCACCTAACCACTTAACACACAGCCCCTTCTTTACCTCCCCGTCCCTCGCGCTTTATGTCCTGGAACCATGTATCCTCAATAGTACAGTTCTGTGATGTACAAGCATCTCTCCATCAGCATACCAACTCATGACCCATAGCGCATTATCGTCCATTTCAGTCATTCCGCAAGTCCTACCCATGATGCCTTTCACATCATGCTAGGGGCCGTCATTCCTCAAAGCTGCAGACACAGGCACAGAGGCTAAATGCCTGAGAGGGAAATCATTGCTGACCCTGTCAGCCCTGGATGGAGTTTAGGGCTTAGACAGACCACAAAAGACATGCTGCAGCCTCCAGAAGAGTTTCACAGATGCTTCACCACCGAAGCTGCATGCGTGTATGTGTGTGTGTGTGTGTGTGTGTGTGTGTGTGTCCTTGAAGCACATGCTTTGTAATGTATAACTCCCAACTGGAAGATTTAGCAGTTAATGGAGCTTTAGCAGCGAAACCATGCAGCTGATGGAAAAGAACAAGAGATGTCTCACACAAATTGTAACTAAACATGTGCCAGAACAACACATGTATGGAGTTTGCTTATATGATTCAGACAGTGTGACGGGATGCATGTTTACAACATAACACTTTGCACTGATGTTTGGTTATTAAAAAAAATATATAGAATAGATTATATAGAGTTTTTTTTTTGACTAGCTTGCATTTGGAAACCATTTTTTATAATTGTGTTGTTTGATTATTCCCTCTTCCTGACATGCATTCTTCAGCAGTTGAAGGTTACGTGCGTTTACTCGTGAAACCAATTGTTAAAACAACACGGTGCTCTGTACGTGTTTTCCTCGCTAAAAATTTGTTTCATTTATTTAAACTTGTTTAAAAATGACCACATCCTCTCCTCCCTCCCGTCATTTTTTTTTTCATTTAATCTCATCCGGTATATATTTTATTACAACTTAAAATTGCACATTTCTTGGAGATCTTCCTGGATATGATTCAGCTGCCAAAACCAAATTACTATCATTATGGTAAAGAGCACAATGTCTCTTTGTTGGCATGAGCACTTTCACAAAACTCTTTTTCCCCTTTTCCCGGGTACTTTTACAGCCCTCCACCTGGTGAACTGTCTGCAACATGGCAAGGAGCTCACTGTCTTCCAAATGTGGAAACTATTTGGTGAATTGTGCCAGCGAACTGTAGTTTAAATAGACATCGATCGCCGCAGTAAGAAGATTTTGTTATTCCATTAGGGAGGGATTAGGTGTAAACACTTCCTTCGGCATTATGGAGATACTGTAATATCTCATTACCTGCCGTTCCATTGAATTTGTTTTGGAAAATGTTTATATAAGAATAGAAACACATGTCGGACCTTGTCCCAGCATGCCTCTTGGATCGGAAGCCACTCTGCTTGGATGTTCCTCATCTACGGCTTGGCGATCTGAGAAACTACAGAGCCACTCAGGAGCTTCGAGGATGGATTCAGACTCAATCCAATGACCCAAGACTGCAGTTTACACTACATGTGATCACCTCAATATCATTTAGCTGTCACGAATAGACATCCGGTGTGACCGAGATAAGGATGAGTTGCCTCAAGTTCTCTTCCTTTCCACATCAGGGAGTTTTTCCTTGTCACAGTCGCTCATAAAGGACAAACTTACACTTATGCAGAACAATCTTTTTCATTTTTACGCCATGTGTAAAGCTGCTTTGAGAAAATGTCCATTGTTAAAAGCTCTATACAAATAAAGCTTAATTGAACTGAATTTGAAGCCCTGATACATTACTGACAAACAGCTGTAGACTGTAGAAGAAAATAATGATAAAATTGTATAATAAAAAACATATATCCAGTATTTGCATATTTATCTGGTTGGACAGTAAATAAGTAATTCATTACTGTAAATAAACAGCTTTTTCATTCATTCATTCATTCATCTTCTACCGCTTTATACGATCTTCCCTCGGGTCACGGGGAGCCTGTGCCTATCTCAGGCGTCTATGGGCATTAAGGCAGGATACACACTGGATGGAATGCCAAACCATCATAGGGCACACACACACACACACACACACACATCCACACACACACACTCCATTCACACACACACATTCATACACTAGGGACAATTTTCCAAGGTGCCAATCAACCTACCGTGCATGTTTTTGGACCGGGAGGAAACCAGAGAACCAGGAGAAAAAAACCCTGAGGCACGGGGAGAACATGCAAACTCACACAAAACACACACATGGCCGAGACGGGAATCGAACCTCGACCCTGGCGGTGTGAGGCGATCGTGCTAACCACTAAGGCACCGTGCCCCTACTTTAACTTCACTACATTTCCAAATAATTTTGGCTCAAATACATTTTGTGAAACCAGTCATTCCTTTTTATTTATGAGCGTATAAAAACTGTTCTCACCCACACAAGCATTGCACAGCAAGACGTCAATCAGGGTAAAGGTCACGTATTCTCATTAATAACATTCTTTCGATAGATTGGTATGCTAAGAGTACCATCAGACTTTCAAATAAACTCAAATAAAGATTCCAGGGACAACAATAACAATAAGAACATTATAGTCATAATTTAGCTTTTGCACCATTTTTACTGGAGTAATATTTTACAACTACATGGTTCATGTTCACTACTGGTGGTTTGAGAATATTAGCCAAACACTTTTAACAAGTGACGGGGGGGTTCTTTTGGGCTCCCTTACGGAAATATTCAGTGGTCAAACAGCATATCTTTGTATTCTTTGTACCTTGGAGTTCTTCTATCAAATATCATTTGATTTTATTAATAATTGCATTCAAATGCCTTATTCACCCGTATTTTTCTTTAGATTTGTTAAATGGACAAACTTAATGCATTCAGACTAGCTTGCCAAGAGATATGCAATGCACATACATAAGCTAAAATAGTTAATAGGGAACGAGGAATAAATCATTATATAAAGTTATCACGAGGCACGGTGGTTTAGTGGTTAGCACGTTTGCCTCACACCGCCAAGGTCCGGGTTCGATTCCCGTCTCGGCCATGTGTGTGTGGAGTTTGCATGTTCTCCCCGTGCCTCAGGGGTTTTTTTCTCCGGGTTCTCCAATTTCCTCCCCAGGTCCAAAAACATGCACGGTAGGTTGATTGGCACCTTGGGAAAATTGTCCGTAGTGTATGAATGTGTGTGTGTGTGTGTGTGTGTGTGTGTGTGTGTGTCCCCTGCGATGGGTCGATGGGTTGGCGTTCCATCCAAGGTGTGAATATAAAGTATCACTGTTGGTTTGTAATCACTATTATTGGTGGTTTGTAAAATGCTAATTATATTAAAGTGAGCTTCTGATGCAGCAAGTGTAAAGTATTTGCGTACATTAATGCACAAAGATCAACTTGTAAACCATATCTGCAAGGAATTTCACATTGTGCACAGGGGCAAGGTCATGATGGAACATGTTTACCTGATCCATCCTGAAACCCTAGTTCTTTTTGCAGATCTCATCAGTATGGATGGACCTGGACAGTCTAAAGATACACAAGATTCATTCTGTGTCAATTAGTAGCCATGGCAACAGCTTTGGACTGAAAAACAGCTTTGCTCTCAGCTTGTCTCCGCCAGTGAACATTTTTACAAAATAGACATTCATTCATTTTCTACCGCTTTATCCGATCTTCACTCGGGTCACAGGGAGTCTGTGCCTATCTCAGGCGTCTATGGGCATTAAGGCAGGATACACCCTGGATGGAATGCCAACCCATCGCAGGACACACACACACACACATTCACACACACATTCATACACTAGGGACAATTTTCCAAGGTGCCAATCAACCTACCGTGTGCATGTTTTTGGACCGGGAGGAAACCGGAGAACCCGGAGAAAAACCTCCTTGAGGCACGGGGAGAACATGCAAACTCCACACACACATGACCGAGCCGGGAATCGAACCCGGATCCTGGCGGTGTGAGGCGAATGTGCTAACCACTACGCCACCGTGCCTCTCAAAATAGACATATTAAACCCAAAAAGAAATTTCAACCACAAAGATTCTATATAGAACGTATTTATAATTCCATTTAATATAGAGGGGCACAGTGGCTTAGTGGTTAGCACGTTCGCCTCACACCTCCAGGGTTGAGGTTCGATTCCTGCCTTCGCCATGTGTGTGTGGAGTTTGCATGTTCTCCCCGTGCCACACGGGGTTTTTCTCCGGGTTCTCTGGTTTCCCCCCAGTACAGAAACATGCACTGTAGATTGATGGGCACCTCGGAAAAGTGTCCCTAGTGTGTGAACGTGAGTGTGTTCGTGTGTGCCCTGCGATGGTCCCGAGTTAGAAGATGAATGAATGAATAAATGAACTATGTAATGTAGTCTGGTTCATCTCAAGGTTTTGGAATTGATTTTCTCCCCCTTTGACTTGATAATTTAAAATATATAAACTGAGTGTAAAGATTTCTACAAAGCTGCTGCGTGACAGTGTCCACTGGGAACAGCACTAGGAAAATCATTTCAAATCATTTTATTTTATTTATATGAAAGAAGGAAAGAAAAGAGAGTTATGATGGTTCAACTTACGATCTTATGATGTCGAATGCAATACGACAAAATTGTAAAACTATTCTCCTTCTCTCTCTCTCTTTTTTAGTAAACTTAACGACAGCTATTATAAATAACAGGAACAGGGCCCATACCCAGTGTGACATTTGTATGGCTTTTGGATAGAACAGAGGTCCTCAGCAGTTAAGGTAAGGTTATGACAGTGACCTAAGGTCAAGAGATCAGAGGTTGGAAGACCTCATGGCGGAAAAGGAGCCCCTTGTGTTTACACAAACGTGGCACTGCCGTGGCAACAGGCTTGCACTCTGATCCCTCCGAATGTTGGAATGATATTAGTCAACACGTGAGATTTTATTGTATGTGTGCACGGGCGGGAGAGACTATGAGCCAAACAAACAGAACTAGCAAGAGAGAAAGTAGTGAGGCTTGGAGATATTAGAAGCAGAGGCATACACTGGGGCAAAGTGACACATTTCCAGCTCTCCGTTTCACAGTGAAAGAAAACATGTCTTTGTTTCCATGGGCTATAACAGGCCTGATTGTCATAAGGCACTTTATTAGAGTTTTCTTTTTTTTTCTTCTTAGGCATCCGTTGCTAGTGGAACATTTGTAGGCGCCTTCCAATGCACCATTTAAGGATACAGAATGAAAGACAATCTTTCTCTCTGTTCATGTTCCCTCACTCTTTGAAGGTATTGGAGAAGAAATAGATCTTAGCCAGGCAGACACTGCACACTGTCTATAAATTAAACATTGTCTCACCACTTTCCTACTTGTATTTATATTTTATTTATACAGACACTTTTTTAAACAGTAAGGCCTGCGGGAGGTGGACTCGTGTCAGTCCTGCCACACGGGATTCAGGACTTTTTTTTTTTTGCATCAAAGTCATGATATACTACATTTTTGAGTTTGTGGACGCCTGACCACATGATCTATATGTGCTTTTTTGAACATCCCATTCCAGAATTAGTTCCCATTTGCTGTTATAATAACCTCCACATATCAGGGGAATTTCACTAGCGCATGCTTATGGAGATTTGTGGAGATTCATTCCACCTCAATGGTGTTAGGAAAGCAAGGTACTGATGGAGGTGAAGGGAGGAGGCCTGGGGTGCAGCCAGCATTCACAATTACCCTAAAATTGTTCAGTAGTAATGAGATCATAGGTCTTTTTCAGGCCACTCAAGATCTTCCACTCCAACCCATATAAATGATATCTTCAATATGCACAAATATGGTCATGTGTCACAGCTACACGTTTCAGAAAGATAGTTGAAAGTGATTAACCAAATAAAGCCCTGCGTTAAATGTATATGGCGTTCTAAAAATGTACACACACGGACGTCATACCAGATCTTCCTTTGATATCTGGTACTATCTTTATGAGACAAATTGACTATGGTGTATATTTTCAAACGGGAACTCTCCGATCTGCATACATCTTAAGATAATATCTTGACCTCGGTGTAGACTGGAATGTTGTATGGTTTTGGTCTTCCTTAGAGACCACCATGAGAAACCACAGTATTTCAGGAAACTCAGATCGACCTCATGCATATCTTCAACGAGAAAAAGAAATGGATTGTTTTTTCTTTCCCCCTATTGTTTTAATCCACAGCTTCTAAAGTGTCACTAGTATGTAGGGCGTTAACAAATGTAATAATCGAATCCTGTTGTTTTTTAATAATGCAAGGCTTTCTAACTGGATAGCCCATCTTTAGATAGAGACTGATAAGAGAGCTTGTGAGAATATAGAGAGCCAAGTTGCTTACCCATATAAGTATGATTCGGGCCCGGCTTCTTTGATCACTATCTCTTGCATGATTGAACATAAACACCATGGAGAATGTTGAAGCGTACAGGCATGGAAATAGGCGTGGAGGAAATATGCACTTTACTAAATGGAAACAAATGCATCAAGCCGAGAACAAAAAAAGAACAAAAAAAAAACCCCTCTAACCATATGAAAGCTCTGCATTACCCAAGTGTCTTAATCTTCAGTTAAGAAACGCACACACATATACTCGCTCGTTGTTCCGGAGGCATGCATGAGTGATGCCACAGTGTCTGGTATGGTGGCATGGCTCATCTGTGATCTGGCCATGAAAGTTTCATGGGTGGATGATTAACCTCAGCTGGATCCAATAAGGTCCAAAGTGAATGTGAATGGCGTGAAAACAGACCATTAAGTTATAATGAAAGCCAGTTTTAGTCTTGGGTGCTCGGCGGTCATTCGATTTTAGCGGCCTCTCAAATGGCACTGTTCAAACAATCGTTTTATTGCAAACAGAGTACCGCGGGCCAAGTGTTAAAAAATGTGACGGCATCCTCCCGAGGTGTTTATCTGAGAGGAGTGCTCTTTGACTCTACCATAATGAAGCAACTGCCTAGGGTTTGAGGTGGGGGGGGGGGGTTAAAAAGTATAAAAACGGCTGCAATCATTAAGATCAAGGTTATATTTAGTAGTAGTTCAAGTGTCGAAGATGACAAGCGCAAGGATTATTATTTATAAATGCCTCAACATGTTTTATGGAACACTTGAATTGTCAAAGACTTTAGATGAAGAGAAAAAAAAGTCCCACAAACAAAAAGCACTAAATGATTCTTTGCATCTATGTACTGAACAAACTGGAACATGAACATGTCGAACATTCTGAATGATTCATGGTGTACAATCTAAAAGAAACAAAAACAACAACAACAATAACCTATAGGGGAAAAAGTACTTAATCTTCCAGCCATAAACCTCATTCTTCACCAAAGATGTTACCAAAAAGTATAAGCAACACACAAGATGTTTTCTTTGACAACATCTTTGGATGCAGTAGCATGTTTCATTCTTGAATTAGGAGACCCAAATCTCTTTCAGCATTAAAATATAGAGCTCTATAGGAGTGGCCCTATAGAGCTCTGACCTTAACCCTACTAAACACCTTTGTGATGTGAACACCGCTTGCACCGCTTCCTAAACAAATATCTGACTTTCCTAACACCCTCGTCTCTGAATGAATGCAAATTTCCACAACCTGACTCAAAATTCTAGGGGAAAATCTTCCCAGAAGAGTGTAGATTTTTATAAGTGGCCTAAATGAGGTCATGTGTCTGCAAAGTTGTGCGCATATACTGTAGTATATTTAATATGAACTACTGGCAAATAAGTTAGCAATTTTGTCATTTATGGATTTCCTGCTGAAATAAGTTTTTTTCCATTTATAATAAGAACGATATGATAACATGTTTTGCAGTGTTTGGGTGATATGGTATACATTCGAAACACTAGACAGTCCCCCATTGACTCAGAATGTAAAAATACAGGTCAGCAAAAGTATCGGGTTATTTATTTTTTTAACAGATTATACAAAAAAGTCCTTTTCAGCTGCACTCATACAATAACACTGTTAATGTTTAAGTCTTAAAGCTTTTGTATCTACTTAAACGGACAAGAAATGACGAATATATTTCCATTGATACAGCTTGTTCGTACTTAGTGCTCATTACATTAGAAGCCGCCAGTAACCATGTCTTTTTACTTTACATGTGTACACTGTTTAAGTATCTGTGCTTTTTTACATTTTTAGGAAACTTTTTACTTCAGTAAATTCATTCATTCATTCATTCATTCATCTTCTACCGCTTTATCCGATCTTCTCCCTCTAACTAAATGGTCAAGTCACCCTCAGGGGAGTCCTGTGCCTCTATGGGCTATTAAAGCAGGATACACCCTGGATGGAATGCCAACCCATCGCAGGGCACACACACACACACACACACACACATTCATACAATAGGGACAATTTTCCAAGGTGCCAATCAACCTACCGTGCATGTTTTTGGACCGGGAGGAAACCGGAGAACCCGGAGAAAAACCACATGAGGCACGGGGAGAACATGCAAACTCCACACACACATGGCCGAGACGGGAATCGAACTTGGACCCTGGCGGTGTGAAGCGAACGTGCTAACCACTAAGCCACCTACTTCAGTAAAAAAAAAAACAGGTCCCAAATGGTATTAAATGATAATGTATTATGAGATCATTTGAGAGAAAAGTGTGCATCCTAAACAACAGAAATCTCCCTCTTAAGGAGAATGGAACATTGAACCACATCAATTATTAAAATATAATTCTCATAGATCAGCACTTTTGCTTTGATACTTAAGACCATTCAAAGACAAATACATTTGTTATTCAAGTAAGCGTATAAAGGAGTTCTTTATTGGAGTAATGTATAAGCATTTGCTCAAGTAGGATGATTTAATTTCTCCAATACTGATACAAATACGAAAGCATGAAGCCTCCTGTGGATGAAATAGAATGTATACTTTTCCGAAAAGGGTTTTGAATCGACCTACACTGCCTTTTCAGGGGCATTTTACTCGCTTTAAAATGTTAATTTATTGTCCCCAAATGAGAATTTCTCATGTAGGTCTTAAACCTCCAACCTTCCAAGCAGTAACCTTAACCACTGAGCTACCACCTCCCCTATACAATGTACACTTATATAAATATAATAAAGTCATTTAAATATCCACTGATATATTATATGACAGTAATATTATATGCCCCTGGTTTGTTTTAATGCTTCAAAAATGGGATCTGTGCCTCACAACTATATATCTTGTTGGTTCCTTTATTTATTACTGTGCTTTGTATTGGAAAGATGTTTGAGCTTGGATTTTTAAAGCGTTTTTTTTTTTATAATAGTAAATGAATAACCACGTATCCAATATCTCAAACACATATATACATAATAAAAAATGTGGTTTTTTTACTCTTTAAAAATAAACGTGTTATCATGTACATTACAGCATCATGAAAGTCTTTCTTTGCCATTTCCAGCTCGGGTCAGAGTTCAGGGTCAGCCATGATCAGTGTTGGCTGATGGTGGTAGTGGTTAAGGTGTTGGACTCTGGACCAGAAGATCACGGGTTCAAACCCCACCACCATCAAGCTGCCATTAGTGGGCCCTTGAGCAAAGCCCTTAACCCTCAATTGCTCATTTGTAAGTCACTCTGGATAAGGGTAAATGTAAATATGTTGGGGAGTAACTAGTTACATGTAATGGCGCTACGTAATTTAATTACAGAATAGAAGTAACAATAATCCGTTACAGTTACAGATTAAACATGTAATTCAATCACAATTGCTTTAGAAAATGTTGAAGACAGGTCTTCACAGCCAAACCCCCCCCCCCCCCCCCCCAACTTCCCCCCCCCCCCCCCCCCCCCCCCCGATTCTGAAGTAGCTAAATTTCAAAACTATATCACACTTTTTCTGAGTGCCACCTGGTGGACAAATGAAAGTAATCAAAAAGTAATCAATTGTACTTTACTTTTATAAAGTAATTGAAAAGTTACACTACTTATAACATTTTCAATACGGTCGTTTGTAATCTGTAATCTATTACATTTCCAAAGTGACTTTCCCAACACTGGCCATGACACATCGCTGCTGGATCACAGAGAGTTAAGGGCCTTACTCAGGAACCCCAAGCATGGCTTGCCTGATAGTACTGGAGGCGACATTCCATATCAGTTACCCATAAAATGTAAAATAATGTTCTCTCAACACCATGAGGAATTATCTGACAATACTTGTGCAGTATGCATGTTTTCCTTTGGCCGTCTCAACCTCTAGAGCCTGTTGAAAAAGTGGATATAAAGTACATCTGAGGATATAAAGGAACATGAATTGTACTGCATGTAGGGGGGTGGGGGGGGGGCAAGAATGTGCAAGTTTGTACTGTTAATGTGTTAAAATGAAACCATATATGGCCTGCCGCATGTGGTGGATATTTATCACGCATACTTACATGAAGTTACTGCCGTTTTGACAAAGATAAAGTGGTCACTGAAAGTGAGTTAGAGTGAATGTAAATTTAATTGCTGTAATTGAGCTACGGGGTTTTGATACAGTGTATATCTGTCTGTGCTGCATGTTTGAATGTTTTGTGTGTGTGTGTGTGTGTGTGTGTGTGTGTGCGCAGGGAGGATGAGGAGTTCAGTTGCTCTTGTTGATTTCATATTTACGGCTTGCCATTTAGCACGCTGGCCTGTGTCAGCATTCTCTCTGATAGTTTTAGTTAGCAGAAGCCATTGAGCCTTGGGGTAGCCAGTATTTCCCCACCTCCCCCTCCCAACCCCCCCCCCCCCCCCCCCCCCCCCCCCCCCCCCCCCCCCCCATGAGACCCTCACATTACCGAGCATTTTGTATAGAGACTAAAGTTCTACACTCGGCTTTTCCTTCTCCCAGCGCTTTAAAAACATTCGGGCCAGTGTTTAGCTCAGCCTGTTCTCACTGCAGGGAGAAAACTTTGTTAACTATTGGCACCCTTTGCCATCTGTGAATTAAGAGTCTCAGAACAAGCTTGTCAGGAAAACATGATACCGATGTCTAACGAACAGAGCTGGAGGGTAACTGCAATAACAGGGAAACAAGTTAAAAGTCATTCACATTCCACAGAGAAATGGAAACGTATGGAAGGGCTCTGTACACACGGACTCACTGTGTATTATCATCCTATAGATTAATATGTAGTGATTCAGGATTGTGATGTAGAGGCGGACTGACCAAATATTGCCATTCATCTTCTTGTCTGGGTTACGGCTTAAAGCGATGGCTCACGAGACGTCTTCCTGGGCCTTACTGTACCCTGCGTCCTGTGTCCTCACTGCACTGCACATTGACCGCCTCCTGACCCACACTTTCAGCAACCTGGCAGAGAAAAGCTCCCTCAGAATGTGTGTAATCACTGAAATCAAATCACCTCCCGAATCGCGCTACGGTTACTTTGTGCTAAAGCTATTGGACATGCACTCTAATAACAGGGCTCTAATGAACCCAGAAATGCTGAGCACATGGGATAAAAGCAGCGTTTCGCAGAATGCTTTAGAACATTTGCCATCTCCATAACTGGACAGCAAATACTGTCTACGCTTCCTAACAAGCATCTTGCTTTGTGTTGGCTTGGCATGTCTGTCTGGAATCGAAAACGGTCACAGTCATTCTTCTAGGAATTCTGTAGATCACAGTCACACACACACAAACTTGGTCTCACTTACGAGCTGACTCGGACTCAGATCCTCTTCCAGGCCCTTGTCAAACTCTTTGGTCATGGAGTCTTTATTACACTTAGGAGATGGGAATGTGATGGCCAAAGAATCAGGCAACTATGTGTGAGCGTGTCTTTGGATCGCATTCCATTGTACAGCCATGTGATAGAGAGTGTGTGTGTGTGTGTGTGTGTGTGTGTGTGTGTGTGTGTGTACAGGCCTGTGTGTCTGTGAGACTGATATCATAAGCCCTTACCATCTTGGGTTCATTCTCAGTGTACAGTCTATTTGGATCTCATCATTACCTCCTCATCAGCACTAATGCGTCCCACGGTATTGCAGAGGAACCGAGTAAAGATTGATAACATAGGAGACTGGGGTTTGCTCCTCAGACAGCAGACAGCCTATGTACAGAAGCTGTATGGGGTTATCATGAGCTTGTGTTTAGAAATGGAGAAGGATGTCTCAGTGTCGGCCTTGCGGATGAATGACTGTTTACTTTGTGCTGTTCTATCTGTTTGCACTTTTCAGGAACGTCTCATGGCCATGAAGAAGACCCGAGACGTCCCAGAAATAACCGTTAACAATAGCTGGAAAGAGATTTTCACATCCATTTTGTGTGAAAACAATTGCGTAATTGAATATCATGCAATTTCAATTGTTTATAACATGACGCACCGGTTCATTCATTCATTCATTCATCTTCTACCGCTTTATCCGATCTTCCCTCGGGTCACGGGGAGCCTGTGCCTATCTCAGGCGTCTATGGGCATGGGATACACCCTTGATGGAATGCCAACCCATAGCAGGGCACACACACACACACACACACACACACACACACACACACACACTCACAATCACGCACACATTCATACACTGGGGACAATTTTCCAAGGTGCCAATCAACCTACTGTGCAAGTTTTTGGACCGGGAGGAAACCGGAGAATATGAGTGTGTGTGTCCTGCGATGGGTTGGCATTTCATCCAGGGTGTATCCTGCCTTAATGCCCATAGACGCCTGAGATGGGAAGCACCGGTTAAATTATTGAAAATATAACATAGTTCCTTACAAGGCTTCATTGTTATTCCATCTTGTGTAGTCATCAAGGATGAAACAAGAAAGTTTATCCAATGTCAATTACATTTCAGTGTCTTATTTTCTTGAAATCACTGCTTTTCTTTGTAAATCCCACTTTGCGTTGACTTTATTAATGTATCGTCCTGATGTACCTGGACACAGTCGGCTTTAGTTTTATTTTCCAAACACCTTCTTCACCATTTCAGTAAATTTAATTTGTTCGATTGGTTGGCTTTAGACTGGTGATTTAAATGAGAACTTATTAAGAACATTGTCTCCATTTTGTTATTGTAATTAGGAAAACATGTTTTTGTTGTTGAGTTTAAGTACAAACTCCCAAAATGTTCAAAAAGTGATCCCTGTGAAGAAACACTGGTGGTGTTTCACAGATGGCAATTGGAAATACTGGGTTTTATTCACACCTGTCTACTGTATAAAAAATGCTTCCATATCAATGGAATCTCAACACAAACACACACACACACACATTGTAAAATGTACAACCAAAAATGTAAAATGTAAAAAACCACCAACTTGACTCGATTGAGTATCTGATTTGAACAGTACTTATATTGCACACGACACAATAACAGTTTATTTGTAAGGTTTTATTTGCTAAATTAAAAATCTAATTGGACACATGAACAAAAAAAGTATACCTATTAAATCATAAATGTAGATTAATAGAGACTAAAAGTTGCATATATTTTAAAGTAACGGCAAAAAATGACTCATAATACAATAACGGAGTTCAAATACTTTACACCACCGAATATATG
Organism: Kryptopterus vitreolus; assembly: GCA_030449085.1. NCBI lineage: Eukaryota > Metazoa > Chordata > Actinopteri > Siluriformes > Siluridae > Kryptopterus > Kryptopterus vitreolus. The sequence goes on from JACRUU010000014.1 coordinate 1,592,481, forward strand.
AAAATGCTACCTAATATACTACAGACCCTTCAGCATTCCCTCCACAATTAAAAAAACACTATAATAGAACAGAAAAGCAGCTATGAAATAGGATGTTCAGAAAGCACATATGACTATTATTGCCAGGTGACAAACAACATCATATAGGGGAGGTGGTGGCTCAGTGGTTAAGGTGTTGGCCTACGGGCCAGAAGATCGCAGGTTCAAATCCCAGCGCCACCAAGCTGCCAGTAGTGGGCCCTTGAGCAAGGCCCTTAACCCTCAATTGCTCAGTTGTAAGTCACTCTGGATAAGGGAGTCTGCCAAATGGCATAAATGTAAATATAGTTTAAGTAATGAGGAAAAGGTTTTCCTCATATTTGTATCATCACTGAGCACACAGTGTGCCATCTCAATTATTCTCAATTATTATATCTTGTTGAAAGGACTATTCAAATAAAGATGATTTTGTTGGCATTTCCTCTAAATTCACCAGTCAGACATGGTGTTAGTAAAGACTGATTTTTAATCCATAAGACAGAGTGTAGTTACTCCTGCTCCTATGTGTGAAAATCACTGTAGGCAAAGCGATTATAAAACACTCCTCAAAAGTACAGGCTGATCATACAACCCAACAGTTGAATAAATGGAAAATCTCCAGCTCATAAGAAATGAACCTGAACGGGACTTGTTAAACTCAATATACATGCCAGTGGCCAATACCACTCCGTTTACCTCAGCGAGTCATTCATAAATGTAACATCTTTAGCCAGCACACTATTCCTGCCAAATTAGGTTACGCAAACAGCAGCAGTAGATTCATAGAGCTATGAAGGACACAGCATGAGTCTCGCTGCTGTCACCACACGAGCCCAGAACAATAAAAATGATTTGTGTGAGATCAGAGTGCGACCACGACAACCGATTTTACTGCCAGCTCTGTTCTAATTGTTGTCTTTGTCAGTTTCAACTTTCAGTGTGTCAGTAGGTAATTAGCTATGTCAAATATTCATGAGTGCTGTCAATCATTGCCTGTATAGGAGGGCCTTTATGGGAAAAAAAACATGACTTTGACATAAGGGCATATATATATATATATATATATATATATATATATATATATATATATATATATATATATATATATCTATCTACATATACAATAAATATATATATATATAGTGTTGGGAAGGTTACTTTGGAAATGTACATGATTACAAAATGATTACATTTTGGACTTTCATTTCATTTCATTTATTTATTACTTTCTTTCATTTGTCCACTAGGTGGCCTTTTAAACTGACATTCTAAGAAAAACGTTTTTTAAAAACCCTCAAAGAAAAAAAAGTAATATTTTTATATTTTTATAAAAGGACACTTTAAATTGTTCATCGATGAAACCCTATATGTAATCTATAACATTTTCAAAAGTAACTGTAACGAATTACTGTTACATTTATTTTTTGTAATTAAATTACATAACATATATATATATATATATATATATATATATATATATATATATATATATATATATATATATATATATATATATATATACGATATATGAGAAAGAGAGAGAGATACACATATACCCATACACATTTATTTTTTTTACCATCTTGGATCAGGCCTCAGCCCAGCAGGAGACACTACACTCATCTGAGGCATGTAATTTCAAACCTTTGGTATTATATGTACCGAATACTGTAACCGCTTACCCCGCTGTGCGTCTTATTCTCATCCCTGTATCCCCCATTTCACATCCTTTATCCTAATCCTCCTCTGTATGGCAGCTGTGCCACATTTATCTCTCTCCCTTTGCCTTCATTACAGGTTGGCTTCTCGTTCCTGTCTGTTTTTTTTTAAATGTTGTTGTTTTTTCTTTGTTTAGATTTGCATCATGATGGTTTATTTTTGGTCCCTGCTGTACCGAGGTTATTAAAAGTAGTTTTCCAAGTGCAGACCATAGAATCGTTGAATTGTTTGTGCTTTAGTGTATGTGAAATTGCAGCGGAGGGAAAGTATTTAAAGAACTTGGACTGTAGTTCTGAGTGGCTCCTGCTTTGTGTTAGAGGTCCAGACACTCGTTCTGAAGATCTGCGAGTGGAATGTAGCAGTCATGGAGGATTGAACAGACGTGAGATTTAATACCGCATCGCAGAGATGGAAAGGGGTTTGGTTATTGCGTCACTTCATGTTTCTCTCAAAAATCCTATTGTCAGGACTGATTACTGAGTACATAATATGTGTCTCAGATCATAGTAAGACGATTAAAGGTAGAGTCAGACATTGTGGTAGAAGTGAGTTGAGGTGAGCTATTTTGAAATGCCAATTTTAAACACATGGTACCTGCAAAACACATGCCTGGGCTAGACTGTGCTTTTTCCAGTGTACAAAAAATAGTAACTTTTTGGATAAATAGGCGACCCTCCTAACAGGCAAATAGAGATCCCTTATAGTACACTTATACACACTTATAGTGTGTTTGATGCACTCATTTGTTATTTCTCTCATTTATAAAACATTAAGCAGCTTCAGAGACCAGGGAGATCTGAGCACATAAGGATAGCTGCCAGGAAGTCGTGAGATCAGTGTTATCTCTTTTAATATCTCTGGAAAATCTTCCATAGTGACTTCTATCACAATACAACAGCTAGTGATATGGCGCAAATTGTCTCTAATAACGGATGGTCGTCTGTACACCCGGGCTCCTAGAGTGCGTGGCGCCTTTCTCTGTTGCTGCCGAGATTTCACAGCAGGTTATCATCATATGCTCTTTTTGGGCAAGAGAGAGACAGAGAGAGAAAGAGAGAGAGAGAGAGAGAGAGAGAGAGAGAGAGGAAGGACATGGCGAAATATTGGAATCAGGGATTGAAGCAGGAATGTTGTCATGCTAGGTGCCTTGACAGCTCACACTGTGGTGGCTTAGTCTGATCCTAGCAGCACATTGTGGCCAGATGTTGCAGCAGATGATCCCTGGAATCAGACCCCAGCAAACGATAGGGGTCAAATCTGGCTGAATTTAACCCTGATGCCTGCAGTCAATCACATAGTGGGACTTGGCTGACCTAAGAATGATAGGCAGAACCTCACCAACATGCATTGCAACGCAGATTCATCAAGGTGTATAATTATATTAAACTATCACAAAGCTTCTTTGGAGAACGGCCAATGACGGCTTCCTGTTCTGCCCCGCATGTATTTAACTCCATTTGAATGAAAACCTGTTGTCATTTTTGTGATCAAGGAAATGACTTTTTGGCAGAATGGAACTGGAATCTAGGAGCTGGCGACCGAAGGAGTCTTTTGCACCTGAATCTGTAATGGTGGTGAAGGGGGGAAATGACAGGGCTGACTCTCATTAAACGAATTTCATTATATGTTGTCCTAAATAGTGAGAAGCCTCCAATTCATTCTTTCCTCCCACATGAGCAGAGTAATAAGTTACTAAAAAGTCTTATCCTTTTTTTTTTTTAAGTTTATGTGTCAGTCTCCAGGTGTGCACTTTTCCTATTTTATATACTATCTTTACCTCTGGACACCTGTGTGATGAAAAGTGGCTCAAGAGTTGACACTGTGCCAGACATTTGCAGATGTTTATACTATATATTTTATGAAAGGCTTCCCACACCTGGTCCTCCAACTTCTCTCTCTCTCTCTTTCTTCTTTGTGTGTGTGTGTGTGTGTGTGTGTATGCTGAGAGCCTCCATTGTAAGCTCTTACTCTCTGGGTGTCCACTCTGACGCTCCACACGCTGAGGATCAGGTTGCCTTCCCGGCTGGACTCTGCTTTCCAGTCCCCCTCTCCTGAATCCTTGGAGCACTGTGGCGTAGCGGACACAGTTCAGCGACCCTGCCATATGACAGGAAAAAGCAGCAACCTGGAGGTCTCTCTATAAGCAGGACAGATGGCAAATTCAGTGTCCGTGCCATGCTGTAGGCCACAGGGAACGATAAAGTTACAACTACAGTTTAAAGTTTCATACGCCATGCATTTAGGTTTATGAATAGTTTTGGACATATTATTGATAGTAAATCTGTATTTGAAGTTGTTGTTATGTAAATATTTTCTTCTCATAATATAGTTTTTATTTTTTCTGTCACTAAGCAGGCAAATCAAAAGACTGTCAGCAGCTCGGAGCCATTTATGAAATATTGCCTGAATGTAAAGTGCAGAAATCTTCTGAATAGGATACTTGTTTTTATTCTAGCTGCCTGGCAGGCAAATGTTTTCTACAGCTAAAAATCTTCCTTCTGAAAATGGTTTCATTTGAAGTGTATATTCAAAATAATTCACTTCACCTAACTGTGACACTGGGATTATCATGTCCACTTTGAAATGCCAACATGTGCAACATGACAGGGTCATCAGGATCCCTCGGTGTCACAATTTGACGCCATTGGTACCACTTTGGCGTCATTTTTAAACATTTCCATCTATACTTGAGGAGTTGGGAGCGAGAACTTGTCTGACACAGTCCGGCTAACAATGAAATACTTCATAAGGCAGAATCAGTATCAGTATCAGCATGTATGGAGAAGGAATAATTCCAGATTCCAAGGATTGGAATAATTCATTGGATGCATTGACAAAGCAGTACAACTATAGATTCAAAGCTGACTATATATATATATATATATTCCTGATATCACACATTCATCTGGCAGTTAAACAAAGGCTACAAACAACTTCTGTTTAAGCGATGACTATCGTGACCTAACAAAACTCCTTAAAAATACTGCAATTAATATTTACAGCTCAGCAGCATATTCACTTATATTATGAATGCTTCTCTATATGTTTTCCCCCTGGGTGTTTAAAGTGCAGTGGTCACAGACCTTCGACTCTGGTTAATATTGAATAGGTTAGCTATATTTTGACAGTTAAAAGTTAATATTTTGCCTTTTCTGTTCCGCATGTCATAATGTATATGACATATGTAATAGTATAAGTGTAATATGATAGTATAGTAATATAATAGTATAGTATAAGTATTATATGATTTAATACTGTTAATACAGTTTTGAAGATTTGTGTTTGTGGAAGAAAAATAACAACAAGATAAATAAACTAGATCCAGTGATGGCGTGGAAGAGGTTTTAAGTCAGAATGTACTATTATGAAACAATAATATAAAGTAGTGGTAGATCAGTGAATAAAGACTTCCTTCATTGCCAAGATACCAGTGTTTGGCTTTTGACTATGCCCTTATCTTATTTCATGGCTAACCCTGTGCTCGTAACATATACAGAAAAGAACACGCCTGAACAATAATGCACTGCATGTGGGACATTTCGATAGGAGACATCTTTGCTAAAGATATACAAACATGTTAAGAATCTGTTAATAGACATGTTCATGACAGTCTGTAAATATTTTCCTGGCAGTAGCTAAAACAGACTCTCCAAATAAAGCCTTCCCAATCGACAGACGGCATGACAGAATTACAGGAAATCTGTTGCAGTTTTAGTTATTATATTTAAAAAAATGCAAAAATATGTAAACAGATTCTGTTGCTGGACAGAATGGATGGGGCTTGTTGCCTAAATAGCTGTTCTGTGGAGAAAATCCGGGCTATGTGGATGACACACCCCTGACCATGTGCTTCTGGCATAGATATATAACTAATAATCAAGTGCTGCTGGAGAGAATGGAAGAGTCTGTTCATGCTTGTCATGTTCTTCCGTTGAGGAGCTGGGCAGCTCTAACAGGCCCCTATATAAGAAATGGGAAACTTTATAAAAAAAAGCCTATAATAAGAAGTGATTTTGATTACGCCTGTCTTGATTGTTGCGAGGACATCTGGAAATGTGTGAAGATTCATTAGGGTAGTGACCAAAATGCAATTCATTCAGTGCTCAAGACTGCACTGTAACTGACGTTAGTCAAGGGGGAAAAGGAACCTGAAAAAAAAATGCATCAATTTATTTTAGTAAATAAGTTCATAGCTAAGAACACGGTGGCTTAGTGGTAATCATGTTCGCCTCACACTGCCAGGATCCGGGTTCGATTCCTGTCTTGGCCATGTGTGTTTGGAGTTTGCATGTTCTCCCCGTACCTCAGGGGGTTTTTCTCCGAGTTCTCCGGTTTCCCTCTGGTCCAAAAACATACACGGTAGGTTGATTGGCACCTTGGAAAATTGTCCCTAGTGCGTGAATGTGTGCATGAGTGTGTGTGTGTGCCCTGCGATGGGTTGGCATTCCATCCAGGGTGTATCCTGCCTTAATGCCCGTTCAAGTTCATAGCTAAGGCTGAGCTTTGCTGTCTAAGGTTTTTCTTTGGGTTACAAAAGGCCTGGCAGATCTGAGATTTAACAAAAAGGGAAGATGTAGATGGAAGGAGTACGGAATTTAGAAGAGGTGACATTATGTGCAACATGTTTATTTTTATGTAATGTTTATTTGGCAGACGTACCTTATCCAGACTGATAATTCAATCTCATTCAATACAACAGAGCAGCTATGGGGTTAAGGGTCTTGCTCAAAAGATGTAAAGTCCAATGCCTTAACCAGTAAGCTACCACCTGCCAGTGTGGAGATACAATGATGAGATGATTTTCAGAGACGCCCCCTATTGCAGTCATGCTGGGAGTGGAATTCTTTTTCTTCTAGTGGATGTGTGAATTTGTGCTGTCCCCTAACATAAATGTCAGAAATGTAAGTCTTTAATGACAAAGTTGTTTTCAATGTATTATATGTACTTCAGATGATACTTCAGTGTTATTTTTTGTACGTCACTCTGGATAAGGGCGTCTGCTAAATGCTGTAAAAGTAAATGTGTAGTACCGATGTATGTAATGAGGTAAGCACTTTAATGAGGTAAGTAAATTGCTAAATATTATTCCGTACTAAAACATTTACTATTTTCCTGTAGTTTGTGGTTTTTAACACACACACACACACACACACACACACACAGTCCTCTGTTGACTGTTCAGTTATTTAATTAATTCAAATACTGCTTATCAAGACTATTCATTTAAAGCCATTTAAAGCTGTAGATAGACATCTGCGCATTTACATTTACCTTGTGTTTGCATTTGTCTTTGCCCCGTATAAACCTCAAGGATTGACAGTGGCAGAGTAACGTTTAAATAAGACACAGTTGCTAACAAAAGACAAAGAAGAAGTCCATCGCTGTGTCCCAATTCACCTACTTTTAAATTCTCGCCTAGATCTATTGTGCGTATTGTTATTTCTCTCATTTATTTACAATTTCATCCTATAATTTACGATAAATATGTAAATGTTCCATTCCCCTGACTTTACATTTTCTTTACACTTCAATAAAATGTGCCCTGTCACGTAACTCTGTGTGTGTGTGTGTGTGTGTGTGGGGGGGGGGGGGGTTAATATTAGCTGTCAAAATGTTACACTGAGAGTTTACAAATATATTAATTTTATAATAGAAGTCTTATAGAAGAGAGTATTATGCATATTGATGTACACATCGTAGGCGGAATCATTTCCAGGCCCAGAGCTATCATGAGTTTGCCGAGCCTGGTGTGAATGTGCAGACATCTCATCTGTAATCGAATC
>JACRUU010000014.1:1605000-1710000 GCA_030449085.1 Kryptopterus vitreolus
ACCAATTCAGATATGCTATTAAAATACTATCAGATTCTACCATTATTACGGATCTAGACGAGGCGTGCAAAAGTGGAAAGGCAGAAGAATGTGAGAATGCACGGTGAAAGATGCGTGAAGGTAGGCTACAAGAGCGGTGCAAGTCTGAGAACCCAAAACTTGAATGTTCTCATACGAAGGAGGCGGTAATACAGCGTGCGTATTGTTCGTGCCACTTTCGTTAATACACGTTTGTGAAGGCAGAAATGCACGCCGGGAATAGTAGTCCGGCGCGGTTGCTAATCTATAAACGGTTTGTCGGAGTGCGAACCTCGGACCGCAGCGCTCAAGCGGGACCCGGAGTCAGCTGTCAGTCACGATGACGTCATGTGCGTGCGAATCGCACCTCGAGCGCGCGAGCTCATGAGCGAGGGGAGATCCTCGGTGCCGATGGGGGGGTCTCGAGCGCGCGCGCCGACGAGCCAAGTGTCAACGCGATCGGTCCTCAAAATGGGGTGGATCCTAAATCATAACTGCGAGATGAAGACGTGAGAGGGTTCTCCTACAGCCTACGCTACCGGACATCAGTCCAGCGATCCGCGGATCGTCCCCGGGTTTTAAAATTCGCACATCTGCACAATTGAGCACCGAGCGGCCAGGCTGCCTCGAGGTGCGAGGCTCACAGGCGGCGGCAAGCCGAGCTATTTTCTGCTCGTCATCATCATCACGAACAAGATGAAGCGGCGGAAAACGATGCTGGCGGCGGCGTTTTGCTTCTCCTTTTGTCTCGGCACGCTCATGAACGTGCTCTTCGTGCCGGGCTTCGAGCCGCACCAGAGCCACGACGCGGCGCGACGGCGCTCTTATGTGGGAACGCGCGACTCTGCGCCCGCAACCGCATCGAATCCGGAGTCCACCGGCACCACCAGCAGCAGCACCACCAGCACAAGCTCCAGCACCACAAACACCGCGGCGCTCGGCGAGCTCCGCTCCCAGATCCGCGCGCGGCTCGGGGAGGTGTTTCGATACCAAACCCGTGTCGAAGACGCCGCGGCACGACCACTTGAACGCAGGCGACTGATGGATCTGGAGCGGGCAAGCACGCAGGATCAGTACAGAGCGTTGCGGAGAAGTGAGGACGATCCTGCGGCCGGCGACGGAGCCCGGCGGCAGCGGCGGCTTGATTCGCGCGGGTCAGACGGGTCGCTCGGTTGCGAGGCTTTGGAAAGAGCCGGCAGTGTGCAGTTTGTAGGCTCGGGCTACACGAAAGCCGTTTACCGAGCCGAGCTGAACACCAGCCTCTCAGTGGCTCTCAAATCCGTGGATCTCAACGGCCACGACATGGAGAGCTGCGTGAAAAGGTACAACTCGCCTGAGGACTGTTACAGACTCGCTTCGTTCAAGATTATCAAAGAGATGACACTCATGGAGAGACTTCAACATCCCAACATCCTCAAGGTATACACTTTGAAACGATTGTAATAAGACTTATTCATTGTTATTATTTTCTGTGGCTAGTAGTGAACGCAGAGATCTGCACCCTCGACATATTTCACGATTAGAAATAATATCTGTATTAAAAGTGTATTGGAATATATAATCAAAATTATTCTAGTTTTTTAAAAATTTAATGAAAAAGAATTGCAGCTAATTTTTCTATTTAAATTAAACAATACATTATTTGTCTTATAAATCACTTGTTTTTCACCCTTTTTGTGCCTAATAAGCATTTGGAGGTGTCAGTGTTTACGCGAGGCGTGTAAAAATGACCCACCGCTTTTATTCTAACACACCGTTTAGATGTGTGTATTCAGTTCCTGGGGAAAACACACAAGGCCATTTGTTTATTTAATGGCTGTAGGTGAAGCTTCTTTTAGGCTTTTGGCGCATCATTATAAAAAAAAAGCGTTATAAATAATAATGACAAATCCTATTTTTTATGAGCACTATATTGGACTATAGTGAAAACTAAGGGGTTTTGTGTTTTAGTGTTTTAATGTTTAAGTGTTTTAATGTTTATTGCGTATCTTGATTAGTCCGTGTGCGGGGTCTTGTATACAACATATCCGCGTGAAAAAATGAGTTGGCTATGCGATAATTATAATAATAATAATAATAATAATAATCATAATAATAATAATAATTATTATTATATTATTATAATTTGTGTTTTCTCAAAAAAAACAACAACAATAATAACAATAATAATAATAATAATAATAATAATAATAGTGAAAGTTTTTATGTTCTCGTTATCGAGGTGAATATCGCGATAATGACACTACGATAATCAGAAATTCCGAACTGAAATAACAGGATCCGCGGGTTTGGGTCACAGATCAATGAGCTGCTGGCTTTTTGAGTGTTGTGTTGCTCGCTCCATCCCTGTGTTTTGGATACTGGTTCAGCTTTGAGTCGGTGAGGCATTGCGTTTCTTGGCCAAAGTTAATTAGTGAAACTTAAACAAAGCGTGATTAAGTGTGTGCGTCTGCGGACATGCCCCGCGCATGCGCCAAGCGCGTAAGCAAAACTGCAGAATTACAAAAAGAAGCATACTTATGATGAACAGATGAACATCCTATAAATTAATGCAACAGGAGGTAATTCAGAGTTTTATTTTTTATTGCTGAATGTGCAAATAGTATAAATTATCGTTTTAGCACGAGACCCACAGAGCAGGAAATCCCCAGACAAAAGCAAGTCTGACTAAATTAAAATCCCAAACCACAGAGTTGATGAGAGCAGCATCCATTATAGCATTATAGCAGTGAAAAAGTAAGTAATAAACAGCCCTATGGAAGAGATTTTTGGAAACTAAAGTCTTCGGAACAGCTGCTGGAAATCATACAGATGATTTAATGAGGCCTTTGCAATTCAGATCAGTTTAATACAACCATATTTTATATTATATATATATATATATATATATATATATATATATATATATATATATATATATATACTGTATCATGTGTGTATGTGTTTACACATTCCTAAAGAGATAAAATGGTTCAATTTCGCACCCACCCTCCTAGATTTCACCATCTAACAGAAATGCGATTATTAAGAGTGACTCAACTGAAATCTATATTAAAAAAAGTATAAAGTCTTATTATCATTTTTAACAAAAATCCCTCCGAGAACACGCTTTCATAGATGAGGTTAGGCCCGACAAAAACATGGCCTTATCGTCTAAAGGCATTCTTAATATCATGCATTTTAACTCACGATTAATGCTGGAATCTTTTATATTATGTTTTACATAAATCACACATTCTAATACCTTCTGTTTAATTCCAATTACTTATAAGGATGCATGTCATTATCCTGTAACAATATACTTATTACAGATATTTCTAAAACGTATATATTCCAATAACTAGCTCAGTCTGCAGCCCAAACTCACACATCCTATTATTTCCTTTTTGGAATCTCTGATATTCATTGTAAGCGAAAAATTAATCTCTCTAAAAAAATGTACATTAAGCAAAGTAGATAATTTTCATAATTTTATTTGCTGGTAATCCAACAATCAGATCATTTGGTCATGATCAGCAATTCATATAATTAATGAAAGTAACTCATCCCTAATACTGATTGTACACGTTACACGCCTAAGTGGTTTTACAGTGTTGAATTAGCACCTACAGTGTAGAATTAACACCTCTGTTAACTGAGTCAACACCGACAGTGCTGAATCAACACCCCTGTTAAGTAAATTTATCTCACACTGTTTAGAATAAATGGCTGATTTGTTTTTTTCTGTGTCAAATGTTTTATACATTATATATTATATCTATATATTATGTACATTACATCATTAATAAAAATCTGTTATGGGATAAAACAGGACTACTAGTTAGACAGTTGGCTGGTTGTAATCAATATGCATGTGTAAAATTTGGAATATGGTAAAAATATGCATGTGGTAAAACTATGTTTTATTCTAGAATATAGAGTGAGAGTGTAAAATATTTCTTGTTTGGTGCATACATACAAGTGTTTTTGCTTGTTTTGTCTGGAGATCCATTTATTTATCTCATACACCATGCAAAATCAAATATTATGAACGATTGTCTAGCAAGGAAGGATCTATCTGAGGAACAAATCGCTGGACTTCAGTGAACGCTGAATCCAGTGCCACGTCTTTGGGCTCTACACGTGTGCTCCTGCGGCTGCTGACACATCAGCCGAATATGGTTGCAGCGATATGTTTCAAATGATACTCTTACAAATATAAGCAAGAGAGTGCCGCTCGGACAAAACACGCGTCAAGATTAAAGTGTTATCATTTTACATTGAGGCGTTAAATTGCAGTACTGGATTCCTGATTCTGCCTGAGCTGAAGCCTCGGCTTTCCCAAACTTGTGTGCTAAAAGTGTTGCTTTTCGTTTTCTTTGGCAGGAGCATGTTAGACAGAATTGTGCAGTGCAAGGGGTCAGAGGTGAGATCTGATATAATGGCTTGATTAAAACCAGCCCGGGGTTCAGTAGGAGTGCATGGTGCTGTGCTACCCCGGACTTGCACAGAGAGTGGAGTGAGGGCTGTGGTTGACATCTGCGACGCACAGACGCATCCACTCAGAGAGGGAGTTTTTTTTTTCTTTCTTTTGCTTCTAGTGGAAGTGTACACCTGCTGTATTAATAGGTGTATGTGATACTGGTAGAACTGTGTGGTGTGCACAGGGTTTGTGTTTTGCTGAGTGGGTGTGTGTGTGTGTGTGTGTGTGTGAGAAGTCGGGGGTGATTACGCCTCAGGCAGAGCTGAGTGACTCTCGTGCCCTCTGCCATGTTTGTGTGAGTGTGAACAAGACGGATCGGTGGAGATCAGAGATGGAGATAATGACAGAAGCAGCCTGAGTGTTCTCAGTGTGTGTGCTCAGTGTGTGTTTGGGTGTGTGTGTGTGAGAGAGAGAAATTTAATCAATATAATTGTTTCTACTGAAGTTCCTGTTAGGCTGACAGTGTACTGTATGTTTCTATCACATTTTATTACATTAAAATAATCCTCAATCCCACCCACCAGGAAACACACGCAGACACACACACACACACACACACACACACACACACACACACACACACACACACACAGACAGGCAATCATTAAGCAGCTAGTTTTAATATAAACCCTATCTGTCCTGTACAATGAGACCCCCAGGGTTACTTTCTGCAAGGAGAAGGACGTGAGAGGGGCCGAGGCCCGAGCCTGAGTCTTCCCTGTAATTAAACACGGGTTAACACTTTAACCTTTCACTTCCACAGGAAGGAAGTTAAAAAAAGAGTAAAAAGGACAGAGAAAGAAAGAGAGAGAGAGAAAAAGAAAAGCTCTCAGTAGAAAAATTTTGACACATTAAAATTGAGCAGATATATTTCCATTATTTTTTTGTGCTGCGGCAGATCTCAGGAACTAATATTGATTATATTAATGATGATAACAGTAAAAAAATTAAATAATAATAATAATAAACTGTATGTATAAATTAAATGCCATTTATTTGTTCAGAGGTATAAAGAGTACCTGAAAATCATATTCATATAAATGTATGGAAATACACTTTACTGCAAAATTAAACATTACATTTTTTAACTCACATTTTATAACCTTCGCTCAAAGATGCGCTAGTCCTCAACACCAGGACATCTTAATAAAAGCCAAAAACAGTTTATGTGTGAGATCTTATTTTGTGAAATATAAATAAAATTGTACATTTCGACACTGCGTTCAACAGAATCAACAGAGCAGCCAATTCAACATACCAGAATGAAGCAAAGTGGGTTAAAAAAGGGATAAAATAGTAAAGTAAATTTTTAAAAAGAGAGCTTCAGTTAATGAATAAAATCAAAGAAAAACGATGGCAATGGCAAATACTATTTAAGTAAATAGTTTAGATCATTTTCGGTAAAGTATGCCGGTACATCTATTGGATCATAAATATAGACGAGTTTAGAGTAATAGATGTTGATATATTTGATTTTCAGAAAAATTATAAATTAGTCGAAATTGACTTTACAGCAGAGTAAAGAAGTACATTTACTCAAACAATTAACACACAATAATTAGCTTTTTTTAAAAAAATAATTAGAATATATTTTAATGTTATACTGAACATATGTTCTGTCTGTATAGAACACTAAAGGATTGTAACATACAGTATTCCATATTTCCAAAACAATGCTGTCTTATTTGTAATGATGGTAATATTCTACATAAACACTGAATGTTACACGTTTGTTACCCATGAAATAAGTAAAGCGTCATTTAAATCTAAATACCAGTTTAACACGTGTATAAAATACTTTACCATCAATTTAATCAGATGAACTTAAAAAACAACAACACAGAAACAAAATAATTATAAACACAATGCATTTCCTTCATAGAGATCATCTTTATTGTTCACATTGCAGATTACAATGCGGTTTTTGTGTATGTGCTGAATGGTACATATAGAGTGGATTTATCTATATTTATATATATGTGTGTGTGTGTGTGTGTGTGTGTGTGTGTGTGTGTGGATATATATATATATATATATAGTATATATATATATATATATATATATATATATATATATATATACACACACACACACACAACACCACATATTATATAATATATATATATAGCAGTAAAATTAAAGGATAGTTTATATATACATACCATTATATATATATATATATATATATTAGATTAAATATATAAAAATATATATATATATATATATATATATATATAATATCCTATAAATTGTGGTTTGCATAAATTAAAGAAACCACAAATGACTATGGAAACTTCAGTCCGTGTCCTTTCCAGATAATTTCAGCTTTGAACTTTCCCGCAATGTAATGTGAGGATGGAATATAAAAGAGGTGATAGATGTGTTTTATTAACAAAAAACACGAAGCAACGCACATCAACTCACGCCTTTCCCCTGAATTAGGCCTCACTATTAGGCTCCTCACTATATTCCCGTATGTAACCTAAACACATCACCACATTATATGGAAAGCAACCGGAACAGAATTCTAAGCAACCGGAACAGAATTCTTAAAGGAGCCACGTACCATATTTAATACTTAAAACAACCACTAAAAAATGCACATTGAAATGAACAAGAAATGAATTAATTAACAAAAAATGAACATTAAAAGAATCATTTCATTAATATGAATTAATCAACAATTTTATTAAAGGGAGAGATTTTGAGTGAAAGTTATATAATTATAACTTCTGTTACAGTTAGGTAGAGTATTAGAAACATGAAAAGTATTCATGTACAGTACACTGAAAATATACGATGAATGGATTAACGTGCGATTAATCATGAGATTACTCATTACATGGCAATCATACGATTAATTGTGATTAAATATTTTAATCTATTGATTATATATACACACACACACACACACACACTCATTTATACTCATAAGACAAACGTCATCTACTGAATCTGGTGGGATTTGAAATTATGCTTAATTAAAATGAGCAAATCTATCATTTTCAAACCTAAAACATTCTCCTAAATGTTGCAAAAAGCATTCCACGATAAGTACTGATGCACTCAGAACGCCGCTGTCAATGATTAAACTTTTTGGAATTCCTGCATGAAAGTGCTTACTCAACAAGAGCTCTCCTCAGGACAGTGCCTGGATTTCTTTCAGGCGTCATGCTCCTGTCCTGCTCAGTGTCTCTGCGACACGCTGTTTGTTTGAGCAGACTTTCTGGCTGCGGAGGCGACTCGAAGCGAGCGTTGATTTCTATCTCGCACTTTCCCTCACTCTCCCTGTCGCACACATCCTCTTAAAGATCCTGATTGTTTTCAGTAGCTCGCTTCACAGCTCCGGATTCCAGAAAAAGTGAGAGTGAGTGAGCGAGAGAGAAAGAGAGAGAGAGAGAGAGAGTGTGTTGGCTGGTGTTGTGCAAATATTTATAGGTGAAGAGATTTCATTTCGATGCTGTCATCATGACAGTGTTAGCTTGGCTGGGTTTTATTAAGTGGCGCTTGTTATGAATGTGTCCTCGGGGTGGTTGTAGTAATTAGAATTTCTTGCTGACTCTGGATATGGAGGGGAAAGCATGATGTGCTTATGCTCACATTAAAAAAAAAAAACGTTCACAAACACTCACCTCGTTGAGCAAACAAGTATTAATTATTCATTTTCTCATTCCCCTATTAAATGCACAGTAAGCCAGTGATATGTGGAGTTTTTCACAAGTTTTCCACCGAAGGGAGAAATGAGTCAGAGCGGCGTTTCTTTCCAGCGGCGTTCCATCCAAAGTTTGATGAAAATAGGGCACTAAATTATAGCCCTCACACCCGACCTCGCTCTCTCACACACGACACGACACACACACACACACACACACACACACACACACACACACACCCATAACACAAGCTTGAATCTTATCCCAGCTATAATTCACCACCCACCTGGGTCGCCCGATTAGGATCACGTTCACGTCTCTGAGCCTCTCTTGTTCCAGTGGACAGTTGCTCGTTCACTGACCCGAAGTCGTACACACCTGGCTGCCATTGGGCTGTCCCATTACACAAACATCACCATCCCCGTGGCCGTTTTGATGCGCTGCCAGGGTGTTAAAAAAAAAAAGCCTGGTGGCGGACGCAGACGTGTCAGTGTTTGCACGTGCGCCGAGGCTGTCAGGTATTTCCAAATAAGACTTCCATACAGAAATGCTTTTGTACAAGGCCCGTGCCGTTTGGCGTGCAGTTCGGGTTCGGAGATAGAGTTCGGCTTCTCTCAGCTTTCTTGGGCACTGTCCGTGGGCCCTTTTAGCATTAGCACCTCTAAAAAATGAATGCGTGCTCTGTATCGATCAAACAAGCCGGCAACAAGACACTTTCTGGCTGCGCGCTGTGGAAAGAGAGATACGGAAAAAAGCCACAAAGGCGAATTTCTGGGGTGTCATAACGCTCGGCCGTTCCGTTCAACGTGAAAATGTCATAACACGAGCAGTGATTGGAGGTGTTTTTCCATTCTACTGTCACACAAAATTTGCAGGAAGTTAAACAAGTGCGAGAGTGATTTTGTTTGATTTTTTTCCTCACAAATGGGCTTCCAAGGAATGCGTCAAAGCGCAAACTGTGGATATTTATAACCTTCTCTACTTTCGCTATTGCTATTCACTTTTTGTTTCCTATTCTCCGATTGTTCCACGATTCGACTGCATCATGGATAAATGTTAAGTTGATATATGTAGCTTTTATATGTAAACGTATAATAAAATATAATAATGACATATTATAGATTTAATATATAGTAATATATTATAGTATAACAATAAGGTAAAACACCTTACATGGACAAATGTTTGCGGACATGTGCTTTTGTATGTGGACTTTGCACTCAACATTTCACCCCATTTAGTCCCCATTTGCTGCACGAATAATCTTATGCATGTTAATAAAGTCAGTAATGATGTAATGATGTCAAACAGGGGTCTTACATGAAAATTAAATGTAAAAAAATGTAAATTACTTGAGTTCCTTTTATTTGTTGATACTTTTATTTGTAATAATTTATATATATATATATATATATATATATATATATATATATATATATATATATATATATATATATTTTTTTTTTTTTTTTTAAACCAGACTAAAGAAATGAGTTGTAGACAACATTTTAACCGCACCGATTTTAAATGAAACAATAAAAGGAAGAGGAAAGAAAAAGCTGCAGTGCTTTCGTTTCTTCTGAACCAAATTATTATAGATTATAATAATTCATTAGTAATGAAGGCATACCTTACTGGTTCTCTGCACTGGTTTCCCCACCATTCATTTGTTTTCCGAATCAACTTTACTTATTTTTGAGAATGCTGTTGTTTTTCCCTCACTGACAGTTTCATCTGATTGCGCACCGCTTTGTCTTCGCTGCATGCACAACTGCACGTCTGGTCATAGCAACAGCGAGCAGACTCACTATAGTCGTAACTCGTGGTGCTTTAAGACCTAAACGGCTCTACTGAGCTTACCTTGGTGCTTTGATTAGAAAAAAAGCGTTTGCCATATATTATAGGCTTCTTTTCACAAAAAGGATTCGGACATCTGACGACCTCTTATTTATCTCTATATTATGGAATAGGTCAGAGTTCTATAGAAGGATCTTCCCCTTTAACCCATGTAAAATCATGGAGCCATTTTTGTGTACAGAGGCATTTTCAGGCTGGAACAGGTTTTTATTTCAAGTGAAGGAAAAATTGAATGCTGCAATATCCAAAGACATTATATAGATTTGTGGGCCTTAAATGTTGTAGTAATTTTTTGCGGAGGATCCACAGATAAAATGGAAAAGTGTTCTGAAACCTTTGTTGATATATTGTATATCTAGTGTTTCATGGGTTTGCATTGAGAAGCAACATTTTGATATTTTCATTTTTATTTTTTTTTTAAAGTTTTTTGATCTCACGCAACACGAAGGAATGATTTTAAACATACAGAGCAGAAATAAAGGCCATATGCGTTTGCCTTTTTATTCCATTCAATACCGGAGACATTTCCCTAGCAGCCAGCCGTGCAAATTGGACAACACCCTTGACCAGGCATTGTGTTTCATTAAAGGGCTTCAAAATTGTAAGTTGTTGTGCAATATTTCCCTGCAGTGCGGTGTGTACCAGAGTGTCATGCAGTCTTTTCACTGAGCCACAAATATATTAGTTCTCATTGTGATGGTCCTGTTGTAAAAAAGACTGGAGAAATGCAACGACACTCCAAGTAAACAGATAGGACAGACAAATTGACCTTTGACCCTGAGTTCAGACAAAATGGCACCATGTGGTCAAGCAGGCAAGCACAGATTCTTCATTTTATCTTCTTTACACAACACTCTGGAGTTCCAGCAGCCGAGGAGTCTGCCATATACACACACACACACACACACACACACACACACACACACACACACACACACTTACTCAAACACACACAGCTTGGATGAAACCCATCTGCCTCTGGCCTGTTAGTAGCACTTCTCTAACATCATTCCGTATTTCATTTTTAGCATGTCACAACCGACCTATGATGCTTTATTAGGTCCAGAAGACGGTGATTGATCAAACACCACATCAGACCTCTGCAGTAGCGACTGACTCTAAATCCTTCTAACGAGTTTAACAGGAATGATTATGATACTGTGTGCTTCTTCAACACGAGGAGCATGTCGGTGTGACAAGGACTTTCCATTAGCGTCTGCCCAGAGTGCTTTTCTTTCAAGCCACATGGCTGACACACACACACACACACACACACGCACACATGAAAAATGAGTATGCCAGGCACACCCAAATCTGTAACCGTGGATGTCCTTCCAATGTGTGTTTTTGTGATCATGTGTGTGAGAAGTTTGGCCTTCGTGATACCCAAAACTAAGATATATGGCATTGGCACGGTCATTTTTAGCATCTTGACCATTGTATCAGATGTAAGTGGTGGCAGAAATCGTCCGTGAGGTTCAGAGGAGTGTCACTCCAGGAATAGATGTTTACATTCTGTTGGAAGGTGTCAGTTCGTTCACAAACTTGGTGTGACACTATAGCACTGCATATGCGTTCTGTCCTATAAATTAGTCACACACACACACACACACACACACACACACAGAATGTTGTTGCTTTAATGGTCTTAGCTTTTAGAGGATTTGATTTCAGACTTCTTTTTTTTTTTTTACCCGACTAAAAAAGAGATGGATAAGACAGCCTCTGATTTGCTAATAAGCATGATCGGCAAATTTTCCTTTGTAGTCAGGGACCCTGGCGGTGGTATGGGTCGGTCGCATTGCCCACGGCTTGTTTTTGCTTCCAGATTAAATTTCATGCTGTTTAAGTTTAACTAGCTTCTTTGGCTCAAATTAGCTAAAGAAAATGTTTCTGTAAGCTAAGCGCCAAATGCAGCGGCATGCGTGCCTCAGCAGTACGAGAGGAAAAGGACACTTAGTGACTCTACAACACCACCAACACCCCCCCCCCCCACACACACACACACACATACCCTATAACCCTAACCCATGCACTCGATGTACACACACTCACATGATCTAGCTTCCTAATCAAATTTCCATATTTAATGGTACTGGCCCATTGTACTTCACTAATACCAGTTGCTGACTTTAAAGCATGGTACTGATTTACTCATATCTCTAATCTGATACTTCACTCCTCTTGTCTCCTCACACACACACACACACACACACACACGCACAGACACCGTTTTTCCCCGTCTGAGGCGAAACAGCAAAACAGTGAAATTCTACACAGTGCTGTTATCTGGCCAAGATTGACAGTCTAATATCTCTCACTCTTTCCCTCTCTCACCCTGCACTCTCTCTGTGTCTCTCACCCGCAGTTATACGGCGACTGCTACCAGGATAGCAACGACATCAAGGACACAGTGACAGCTATCACGGAACTGGGCAGCCCTCTAGAGATGATCCAGTTGCTGCAGACACCCTGGGAAGAGCGGTTTCGAGTGAGTGTGTGTCTGCGTCTGCCCCATATCACACATTCCATCAAGCGTGTGTGTCTGCTTTAGGAGGAAGCGTGGGAGGGGATTCGGCTCGTACTGTACATGCTGAACTTAGCACGCAAATCAGGCACGACGAAAACGTTGCATGCTTTAGGCAGATGAAGGGAACGTTGAGGGGATTTGTCTTCCGCTGATGTAGAGCTCGATTATAGATGTTAGCTTTGTGAGTCAATCGGATCTCAAGGCGGATCACATCCAGCATCCAGCATGTGGCATCAGCGATAATTCCTTTCCCTCCTGACACGTGGCAGTGACATCACCGAGCTGACCCTACAACTTGCCCCTCACTACTGCAGGACAGAAAAAGTACTTATTACTTCCTCTGGCCAGCTCTATACGTGTTGAAGGATGAAAAAAATAGTGATACAGTGCTTTTATATATATATATATATATATATATATATATTATATATATATATATATAATATATATGTATATAAATTGCATATTAGACTTTTGGTACTTGCTGCTGTCATCAGCAATGTTCCTCTGTGATGTGGGCTGCCATAAAACAGTCACTGCTACCATGAAGAAGATGATCATTTTACCAAACGCTATTTCCAACCTATTAAATTTCTCTCGTACTACTGCACTTTTTCCAAAGACGTTTTCAACTTTTTTTCTTTTTTTTTTTTTTTTTTTTTATTAATTAAAGATCTACTTTATTATACGTTACAATTATTACTGTGGAAAATCCAAACGAAATCAATGTTATAATGGCTATAAACAATCATTCCCTCAACATCCTGTCATGTTAGTTAGAAACCGCAAAAGCTCCCTGTCCTAAAGACTTTACCATAACGTTTAAGTTTAAGCTGCCTCGCCGCGCTCTGCCTCGGCCACTTTTAATAACACACAAAAACTACACCATTTTGTTTTCGCAAATCATTCGTTGTCTTTTCAAACCAGTAACTGCATTTCTCAAAACTATTTGCACAAACATCACAACCACAGTGGATTTATTGCAAAAAAACAATACTTTCATATAGTATTTGTGTGAATGCGCATATCATCTTCGTCAGAATGACAAGTCCTCTTATCATTGTTCCCAAACATGATTTTAAAGGTTTAGTCATGCTGTCGGCTTTACGGCGCAGTTTCAGTATTTCCCGATTAAAAACCACGACTTGGATTACAAAGGATGAGAAAGCACAAGTATGGCATCTATGAATTTGAACAGCACAAATGATTGTGTATGGGATAGTGAGAGCGACAAAAAGTCCTTTTGTCATTGTTGCCATACAGTAGAGTCAAAATGTTTAGGCATGTCAGTATGACGGCACAGAGTTTCAGTATTTCCTTATGTAAACTACGGTTTGGATTACAGTATGTGCGTTTACGGAGAGCATTGCAATCGGTTTTAGTACAATTGTGTTTGTCTGGTGCGATATCACCCCCGGGATCACCAAGCTGCTGTCCTTGGTTCCTTGAGAAAGTTAAGTTTCTTAACCCTTTGTGATCCAGGGGCGCCGTATCATGGCTGACCCTGCGCTCTGACCCCAGCTACCAACAACAAGCTGGGATATGCGAAGAAAGAATTTCACTGTGCTGTAACGTATGTAATGTAGGTGACAAACAAAGGCTATTCCTCTTCTAAAATAGCGCATGTTGACCGGAATAAAATACGGCAAAAAGGACAGAGGCTAAAGTGTGCATGCCACACAGTCGTTCAGATTGAAAGCATCGGATCGTGCATGCACCATATAGGATTCTCATGTAACAAGCCATCGAATCTTTCAATCGGAATGACATGGCTTATGATGGAAAATGCACAAGACTGAATTTCTTCTTTATGTTATCTACGAATATCGACAGCACAAATGTATTAATTTGATATTTTATTTATATTAATTACAAGAAGGATTCAGACTTTTACTGAACTGTGCTAGTGTCTGTTCATTTTCTGCTTCTTCATCTACATTCAGAAATTGTCATTTTGTGTTTTACTCTGTCAGCAAAGATATGAATTTATTTTAAAGAAGTTTTGACTGATTTGATGCAGTAAACATCCATTCATTTATTCATTCATCTTCTACCGCTATATCCGATCTTCCCTCGGGTCACGGGGAGTCCTGTGCCTATCTCAGGCGTCTATGGGCATTAAGGCAGGATACACCCTGGATGGAATGCCAACCCATCGCAGGGCACACACACACACACACACACACACACACATTCATACACTAGGGACAATTTTCCAAGGTGCCAATCAACCTCTACTGTGCATGTTTTTGGACCAGAGAACCCGGAGAAAACCCCCCTGAGGCACGGGGAAAACATGCAAACTCTGAGACGGGAACCGAACCCTTACCCTGGCGGTGTAAGGCAAATGTGCTAATCACTAAGCCACCGTGCCCCTTCTGTCGACATCCATTAGTTAGTAAAATGTAAGATTCATCTGCACAATTTATCAATTCATGACACGTTTGCAATATAAGTTTAATACAAACTATAAAACTAGTTTATGCATTGAATTAATGCCTAAATATTTTGGGGGTTAAAACTCTTTCGATGATACTAGTATGATATATTTTGTTCAACGTGACATAAACGAATGATAATGATGTGGAGTTCGAACTGTTTTGGGAAATTCATTTTTGATCTGAGTAATGCCTTAAAGCAACTGGGAAAAATGGTAACAGTTACACATGTTGCGGCGTCTGGAAACCTTTAGAAAAACATTTATCGGTTCTGTAATATGAGTGCTTTGTGTTGTGCTGCATTTAAAGCATAATTGTCTTCATATCACGCAGCCCTAGATTTAGATTTACAGCATTTTTATAGACACACACACACACACACACACACGCACATACGCACACAGGGCCTGCAGCGGAAGCGCACGGCAGGCATTTTTCTGTGGAGTGCGCCACACTCATCTATTTGTCATCACAGCAGTATATGACTCAGCACCGCAATTCACACTGAACTCAGGGTGGACTCGTCCGCCCCTCAACACTCCGATTGTTTTTCAGCTCTTAGCATGGCTTTGCACTGCCAGTCCTAAAGTTTCTCGAAGGAAAAAGCCCTGATACTGGATCTCTGCAGCACATACTTTGTGAGTGTGTGCATACTTTCTGTAAAGTATATTTGCCTGACAGTTCAGTCTAAGCGAACGCATTTCCCAGAGTACAAATCAGTGTGTCTGTTCAGAAAAGCTCCAAGAAGTTGGTTATTTCCAGCAAATCTAAAAGTTATTATGAATACAAATATTCAACATTTCACGACATACAGTACTGCGCAAAAGTTTTAGGCAGGTGTGAAAAAAATGCTGTAAACAAAGAATGCTTTCAGAAATATAAATAATGATTGTTTATTTTTGTCAGTTTGAGTGAACAAAAGCAAAATCTAAATCAAATCAATTGGTGTTATTAACTTTAGAAGTAAGTAGAAGTAGTGGAAGTGATGAGCACGACTCCCACAGAGCCCTGATCTCAACATCATGGAGTGTGTGTGGGATTTACATGAAGAGACAGAAGGATGTGAGAACGTCGACATCCACAGAAGATCTGTGTTTACTTCTCCAAGATGGAACAACCTACCAGCCGAGTTCCTTCATAAACACTGTGTGGAAGTGTACCTAGAAGTATTACCTAGAAGGAAAATGATGTTCACACCAAATATTGATTTGATTTCGATTTCTCTTTTGTTCATTCACTGCATTTCGTTCATTGATGATTAACACTTCCATTTCTAAAAGCATTCTTTGTTTACAGCATACGCCTGCCTAAAACTTTTGCACAATACTGCATATGCACTTTTGAACATCCAATTGAATATCAAGTCCCCAAAGCTGTTGAATAGGGATGACATCAGATCTCTACAGGAGGACATCTTCCACTACCACCCATGTATCTTCTTACAGCTGGCTTGGTGCACATGGGCATTCTCATAACTAGGGGTGCAGTTCATATCAGAGGAAGATTTGATTCTATTACATTCAAAGACATCCTATACAATTGTGTACCTCAAAGTTTGTGGTACTGTAACATTCATTCATTCATTCATCTTCTACCGCTTTTATCCGATCTTCCATCGGGTCACGGGGAGCCTGTGCCTATCTCAGGCGTCTATGGGCATTAAGGCAGGATACACCCTGGATGGAATGCCAACCCATCGCAGGGCACACACACACACACATTCACACACACATTCATACACTAGGGACAATTTTCCAAGGTGCCAATCAACCTACCGTGCATGTTTTTGGACCGGGGGGAAACCGGAGAACCCGGAGAAAAACCCCCTGAGGCACGGGGAGAACATGCAAACTCCACACACACATGACCGAGACGGGAATCGATCCTGGCGGTGTGAGGCGAACGTGCTAACCACTACGCCACCGTGCCCCCGGTACTGTAATATCTGGCAGGAAATGTCAGGTGTCCTAAACCATTTATATAATTGTTACAAATATTGTAAAAGCTGCTGTTTTGAAAATCATGCATTGTACCATATTCTATATAGTACATGGCATCATTTAGTATTTTGAAAAGTAATTTGTAGATGACTTACTTGTACTGAGCATCCTGTGCTCAATTAACAAATTAACAGCAACTGGCGGCACCAAAAAGTATCAATATGGCTTTAAACTGGCTTCACTTTCCATTATACATGAAGCTGCCTGCATATAAATATCCTGTCTGATCTCCCATCTTTTCCCTGGGAAGCGCTGTCCGGCCCTGTGCGCGCTGGACAAAAAGAGAACCCCCTGCAGCAAGACTTTAGCAACATTTGAATTGCATATGAGGAACTAATAGGCTCTGGGGACAACGGCGAAACTGCTGACTACCAAACGGCTCATTTACATCCAGAGCCATTTCCTGTGCACGATAGATGAAGGATTTCGAAGCCCCTGCACACGACCACAGCAAACACAGAGACACACGAGTGGACTTTTCAGTTAAACCTGCGCTGAAAACACAAACGTCCAGGTTGATTTCTGTGCATATTCGGAATGTACGTGTGTCTTGCATATCCAAGTTTTTGAATGCTTTAAAACTGCACGTAGATTAGGAATGGTGATGTCTACTGCAACAAATCCGGCTTTTTTTGCTTGATTACAACTACATTAGGGAAAAAACAGCTCTACCCACAGCTCATAGAGTAAATCCCAGCTGATTTAAATGCATCCTGCTCCTGAGTATATTAAAACCAGGTTTTGTCTGGTGTGTAAATCAGGAGATGCGTTGACCCACTCCCTTTCTTTTTCCTCCCTCTGTTGCTTCGTCAGTGCCCTATTGTAGAGCGGATTTGCCTTCAGCTTGCTAGACATTTTTCCCCAGTCTCACTTGGCTTCATCTGACCCTTAATACCCTTGGGCACAATATTATTGCTAATCATTTGGGGACCTATGTATATGTACGATTTCCTACATGCACCGAAGTGTAATGTTCTGAGATTGCGTGGATAGGAAATTATATACAGCATCTAACTTATTAAGATAGTAAACAAACAAAAGGTTTGTACACAAAATAAGACACAGATTGTTTGTTATGTACTTAAGTCCTATGCAACACAATTTAGAGCTTCAAAAGGTGATATGTCCTCTTCACGTTGTAGATCTGCCTGAGTCTGGCACGTCTGCTACACTACCTGGCCCACTCTCCGCTCGGGTCGCTCACCCTGCTCGACTTCAGGCCCAGGCAGTTTGTACTAGTGGATGGAGAGTTAAAGGTGACCGATCTTGATGACGCCAGTGTGGACGACACACCATGTTCTGTATCTTCACCTACTGACTGCCTCCTAGAGTTCCCCGCTCGCAACTTTACCGTCCCGTGCAGCAGCGGCTATTGCCAGGATATCAATGAGAAGAGGAATCTATATAATGCTTACAGGTAAGCACCTGAACAGAACTTGGCATAGCTTTTATGTTTAGTCATCTTTGTATTGCAGGAGCTCTAGGGAATGGGGTGTTTGAAACATAGCCATTATACATTTATTTGTTTGTTTATTACTTTAGTGTTGGAAATCACAATCTATCACTTGCCTAGAGTCATTTGAATTGAATAGCTCGGATTCAAGTCTCAATAGCGTAAAGAGTTTAGCCTGTATACAATTTCAACTCGGACATGGACAAAAATTTGTGGACACCTGACCCTAAGATTTGAATGTATTTTGTATGTACGTATATTGGAACATCCACATCCATCATTGAAGAAAAAATTACATTTTACCTCATCCTATACAACGTTGTGGTAACAGAAGAATGTGGCTGGAAAAATCAGGTTTTCCAAAAATCTGGAAAAAAAAAATATTCATTATATTATTGAATTATCCATAAAATATTACTGTACACATTTGAATATTGATAAGCAGTCTGTACTTATTTATTCCTTTCTGTCCTGTCATTACAATAATTCATCTTCGTATTGTTGCCGGTAGGTTCTTCTTCACCTACTTGCTTCCGCACAGCGCTCCTTCAGCTCTGAGGCCTCTCCTCGCAAACATCGTCAACTCTACAGGTTGGTTTGTTCTTTCACATAAAGTCCGAATCCTGCTTATTTCCCCATTTTTCTTCACAATATTTTGTTCCTCTCTTTTATTCACCTCCTGTGTGCCACATATCTGCTTGCTCATCAAGTTGATGGAATGTCACACAGTTTTTGAAATCTGTCTTTCTTGGGTACAACAGGCTGTTTAGATGCGGGTCCTGTATGTGGGCATGGTGTTGATGATATCTGCGTTTTATATATAATGCTGTATCATAAAGGATTTGTTCTCAGATAATGAAATGTTTTCTTTACTGTGCGTTTTATCATTTGATTCTATTTCTAAAAACAGAGAAGCTTTGAACTGTAAATATGTAACAATATGTGTGTGTGTGTGTGTGTGTGTGTGTGTGTGTGTGTGTGTTTTAGGGGAGCTTCTCTGGAACACAGATGATACTCTAGCTCACCTTGAGAAGGTGTTGGAGATCTATAGGAATGGACAATATCTTTTGAACGACACACACATTTACAAATTAAGTAAGTGTACACTACACACATACACACAGAAGCACATAGATGTGTGTTTTTATGAGGATTTATGGTAAAAAAAATAATTTGTTGCTCATTAAAATGAACAAACTAGAAGCAAACTCCATAATTTCACTAATACAAGGTATTTGGTAGTTCAGCATATTTACTGTATTTGTAATACATTTGTACATGTAAATAACACTAACACTAATGTAAAAAAAAAATTACCTATTAAGTAATGTTGATATGCTTGTGGTGGAATTTTCCGGTGTTGATATCAAGCCAAAATGGCCTTTTACAATAGCGACATTAGCTTCCAAAATGGCGCTTAGCGGCACCACAGCTAGAGCAAACAAGAAGGATTCTCTTCATAGACTGTACTTCATGGTTCTGAATTAGAGAATGGTAGCAATGCTTGTGCAGTTTATGCAGTCCTTTCACCTGAAGTTAAACTCCAACCTTCCCTACTTCAAACCAAAACAAACCATTAAGCTTCCACCACCATGTTTGACTCTGCGGGGCAAGGCAGTCTGCTAACATCTTTTCTCTTGTTCTCTGCGCATTGCCTTTTTAACTAGTTTGTTCCATATAATCAAAAGGAAACTACATTTGTCTCAAAAACAATATCCGATCTTCCCTCAGATAGAACCACAAAATACAGAACTGAGGACTAGACTAAGTTGTCCTAACCATATAAAGTGGATCGTGTGCAACCTGGTGCAAAGAGCAAAACAAAACATTACATTACATTTACATTTGCGGCATTTAGCAGACGCCCTTATCCAGAGCGACTTACAACTGAGCAATTGAGGGTTAAGGGCCTTGCTCAAGGGCCCACTAGTGGTAGCTTGGTGGTTGTGGGGTTTGAACCTGTGATCTTCTGGTCCAGAGTCCAACACCTTACCACTAAGCCACCACCTCCCAGTGTGAAGAGACAACACGAGACAGTGCATGACAAGTACACAAGCGCAAAATAACAACCACCCGTATATATTGAAAATATTCGATTGAAAGCATTGTGAAAAATAACAAAAAGAAAAAGCACAAAACTACATATATTTGTATCTTAAATTAATATCTTAAATGCTAACATAATATTTTCTTTCATGGCAATATTTACCATCTCAGTCTGTCCTCATATGTTCTCTTCTTTCTGATAACATTTTTCAACATGATTACCCACAGCAGGCCGTCTTCTAATATGACTGATAAGCAGTCAGGGGTGTTTACATAATCCACTCTGCTTTCCTTCCTGTCCTATGCTCCTCGAGTTCCTGCTCTGGTTCATCAGGATGTATTTCAGCCTACAATGTGAATATGCGTCCTAAATTCCGGCTGCGCGTGAGCGAGGGTCTGTAAAGCAGCCGACCGGAGATTTATAAAGAGTAGAGTTTATGTAACTTTGTTGGGAAAGAAAGTCAAATTGTTTTTTTGCTTTTACTTTCTCCCTCGCTGCGTTTCTCCATCTCCGCTCTTCGCTCTATTGGCCCTGTAAAAAAGGGAGAGACAGACACGTGTTGAGTGATGAGGGCATTAAGAGAGTATCTTCATAGGCTAGTTAACTCTTTCCAGTCATGGCTTTTTACCCAGCATGTACATGTGGGTGTGTTAAAGAAAAAGCTATAGTAGGCCATGCAAGATCTTCCACTTCAACCCAGGCTTTAATTCACAGGGACTTTGCCATGCTGGAACAGGTTTTGGTCTCCCTGGGTCTCTAGTTGAATTAAAGGGAAAATGTAATGCTTCCACATCAAAAGGCATCCTATACAATTATGTGCTTCCTACTTTGTGGTAGGTCACACTCAGCTGTGCACCAAAGCCACCAGACTGATACCATTTGAACTGGTGGCAGAAAAATTAGTGTGGTTTGATTACAGTGAGAAAAAGCTTTATCAGGAAGTTGACTGGAAGTTTACTATCAACTTAACTCGAAATGGTGCGTGTTATTGAATGCAGGCAGCAATTTGTTTTGTGGATGTGAAACTAAGCCAAATAACACAGAGCTGCAGAAAATGGCGGAAGAACGCAGAAAGGCCGAATGGCAGCAGAGAAGCATAAAGACCACGTGTACTGGGTATTTGGACATGTTCTGAAAATCTATCTGTAGACAATAGAACGGAATAGAATATTGTTATAATCACATGATTGTCATGAGTTATTGTCATGATTAACCATAACTTGATGGCACATTATAATTATTAATTCTAAATATAACTATTATACACGATATGCTTGTAAATGGTTTAAATTAATTGTTTATTTTAAATCATGTAAATAATCAGACCACCAAAATTTGTATTTGAGTTTCATATATATATATATATATATATATATATATATATATATATATATATATATATATATATATATATAAATGGTTGATATAATGAAAAAGATTTACCAATACATTTAAAGACATTTATAAAGCCAAACTAATTCTAAAGTCAGTTCTAAAGTCAAATCATATAGCAAATAATCTTAAAATTTTAACCATATGCACAATCACAGCAAATATTTGATATACATTATCTTTGGCATGCTTATTTATGTTTAGCCTGCCTATGACTCCTTAGTGATGCTCTCAGTGAGCCAGGAATATGCACAGCAAGGATTAATGAGCAGTTCTTATTTTCCATTTACAAGGCTCTTGCTATCGATTTCTTTGTATTATAATGATTATTCCATCTATAAATCGAGTAATAGGATAAGAAACAAGTTTCTTTTTTTAATTTTTATTAAAGAGCAATGGTAAATAAGAGAGAGAGGATAAAACAGATCAAATAATTCATTTTTCTTTGGTTCACTTTATTGCTAAAATTCCAGCAATAAAGTAAGTCAGCAAAGGAAACTACTTGTTTAATTAAAGTCATTTTTATTTATTAGATATTGTACAGTATAGTGATGTAATACACATGTCTCCAGAAAAGCTGCTTGAAATTTTCCAAATGAACAAAAGTCTGTGTGTTTATTCTTCATCCTCCTCTGTTACCTGTTACGTGTCCACACCACTCAAAGTTTAGTGTGGGAAAGAATGCTTCAGGTTAAATGGACTAAATGAAATTAAATGAATTAGCCTTGATGAATTTTTGTAATCCAGTAACTCGAGCAATCATTACAGCCGTAATTTACAGTTCTTTGCTTAAGACTCTCATAAAGCGTTCGCCGCTTTCGCAGATCCACTCGGAGACTTCTTTATCTGCTACCGAGCTCCTCCATCTCCAGCTGCCCCTCCTTCTGTCCTCAACATCATGTAACTGAGCCATTTAGTAAAAGCGAGAGCTCCATAAAGCATTCATTAGGACCCATAAAATATCCTTTAGTTGCTGTTATTTACTGCGGACTTGTTCTTCTCCGGTCCTCAGGCAACTTGAAGGGTGCGTTTGCGGGTTTGGGGGGGCGGGTTGCCTGGTGGAGAGGGTAGTAAGTCCGTTGTAACTCCCCTCCTCCCTAAAACCACACAGCCACACACTCCAGACACTAAATCCAGACAAACCAACAGCCTAAGACAGAAGCTCCTGTGGCCTTCCTTTAAAAAAAAAAAAGAAAGAAAGAAAAGCCAGTCCCGCTCTTTAAGAACAAGTGGATCAGGCCAGTAAATCAGCCTGCCTCTCGCCACCCATTCATCCATGTCCCAGAGCGAGGGAGGGAGAAAATAAAGAGAAAGAGGATCGGTAATTCATGGTCGAGCAGTTGCGAGGGTTGAGCTGGATGCTTTGAAGGGGCCGTACTGTAGTCATCAAGCCTGCTGTCACCGCGACACCAAGCTGAACTTATAGACTAATCTGGAGACACTGATCCGTTCTACATGCTTGAATCAGGTCCAGACCAAAAAATCCGCACTGAGCAAACAGCCTCAAGAGAGTCTAGACACAGAATCTACTCACTGAAACAACAGGCTCGCTTTATTTCGGAACTCTGGTCATTAACACGGCAGAGGGTATTCGGGCCCATTTAAAGAGCCGTCTTGTTGCATAAAGCATTCACTCTGTAAAGGAGGTGGTAGGGAGGTGGAAGCCCAGTGGTTAAGGTGTTGGCCTCTGGACCAGAAGATTGCAGGTTCAAACCCCGCAACCACCAAGCTACCACTAGTGGCCCTTGAGCAAGGCCCTCAATTGCTCACTTGTAAGTCGCTCTGGATAAGGGCGTCTGCCAAATGCCATAAATGTAAATGTAAATGTAAAGATCACATACTCCATTAGAATGTGTGGTGCGCTCCATCAGCACCGAGATCCCATTTGGTGTGAGAGTGAAGAGGAAGAAAAGGAGGTTAAATTCCTTTGTGGTGTGGTGAGCTAACCAGTAGTTTGTAGTCCTAATGAGAAAATTGCAGAAATGTTTAGTTGTGAGCTGGATCACAAGCTTGAGGTTCAGTCGAACCTCTGTGCTTGTTTTGCAGGAGAAATGAGTAATGCCTATGCAAAATACGGTATTTATATATATATATATATATATATATATATATATATATAATTTTTTTTTTTTACATGGAATGTAGCAGCTCGGATTTAAAGCTCGCTACAAACCTGACGTTGTGTTCTCCTGTAATAAATAAATAAATAAATAAGACAGATGCCACAGCAGAGGCCGTGGCCCCGGCATGAGAAGAAGCAGATAGCTTGTATGTTGTTTTGAGAGAAGAAGAAGAAAAAGAAGAAGAAGGAGGAAAAAAAAAACAATGATTTAACCCAGCATCCAGCCATTAAGAGTTGGCCTGCATGGCCAGTTTGATGTGAGTTTTGGACGAGTTACAGAGGCCTGTTTCTCAGCTATTCATCCTCGTTTGATTCTCTCACTCGGTTTATGTTTCGGGAATATTTTCTTTTCGGTCAAGACGGGAACAGCAAATGATTATCCCTCAGACCACGGCCCTAATCTTTCTCCACGTTGTTGCTTTGACAAATGGCACTGCTCGACCACAGGGTATTTGTCACCGAATGAAAACGGGTTCCTTCTTTCCTTTCGCATGTGGGATCACACTACAAAATGTTTTAGAGACACACATTTTCGATTTTCGCAGCTGCCGAAAACGTCCTAATACAGATACGAAGGTTTTAAATGCAGATTAATGATTAGTAGTGAGTACTATTTGAACTAGTAAGCAACTGTGCTTTTGTGACTGGGTGTATAGAGGAGTTGTGTCAGGGTAAATAAGTGAGACGGTAGGAGTAGAAAGAGGGCTGTGACGGGTGAAGCATGGGAGGGTCATTGTTGGTTTAGTTTTCTTTAGTCTTCACGTGTCTTTATCTCCCTCTTTCTCTTTCTGTTCTCTCCTGTTCACTGCGTCTTGCTGCTGTTGCCTGGTGACGACGGTCTGTGCTGTGACTGGGGTCACGATGACTAGCGTGCAATGATGCTCTGTGTGCGTGTGTGTGTGATTAAGCATATGATTAAGTGGTCTGAATAATTGTACACATGTCCATCACTGAGCCATGTGGGTTTGCATAGAACCAACACGTTTGATTCCCTAAAGAACCTTTCAGTCCATTATATTTATGCATTTTTTTTGGTTGCCCCAATACATTTTTTAAATAATTTGCATGCTGGGAAGGAAAAGAGTTCCTCAATGGTAGCTGTTATTGTCATTTCAGCCATTTTTAGAACATCTTTAGGTACTGTACATAACACAAAAAAGAGCTATGTCACATAATATAAAGCTACACAATGAAATAGAAAGCCATATAACACATTATAGAGCTACATAACACAACATAGATCTGCATCACGCAACATACAGCTACATCACTCTTCCTATAACTATGTCACACTAAATAGTTATGAACACAATACGTAGACCTACATAACCCAACATAGAGCTACTTAATGAAACATAGAGCCACATCATGTATTATAGAGTTGCATTACACAACATAGCACAACATAGAGATACATACTGAAAAATAGAGCCAAATCACACTACATAGAGCTATACAACACAACACAGCTAAATAACAAAACGTCTAGCCACATCACACGACACAGCTACATAACACTACATAGAGGAGCTACATCACATCACATACAGCTACATCACACAAGATATAACCACATAACACAACATAGAGCTACCTCAAAAAATATAGAACTACATAACGCAACATAGATCGACATCACACAAGATACAGTTACATCACTCTACATATAGCTGTGTCACACTAAATAGAGATATATCACAGTACATTGACCTACATAGCACAACATAGAGCTACATAATGAAACATAGAGTCACATCACACATTACAGAGCTGCATCACACAACATACAGATACATAACACAACATAGAGATGCATACTGAAATATAGAGCCACATCACACTACATAGAGCTACACAACACAACAAAACGCTAAATAACTAAATAACAAAACGTTGATCCATATCACACGACCCAGCTACATAACACTACATAGTGGAGCTACATCACACTACATAGAGCTACACAACACAACAAAACGCTAAATAACTAAATAACAAAACGTTGAGCCATATCACACGACCCAGCTACATAACACTACATAGTGGAGCTACATCACACTACATAGAGCTACACAACACAACAAAACGCTAAATAACTAAATAACAAAACGTTGAGCCATATCACACGACCCAGCTACATAACACTACATAGTGGAGCTACATTACACTACATAGAGCTACACAACACAACAAAACGCTAAATAACTAAATAACAAAACGTTGAGCCATATCACACGACCCAGCTACATAACACTACATAGTGGAGCTACATCACACTACATAGAGCTACACAACACAACAAAACGCTAAATAACTAAATAACAAAACGTTGAGCCATATCACACGACCCAGCTACATAACACTACATAGTGGAGCTACATCACATTACATAGAGCTACATCATGCAACGCACAGCTACATCACACAAAATATAACCACATAACACAAAATAGAGCTACAACCCAAAATATATAACTACATAACGCAACATAGATCTACATCACACAAGATAGAACCACCTAAAACAACATAGAGCTGCATCCCAGAATATAAAACTACATAACGCAACATATAGCTACATCAAGCAACAAAAAAACTACATCACACAGTATAGAGCTCCATCACACAACATAGAGATACAGTGGACAATATGGTGCTAAGTAGGTTGGTCTTCCCAAATGAAGTGCATTGTGGTTCAAACTAGTGCAAGTACACAAACTAGCTTTGGCCAGTCTGCAGTCTGTATCTCTCATACAATACAATGGGCAAAAATAAGTCACAGTTGCAATTGGTTTCAAAACAGCAACAGCAATAGCAGCAAAAGAGTAAATGGGCAAAACAGCATGTAAACACTTGCAATATTGGTGGTACTATAGACACATTAGCTCAAGAAAGGGTATCTATACTACATAGCACCATTGTCGATTCTCTAAAATAGTTATTTCATTAGAACTTTAGGACATTAGAACCTTTTTTTCCCCCCCTAAAATGTGATTAATATGATATTTTTTCTCATATGTTCTTTGTCTAATTGCAGAATATAAACAGATGGACGATGTGTCTATACCAGGAGAGAACTATCGCTGCTGGCCGTCCTATCAGCACGATAGGTGCATGTTGTCTGTCTACAGCGTCGATGAGGCCATCGGTGTTTGTGAGAGTCATGCCCAGTGTCGAGCCTTCATCATGACCAATCAGAGCACTTGGACAGGTACAACATGTCTGTAATTCACGCTGCCTTCGCATGCTGATCCGAAATACCAGTCGCATGCGAACACCTAAACAAAGGGACTTGGTGTTCTGTATTATTTCTTTATTGCTCTAAATAAATATGAAGCTATTTTTGTAGTATTTATACATACAGGTTTAAATACTGGCATTATACAATAAAGAAGAAATGCTAGGAGTCACTCAAATTAACTATGTGATGGTGTATAAATGCATTGCATTGACTTTGCAAGTGGATATCAGGAGTTCTTTAATGAGGCATGTCAAGGCAGTATCAGTGCAAGTGTGTGTTTGTGGGTGTATGTGTGTGTGTGTGTGTGTGTGTGTGTGTGTGTGTGAATCTATGTGCTTGTTTTGTGTGCGTGTAAGAAAGCGCGCATATGGGTATTGCAGAAAAGGTTCGGTGCTGACAGACATTCTTCTGATCAAACAGAACTCTGGCTGCCATTCCCACCTCCCTCCCGGCACACCTCTTTTATCGGCCGTTTGTTCGTTCGTCGTGTTCCGCCCCTCCTCTCCTCCCCCTCTGCAGCACACTGCCACTTCATTAAAGCATGGCCTGAAAGGAGCACATCAGCACGTCCATCGCTAATCTCTATTGAACAGCCTCGAGCTGACCACTCATGAATTCCTCCTCCCCCTCCCCTCTCCACACTGTTTCTGTCCTCGCTGTCTCTCTCTGCCTCATTTGTCTTCTTGAGCATGCTCGACTTTGTCTTTGCATTCACTTTTCCCTCTATTTATTCTGCAGCCCCTCCTCGTTCAATCTTCATCCTCTTTGTTTCTCTCTCCCCTCTCTTTCTTGATTAGCTCATACGCGTACTTTCTCCAACATTGTACTTTCTCGCTTTCATCCAGTGTCTCATTTGTATGGAATGTTCCCATGCAGTGTATGTACTCACTGACAGTTCTTTCCCCCCCCGTTCCTCAGGACACCAGCTTGTGCTCTTCAAGACGGGATTGTCCACCATGGCTCCAGATAAAGGAAAATTAACGTACGTCAGGCTGGACAGCTGAGAGAGAGGGTACAGTGGACAATAAGGACAGTGAACCCACTGAGACCTGATTAAGTGCAATGGAGCGTATGGTGTGTCTAAGTTTCCTCCTCTTTTTTGAATGTTGAAAATGATTTCCAAGTTCCAACTTCTACCTGGTCATGTCCTGAATCTTCACAAGCCATCCTCAAGCACAATCAGACGCAGCCATCAGGGAGCTATTGTTCCTCTTTTTTTATTTCCCCAAAACCTTACTTTATATTCTTCTCCTGCTTCTCCTGTGTGTTTTTTTTATAACATGGCAGGGTTTGCCTACAGGCCTCAGGTATGTCTACAGCTCATATCTGCAAATGTTTTGAATCTCTTCTGTTGGCTATTTTCTTCTCTTTGGATATTAGCACTTTTGAAAAGTGAACACAGGGTCTTTACTTTCAGAGCTTTAAATGTTCTTTACCATTCCAAATATTTCAAGTCTCCTTATGTGGTAACAGACATACAGTCATACACAGATTAGCCATGAACAATAAAACCACTGACAACCAGTGAAAAAAACAACAACTTTCAATGTGAGGCACATTTTGACCGATACATTGGTGCCTACAATGGGCACGTGATAATCAGACCTGAAAAAGAAAACGCTTGCGATGGAAGAAAGAAAGATGAATTATGTGTTTTTATATCATGGGCATAGCCACATATGTGTGCATCACACATCTGGGGAAGAGATGGCACCAGTGCCAATGGCCTTGGGCACAAAGATTATTCATTTTGCCAGACTGACAAACATTAATTGTTTGAGGTACAGGAAAAGGAAAAGGCAAGATGTTGCCTTCAAATTCTTAAGATCTCAATCTGGTCAAGCCTTCTTAGGGTGAATCAGACAAGCAGCTCTGCTCCGTGGAACCCTCCATGGTACCAGAAACATTTACATTTATGGCATTTGGCAGACGCCCTTATCCAGAGCGACTTACAACTGAGCAATTGAGGGTTAAGGGCCTTGCTCAAGGGCCCACTAGTGGATCGCTTGGTGGTTGTGGGGTTTGAACCTGCGATCTTCTGGTCCAGAGTCCAACACCTTACCACTAAGCCACCACTTCCCCCACAGAAAACCACAGCACAAGACATAGAGGTCTTGCCATATTGGGTCTGAACCCTTTGGGTGAATGCGAAATTTGTCAGATGGTTTTATTGTTGTGGCTGATGGGTGTAATTTCGAACGGATATTTTTGTGGTACACGAACATTAACGTCCAGTTTACTGTAAAATGAAGAAACAGAGTTTAAATCTATTTTTCTTTTAAATATGACATTTCTGTTGTGTACGTTCAGATGTTTTTATGTCTTATGTGGAGGAGATCCAAATCCACACCTGCAGTCTGTGTGACTCCTTGTTCATTGCAAGGTGATTTTTAATTTTTTTTTTTAATTCTCAACCTATGAATTTCCCAAGGAAATGTGAAGTCAAACTTTTACTTGTCTCGTGAAGGATTAAACGAGTCTTTGCTTTCAGGGAAAGCAATTCGATGAATCTGAAGTAGACGTGTGTTGGATTTGTTTTTTTCCTAATTATGTAGTGTATATGATGAGAATTGTGATTAAAGAAATATTTTTGTACGAAAAAAAAAAACATTGTGCGGCTCAAAATGGCGTCATGGTTATTTCTTCCACAGGATTGCGGTGCGCGATTTTTTAATCGGCTCTTCAGATCGAAACCCCGAGCGAGAGAAGAAAATGTGCATGTGTGAGAACAAACAATTTTTATAACTTTGGAAGAAGTCAAGAAGGGAAGTTTCAGGGATGGGATTGCTGGGAGGGCTGGCACGGGCGTTCCTTGCATCTGGCCTGGCACAGGGTCACTGCCTAAAAAAAAAAACCCTCATAAAAGCCGTGGTGCTTTGTGGTGCTAATCCAAAATGGAGCACTCTGGAAAAAGGCACATCTCGAAAATTCCAGAATAGTCATATAGACTATTGTGTAGATCAAGCAGAATGATAGAAAAGTGAGGACCTGCCTCGGCCTCTGCATTGTAGAGAAAACAGTATTTACAGCCTCCTGCGCCATGCCTGTGTAAGGAGCTAGAGCAGGAGGCTGCATGTTCATAAAGCAATGCTCGGTTTCTTTTTTGTCTGAGGCCAGCAAGTTTTTTTTAAAATCCATTTTCCTAACAATACATAAAGACTACTATATTTAGAAACTATTTTCAAGCACACAATTCCCATCCCAGAGAATACAACAGATCAATACACACACACACACACACAGAAGAAGGTAGGGCGGAACTTAAAACGTCAATCCTTTGTCATACCAGCAAAGTCCTTTGACCTTCCGTCGTGGCTTCAGGGGCAGCTGTAGTCCATATGTACCCCCGTTTCCACTAATACTTTTTTCTCTCTCTCTCTCTCACACACAAACGAGTGCATACACTAAGCAGCATGCATGTCTGAAAGAAAGATTTTTTGAGAGAGGGGGAAAAAATCTGAGAGCGAGAGAGAAGGTACCATCTGTGTTTTATTGTCCTGAGGGGATTAGGAGTTTTCCTGAGGTGCAGCCCCAGGCGCGGGGAGCGAGTGAGAGGAAGAGAGGAAGAAAGGCAGCAAGGGGCATGGGTCAGCCATAAGGGTCTCTAATGAGAGACAGACCCACAGCTAAGGAGTCACCCCAACCGATTAAAATTTCTTTCCCTCACGCACGAACGCACGCACGAACGCGCTCACACACACACACACACACACACACACACACACACACACACACACCTGCTTCATGCTCCACAGATTTTGCTTTTGTTTCCCTCAGAGTAATGACTTAGTAAACATTAAACCATGCTAGCAGGTTTTTATCTTAGCATAGCATTTGATGACTGTTTTACTGGATCGTCAGAAAAAAAGATTTCCAACATTATTTTATGCTAATTTTTATTGACATTCAATGTGGCATTCTATCAATATTACATACTAACCCACAAAACCAAACATACCAACATATTAGATCTTTGAATACACCTGACCCTTGCTAGTAAAATGAAATGGCTGGCTAGTTACCTGCTAATAAAGTAAGTGATGTTTGCAACCGATTAGCACATGTGGAACTTCAGTATCATAGTATTCTTTTATAAAAATGGGGGTTTGTTCTCTGTATGACAATATCAAACCAAAAAAAGTAACAGTGTAAATGCACATGCAGAATAAACATGAGTATAATTATAAAGGGAAACTGAATATTAGAGTAAGGGGAACGGTGGCTTAGTGGTTAGCATGTTCGCCTCACACACCATCAGGGTCCGGGTTCGATTCCCGTCTCGGCCATGTGTGTGTGGAGTTTGCATGTTCTCCCCGTGCCTCAGGGGGGTTTTCTCCGGGTTCTCTGGTTTCCCCCCGGTCCAAAAACATGCACGGCAGGTTGATTGGCACCCTGGAAAAATTGTCCCTAGTGTATGAATGTGTGTGTGTGTGTGTGTGTGTGTGTGTGTGTGTGTGTGTGTGTGTCCTGCGATGGGTTGGCATTCCATCCACGGTGTATCCTGCCTTAATGCCCATAGACGCCTGAGCCTGAGATAGGCACAGGCTCCCCGTGACCCGAGGGAAGATCGGAAAGCAGTAGAAGATGAATGAATGAATGAATATTAGAGTCTCATGGAGTAATACGAGTCGTCATAATATCAAATACCCCCTAATTGAGCATATATAGTTTGAACATACCTGACTTTATTCAAAAAATGTAAAAGGTCTGCTGGTTCATTTGGCCTACAGCAAAAAACATGATTTAGTCACAGATTTATAGTGTCTTGCATTGTGTTTGTCAATGATTAAAGTGTGATAATTGCCAGACTTAGTACATCTAGGAACAAATGTGTCAATAAAGGGTTATTTGACAGTTAAACACACACTAAATAGATACAATACACCCATTCAGCAGTGGGATTATTAACATCAGATACACATCGAGAAGACAAAAATGAGAAGGTCAGTAAGATAATGTAAGCAAGTAAACAAGGCCACGGCTATCTGCTAAATACACGTAGGTAGAGATTTGAATGGTTCATAACAAGACTTCCTACTAAACGCTTCAGTAAATACTCCGCAGCAATGTATGGCCAGCTTTTGTTTCCATGTTCAAAGAAATCTATAAATTAATACAAATAAAATGGATGCCAGAAAAACAAATAGGCACACACAAACAAGCACACACACTCAAACTGACAGGGTCACATACTCAGGTGCCAGTCCCTGTAAGTTTTCAACTACTCAACACACACTCCAAACAGGCCTCGCTTATCTTCCGCACTGGAACACAGCGGGCCTGCTCGACGCTGTTGGCACCTAGAGCAGCATTCCAGCAGATCCTCCCCACCACTGAAAGCAGCTCTGTCGAGGAGGAGCCCACATGGGTAAGATACAACCAAGAACATCTGTGGGATGGAAAAAAAAGGCAAGTAAAATGTTTTGTGTGTCAGCATTCATTATTATTTATGAAGTGCAGAGTTTTCACTCAGATGTTAGGTTTTAAACTGAAACTGTTGTTATTGCCGAGAGGAGCCATGACAGTGAAGTCGGGTCAGGCTGACGAAAGTGAGGCATCACAGCACACAGAGGGAAAGAGAGAGAAAGAGAGAGAGAGAGAGAGAGAGCATTTTTCACAATGAGCTCCTCTTATCTGAGGAGAGCCAGAGCGATGAAGGGTTTGAAGGGTGAACCTTGATAGTCACATCCATACATAATGAAATACTGGGCATTGTATCCTAAACGCCTTTGGCCTTTGATCACATGCTATCAGAACCCTGGAGGCGGTAGGATAAAAAAAAAAAAGCCACAGAATGTATAGCACGAAAAGAGTGAACTTGGGAAGAATGGTGGCTCAGATCCATCTCTCATTCACTGTGATCCATGCTCTCTTTTACCTCCATCCACTCTGACTCGGAGGCTGTCCAGAGCAGAGACCATGTCTGTCCTCATACTTTGAGGCCATACAGACTCTTAAAAGCGCTACCCAAAAATATATATACCGTAAATTCTGGACTATAAAGCACACCTGCATATAAGCCGCTCTATTTGCTCTATAAAAAAAAAACCCCAAAAAAAATTCATAAATAAGCCGCACCTGCATACAAGCCGCATCCGCTTTTGAATTGTAAATGTACATGTATGTACCTAAATAGATCCTTTCCTAACCTGTATTTTAACACGGTGTAACGGTGGACGCTGCACAGAGACGCGGAGATCCGGAATTCATACAAAACAGGATTTATTAGAATAAAGAACTCAGGAGACGCCGCTCATACGGAGCGGCCAGACAGGCTAGGGAGCCTTGCGCTCTGCGCGCCGTGGTACCGGGAGTAACCGGAGAGCTTGGAAGTCCGTGAATCGGGAACAGACAAAGGTTAGGCATAAACATATATCGAGCGTCCGTGTCCGCGACACTAGGTATGTGCTACGAGCCCGGACGGGGATTGTAGGGAGTGAACCGGGCTTATATCGGGATTGTGTGTGTGTATGTGTGTGTGTGGTGGGGGGGGGGGTGGGGGGGGGGGGGGGGGGAATAGAGCAGGGAGGAGAGAAAGAGAGCACCGAGCAGCAACTTTGCTGATTAAAACGGGACAGAACCAAGAGAAAATAAGCGCTATTTAATTTACTTCTTCATTTTTCCTGTGTGTGAAATCACGTCACCTTAACCTTGTAAAGATAGAGTTTGTCCTCCTTCTATTCCTTCTACCCACTTATATCTGCTAAAGAGGAACTAGCGCATTCTTCTTCTTTGCATTTATTTTGTGTTAGTTTTGATTCTAATTCCGGTTAGAGCCCCTAGCGGTCTGGAAAAAATCTGCAGAATCGCCGCACCTTATTATTAGCCGCATGGTTCAAAACCTAGGAAAAAAGTAGCGGCTTATAGTCCAGAATTTACGGTATATATTATACAATATACATACATATGCTGTAGAAAAAAAGTAAAGAGAGGGAGAGAGAGAGAGAGAGAGAGAGAGACAGAGAACAATGAATTCAAAGCGACTAACAAGTGCAAATGCAACTTCACTAAATCAGATAGTGTTCATTATGTATATCAAGATATTCATCCCAGTAGGCAGGCTTCTACTCTATCCAGTATTTACCATGGTTAATGAACTGTAGAATTCTGGATTAATCAGCTGCCTTAAAACTATTATTTACACGTCATTATTTAGCCATCTAATTTTACAGAACATATTAACCACCTTGTTTTGTAGACTGACCCTTATAGCTTGTAGGACCCTTATAGGACAAATAAGTGACGTAAATGTAAACAGGAAAAAACGAATCAGTTCATTTTCATTATTGTTTAATAGTCATAAATCACGGGCAGGAAAATCCTGAACAGCTGTTAGTGAGTGTAAATCAACCTTTAGTTTCATAATTGTACCTGCTCTTTTTTTAAGTGCTTTTATTTCCTAGTCTTGTCCCTGCCCCTGTCCTATATCTGAATTATTGCGTATCATGCTCACTAGTTTAATGTTTAAACCTTGATTTATTTGCCCTTTTTATTCCCTTATTTTTGTGAAGTATCAATTACATTTACAGTTATGGTATTTGGCAGACACCTTTATCCAGTACGACTTACAAAGTATCATGCTTTTATATGCCTGAGGCCTGGATTCTATTCTAGGTTTTAGCTGTTGTTTGGCAATGATTTTGCTGGCTGATTATTTAGATTTGCCTGCTTGTCAGTGTGGTCTCCATGGATTTGCTGCAATAAAGCATACACTGAGATCACTTATATCCTGCCTTTTCAAGATCAAGTTAAAAGTGAAATGTTGCACGAATGTGCACCAGAACTGAAGTACTACTACTGCAAACTTAAGCAAACTGATATACAAACTTGAATAAGACAAATGCAAACATGATTAATAAGGCATGTCACACCTTATTCAACACATACACTATTTTGTAGATTTTTCTGAAGCAAGTTTGCAATACATTATTTGTTTACATTACTAGATAGCCATTGTCAAGTCAATAAATGAGTATTAATAACCAATGGCAGCATTTCCTTCCAAGCTAGTTATAGAGAATGAAACCATTATTATTATAGAGAATGAAACCAATAAAGCCATTATTATTATATTCAGGCAAATGTTTTTATCAGTGTTATCAAGGCCTAAATACATCTAAATACATCTTGCTAATTCCTCTCCACTGCTTCTCTTATCATCCAGAGGCATCCTGAGATTTCACCATTACCAGTTGAAGATTATGGACCTTCAAAGAGTAAACGCCGAAACAACTAGAACCTGCAAACATCCGACCCATCTAGAGATGTACCAGCGCCCTTTTGATACCACGGTATGTGGAATTTTGACACTGGACTACTTTGGCTTAGGATATTACTCACAGTCACACTCTTCAGTGTTTATGGTACGTCTCACTCTATGGTGTTTGTATTATTTATAATCACACTCTTGTCATCACCCAAATTAGGCTGGGTTCCCCTTTTGAGTCCAGTTCCTTTAACGGTTTCTTTCTCATTGCACCTAAGG
Organism: Kryptopterus vitreolus; assembly: GCA_030449085.1. Taxonomy (NCBI): domain Eukaryota; kingdom Metazoa; phylum Chordata; class Actinopteri; order Siluriformes; family Siluridae; genus Kryptopterus; species Kryptopterus vitreolus. The sequence continues at coordinate 1,640,699 of JACRUU010000014.1, forward strand.
GAGTTTTTCCTTGCCACAATCGCCCAGGCTAGTTCTATAATTCTTACATTCTGTAAAGCTGCTTTGAAACACTGTCCACTATGAAAAGTGCTATAGAAATAAACATCAACTTGATATATGATTTAGATTGAACATAGCTATACATATTCACACTTAACACTTCCATTTTTGAAAACATTCTTTGTTTACAGCATTGCACAGTGCTGTATATGTAAATTATATTAATTGTGAAGTGGTAGCACATTGTATAACATATTGAACCTTGTTTGGAAGGCCATGGGTTCAAATCCCAGCACCACTAAGATGCCAATGATGAAGCATTAAGCAAGGCAGTTAATCCTCAACTGCTCAGCAGTTGCTCTGGATAAGCAATTGTCATAAATTTAAATATAACCTAATTACTACCTGCATATGACAACTCTGGGAACTATACATAAATATGATTTATTTGATCTATATATCAATGCGATATGAATAATATATCAAAACTCAGTTATTACATAAAACAAACAATTAATTTTATTTTACAGCCTAATCAAATTAGTAGTAAAGTTAATAAAATGTTGAGAACATTGGCTATGACAGATCTGAGAGAAAACCAGTAAACTAGAAGAACACAGAATGCAAGTAAAGGAATGCACACGGTTTCCTTTTCACAAAAGGAACCAGCATTGTGTCAAGGCTGATCCTAACCAAGGAGAGCTTGTTTGTGGAACACCAGCATGGATGTGTGCTGAGCAAAGCTCAAAACAACTCCAAAGCGCTTTTATTCATCCCTGTGTGCTGTCGCTTTCTTTGTGTGAATGGCAAATGCTCAGACATATCGCAGTCCATTCTGGAGTGAAATCGGAAAACCCCCGAATCCTGTGTGGAACCAAATAGCAGCGCGCTCTGTCTGATACGGGCGAATGATCCTCCACAAGAACCTAATCAGTACACGATCAAGGCGTGGGTGGCGCAGGATTGCACCCAGAGCCCATGGCCATGCCACCCAGAGAGAGAGAGAGAGAGAGAGAGGTTGTCTGAGGATAGATTGTTGCCAGGAGACTGGAATATAAGATTATCAGTTTTGAGTTTATATTCCGAAAATTATTAATTAACATTATTATTATTCAAAATATTATTATTAATAATTCATTCATTCATCTTCTACAGCTTTATCTGATCTTCCCTCGGGTCACGGGGAGCCTGTGCCTATCTCAGGCGTCTATGGGCATTAAGGCAGGATACACCCTGGATGGAATGCCAACCCATTGCAGGACACACACACACACATTCATACACTAGGGACAATTTTCCAAGGTTGTTTGTGGACCGGGGGGGTGGGGGGGGGACCGAAGAACCCGGAGAAAAACCCCCTGAGGCACGGGGAGAACATGCAAACTCCACACACACATGGCCAAAACAGGAATCGAACCCGGACCCTGGAGGTGTGAGGCGAAAGTGCTAACCGTGCCACCGTGCCTCTTCATTCATTCATTCATTTTCTACCGCTTTATCCGATCTTCCCTCAGGTCACGGGGAGCCTGTGCCTATCTCAGGCGTCTATGGGCATTAAGGCAGGATACACCCTGGATGGAATGTCAACCCATCGCAGGGCACACACACATTAACATTCACACACTAGGGACAATTTTCCAAGGTGCCAATTAACCTACCGTGCATGTTTTTGGACCGGGGGGAAACCGGAGAACCCAGAGAAAAACCCCCTGAGGCACGGGGAGAACATGCAAACTCCACACACACATGACCGAGACGGGAATCGAACCCGGATCCTGGCGGTGTGAGGCGAACGTGCTAACCACTACGCCACCGTGCCCCACACCGTGCCTCTTATTATTAATAATTAATTAATTAATATTGTTTTCTATAACTGCTTTTATTATTATTGTTATGAATAATAATAACACCTAACAACAACAACAAAAACAACAACAACAATAATAATAATAGTAATAATAATAACAACAAAAACAACAACAATAATAATAATAATGGATGAATCAATGTCTGATTGAACAATTAAAGAAATGGTAAATCACACTGTACAGACTATGCTTCGTGAAAATACAAAAAAACTACAGAATCTTCCATGAATAAAAAAAAAAAAATTAAAACTGTTACTACAGAATTTATTAATTTATATTATATTGTACAAAGTGAAACATTGATCAGAAATTCCTGATCATGTTTCAGTGAAACAGGGTGCAGAGCTGATTAGCAAGCAGCAACGCAACATCTAACACTCCACTATGAAATGTACACAACACTCGATTTCACTGAAACCAACGATCTAACTCCAAGCTTTGTGCATGTGTGTTTACTTTCATTGATGCATTGTATGTGCACACCAGGCACCTGAATGCTTAATGCTGAATTCAGATGCATATCACCCATGCAGCCCAAAAGGCGTTATTCAATTCCATTTTGCAAACCATTTCCATGCGCACCAGCTGAAGCACTGCACCTGTTTTACTCTTCAGGAAGTGAAGTCAGTGAAGCATAAAACTATAGAAAACCACTGGCATAACAAAACCCACTCTTTATATAGGCTGTGCACTTTATTTCTATAATGTACAGAGATATCAGGATTGTTCAACCTCTAGCTGCAGATGGAAAAAAAAAGTATACTTCGTAAGGCATTTCATGACAGTTTACTCCAAAACATACAGTATTGTGCAAAAGTTTTAGGCAGGTGTGAAAAGATGCTGTAAAAAATTGAATGCTGTCGAAAATGGAAGTGTTATGACTTTCAAATGAACAAAAAATGCTTTGAACAAAATGAGAAATGTTGAAATCAAATGAATTATTTGGTTCATCAATGAACAAAATGCAGTGAATGAATCAAAAGAGCAGCAATTGAAATCTGGTAACATGAACATTTGTGTTGAACAAAAGCAGCAATTCTTATAGGTACACAAAAAAGGCAACATGTCTTTTGGTGTCCAACTTGGAGTAAAACAGCCGCAATTCAACACAGGCTGTTCATTCTCATTCTCAGTCTCTTCATGGAATCCCACACACACTCCATGATGTTGAGATCAGGGCTCTGTGGGAGTCAAGTCAAGTCAAGTCAAGTCATCATTTTATTGAGGTTTTATTGTTCATGTGGTCATTACCAATAGTGACGCAGTACACAGTGAAATGAGACAACGGTCCTCCAGGACCCTGGTGCTACACAAACAACATATAAATCAGACAACGGAACATAGAGTCACAACATATAACCATGACGTATGGTACATGGTACAACATAGAGCTACAAGAACACAATGCTGAGGACGAGACTAAGTTTGTCCTAGCTACATGAAGTGCATCGTGTGCAACCCGGTGCAAACAGAACAAGACTGTGTTGACAACACGAGGCAGTGCATAACAACAACATTACACAATATAAAATAAAATAAGATAAAAAACACAACAATGACCATCACTGTGACGTAGTGCAAAGTTTTGTAAACATTGTTTGTCTGGTGTACAAATGAACAAATACAGCAGGCAGTAATAAAAAGTGGATGTGCAAAATGTGCATGTAAACAGTAACACTGTCAGTGAGAGCAGTATATACAATAAACATGTAAAGGCCAGTAATGAGGCAGATAAATAGAGCAATGGAATGCTGCGTGGATGGTGTGTGTGTGTGTGTGTGTGTGTGTGTGTGTGTGTGAGTCCAGTTCCACTTTAGTTCAGTGCGTTGAGAAGCCTGATGTCCTGTTGTGCCATCACTTCCACTACTTCTAGTTCTTCAAAAGTTAATAACGCCAAATGATTTAGATTTTCCTTTTGTTCTCTCAAATTGACAAAAATAAACAATCATTATTTATATTTCTGAAAGCATTCTTTGTTTACAGCATTTTTTCAACACTGCCTAAAACTTTTGCACAGTTATAAAAAACATATAGTTATACAAAGCTATATATTGCCTATATAAGAGGTAATAGTTGAATTTGATGTACCACCTTTGTGTAATTCATTGGTAAATGCGTTACTAAATTGACTTAGTTTAGAAGGCACCGGATTGAATACAATTCCAGAAATAATTTATTTTTTCTTCATAAATGATATGAAATCCTGCATTTGTCAAAAAGTGGTTCAAATCCATGGTGTGATTTTTGACAGGAAACCTTTTATTGGCTCATTCATATCAGTGTCATAGTCGTTTCATAAGCATGGACTCAAACTCACATTCGCTCAAACAATGTATGCAAAGGAGGACTGTAGAACTGTTCACATTGCACTTACACGAGCACTAATTCATTCATTCATTCATCTCTACCTCTTTATCTGATCTTCCCTCGGGTCACGGGAAGTCTGTGTCTATCTCAGGCGTCTATGGGCATTAAGGCAGGATACACCCTGGATGGAATGCCAACCCATCACAGGACACACACACACACACTCACACATTCATACACACATTCATACACTAGGGACAATTTTTCCAAGGTGCCAATCAACCTACCGTGCAAGTTTTTGGACCGGGAGGAAAACCGGAAGAACCTGAGAACCCGGAGAAAAAAACCCTGAGGCACGGGGAGAACATGCACAAACTCCACACACACATGGCCGAGATGGGAATCGAACCCGGACCCTGGCGGTGTGAGGCAAACGTGCTAACCTCTCATCCACCGACAAGCACTAAAAAAAAAAAAAAAAAAAAAAAAAAAAAAAAAGAAGAAAATGAACACTGACAGCTTACGGATTTGGTTTTGAGAGGAAAAAAAAACACATCTGGATAATTATATCTGCTCAAAATGTAAAAAAAAAAGAAAAAGAAAAAAGTCTGCCTAAATGTCTGACAATCAGCTATATAGTGAACTGAATTGGGATCATGCCAAGTCTCCATGCAGACACACACCAGCTTGGTTATATGACTAGGTTCATTAGAGGCCACTGCTTTTTTTTTTTTTGTAAAGACTCAGCTGTCGTGGCTACACCTTCAGAAAAAAAGTAGAGATTGAAATCTTACTTCCAAGTAATCTGCCTCCACACACTCCCAGGTTTCTGTCTGTATAAATGCCAGCCAGTATACAGTCCTAGTGACACTTCCTCAAAACATCTCATGCACTGATTATTTACAGACAGAGGACATGTGACTTCAGAGGCTACTGCTATTGCAGATAACTGGAAGTTACTCTTTCTTCCACTTTCATGTGGAAGCATTCTGGCTAGAAGCCTTTGTGTGTGCGTGTGTGTGTGTGTGTGTGTGTGTGACTAGAGATGTGTGTCTGGGGATGGGCCTTACCTGCTTGTCTGAACTCTTATCAATGCAGGCACAAACATGTGTTACATGTGTTCTTTGCAAACTCCGACAAGCAAGGAACTTCTTTCAGAGAATCGTTACTGATAGCCCTACACCCTCTCTCTCTCTCTCTCTCTCTCTCTCTCTCTCTCTCTCTCTCTCTCTCTCTCTCTCTCATGCTCACTTGATCATTGTGGACACAACCTTGTGACTTGCTTATCTTGCCATATTTATCAGAGGAATGTGAGTTCGGAGGGACAGGACAGCTGAAGGTCAGAGGTCCTGAAGCTGTATAGCTGGCTTCTTAGTGTTAATTGACCCCTCTCGGACCTCCTCTTATCTCCAGCTCTTAAGAGTGAGAACACTAACTCATAGCCAGGTTTCCTACTCAAAAAGCTGTTCCACGGACATTATCAGAAGAAGCATTCGTTTTTAAGCATAAGGGGTGAAGATTCTTTCTAAATGCAGGAATCTTTGTATAAGCTTAAAAACCACCTTATATATCTTTAAATTTACTTTATTAAATGTATTCTTTTATATTCCTTTATATTCTATAGTTTGATGAATAACATTTATGCAATGTGCAAATCCCGCCTATGTAGAACAAGTTCATTTTATTCTGTCATTTTAGAATAAAATATACTTTATTCTGCTTCATTCTGTAGCTAATACTCTAGCTCATTGTAAAGGCCCTCACCTGGGGAGCAGGCTTCATTGCATCACCGCAGCTGCAGCAGGTCTATGCGTAAGCCAGTTCACATCCTTCAGCATACTGATAAGTCCTGATCCAACCAGGTGCGTCACCCATAAAGCCGCGCCGCTGTTTTGTGCCACGCTGTAGTGCTTTGGTTTTAGGCTATTAGCTTCCAAGCAATCCCAGGTGTTTGGATCATCCACCAACATACACACACACACACACACACACAACAACACTCATTTAATTTTTCCCCGTAGCTTTGTAGCATTTCTCAGATCAGAAATTAAATTCTCAAAACCTCCACATTGTGTGGTCACTCACGCATAAAAGCATTTCTTTTTACTTTGTGCACATTTCAAATTCGTTGATACATTCATTTACATTTACATTTGGGGCATTTGGCAGACGCCCTTATCCAGAACGACTTACAACTGAGCAATTGAGGGTTAAGGGCCTTGCTCAAGGGCCCACTAGTGGCAGCTTGGTGGTAGTGGGATTTGAACCCATGATCTTCCGGTCCAGAGTCCAACACCTTAACCACTGGGCTACACACCTCTGTATATATTAAAATGTATATTTAAAATACGGATGGGGCAATCGGTACCGGGCCCCACAGAAAGTAAAAAATTATATCCATTTTATTTATTATCTAATTCTGAACGATGTTTTAATTTGGAAAACTACTGGATTTTCATTGTTAGTCCACAGCAGTGGTTCACAAATAGTGGGGTGCGCGTAACCTCGTCAACTCCCGTTGTTTACACCTAATGAGACAATGAAGACCAAGTATTCCGCATAAAAAAAAAAATCAGTTTTTAAGCCGATTGTTTCATTTTATTTTGTTGTATTTATCCGCCACACCTTACAGGCCGATCTGTGAAAATATTGTCTGACATTAAACCGGGTCCGTGGCGCAAAACCGCTAATTTAAACGATTGTATACAATTGTCTTCTGCTTCCTATATTGTCGCTTGTTTGTGTCATGTTGATCATGTATATTATAACGGTTCCCACCTGAATAGTCTTAACCCCCCCAAAAAAAACATCTTGCTGTGAACTTCCATCATCTGTCATTTATCTTCTTCACAGTTCTATTAAAGAATTCCTGAAAATAGATGAAGAAACAGAAAAAGACTGAAACACTAGTACAGGTGGTGCTCTTACAGTCAGTATCCCACATACATTAATGCATACATTTCTGCTGTACAAAGTGTCCTACATTTTCAATCACCGTGATCTAAGCTGTAGTTTAACTGAAGAACGTTTGCTCTTATATTGCCAACTTTTTCCCTATAATGAAAAAAAAAAAAAATAATATTATATATATATATACAGACGTGGACAAAATTGTTGGTACCCTTTGGTCAATGAAAGAAAAAGTCACAATGGTCACAGAAATAACTTTAATCTGACAAAAGTAATAATAAATAAAAATTCTATAAATGTTAACCAATGAAAGTCAGACATTGTTTTTCAACCATGCTTCAACAGAATTATGTAAAAAAATAAACTCATGAAACAGGCATGGACAAAAATGATGGTACCCCTAACTTAATATTTTGTTGCGCAACCTTTTGAGGCAATCACTGCAATCAAACGCTTCCTGTAACTGTCAATGAGACATCTGCACCTCTCAGCAGGTATTTTGGCCCACTCCTCATGAGCAAACTGCTCCAGTTGTGTCCGGTTTGAAGGGTGCCTTTTCCAGACTGCATGTTTCAGCTCCTTCCAAAGATGCTCAATAGGATTGAGGTCAGGGCTCATAGACGGCCACTTTAGAATAGTCCAATTTTTTCCTCTTAGCCATTCTTGGGTGTTTTTAGCTGTGTGTTTTGGGTCATTGTCCTGTTGCAAGACCCATGACCTGCGACTGAGACCAAGCTTTCTGACACTGGCTAGTACATTTCTCTCTAGAATTCCTTGATAGTCTTGAGATTTCATTGTACCCTGCACAGATTCAAGACACCCTGTGCCAGACGCAGCAAAGCAGCCCCAGAACATAACAGAGCCTCCTCCATGTTTCACAGTAGGGACAGTGTTCTTTTCTTGATATGCTTCATTTTTTCGTCTGTGAACATACAGCTGATGTGCCTTGGCAAAAACTTCGATTTTTGTCTCATCTGTCCACAGGACATTCTCCCAGAAGCTTTGTGGCTTGTCAACATGTATTTTGGCATATTCCAGTCTTGCTTTTTTTTTTATGATTCGTTTTCAACAATGGTGTCCTCCTTGGTCGTCTCCCATGTAGTCCACTTTGGCTCAAACAACGACGGATGGTGCGATCTGACACTGATGTTCCTTGAGCATGAAGTTCACCTTGAATCTCTTTAGAAGTCTTTCTAGGCTCTTTTGTTACCATTCGGATTATCCGTCTCTTAGATTTGTCATCAATTTTCCTCCTGCGGCCACGTCCAGGGAGGTTGGCTACAGTCCCATGGATCTTAAACTTCTGAATAATATGTGCAACTGTACTCACAGGAACATCTAGTTGCTTGGAGATGGTCTTATAGCCTTTACCTTTAACATGCTTGTCTATAATTTTCTTTCTGATCTCTTGAGACAGCTCTTTCCTTTGCTTCCTCTGGTCCATGTCGAGTGTGGTACACACCATATCACCAAACAACACAGTGATTACCTGGAGCCATATATATAGGCCCAATGGCTGATTACAAGGTTGTAGACACCTGTGATGCTAATTAGTGGACACACCTTCAATTAACATGTCCCTTTGGTCACATTATTTTCTGTGTTTTCTAGGGGTACCATCATTTTTGTCCATGCCTGTTTCATGAGTTTATTTTTTTACATAATTCTGTTGAAGCATGGTTGAAAAACAATGTCTGACTTTCATTGGTTAACATTTATAGAATTTTTATTTATTATTACTTTTGTCAGATTAAAGTTATTTCTGTGACCATTGTGACTTTTTCTTTCATTGACCAAAGGGTACCAACAATTTTGTCCACGTCTGTATATATATATATATATATAGTATATATATATATATATATATATATATATATATATATATATATATATATATAAATATTCATGATTTTGTATCATCTGTACCCTAAACTCCCAACAGTCTCTGATATTCTGTTCATCTGAATGAATCCCAGCAGTTAGTGTTTGAATAGCCTCTCAGGGTTTGTCCACCTGCAGCAGTGGACTGTTTCCCATGGCCTGCAGCAGACGAGCTTATCTGTCCTCTGCCATCTGAATGGAGCTGAGGAGCCTGTGTTTGCGTAAGGCCAGAGGACAAAGAGGGGGGGTCGGGGACGCTCGGGCAGGTCAGCGTTTGATCATCCCATCATGCCTTCTCATGCATGAGGGAGCCGCTCTGGCACCAGAAAAAGGCCACTCTTTATTTTGGTTCAGCGAACAACAGCCTCTCTGCACTCTGAGTGAGCAGTCGGCAAAGGCTGAGAGCAATTACAGTAAAAAAAAAAAAACCCATTGAAATAACAAAACGCATTTTGCACCGTAGAGCTCAGACCGTGACATTGCCGTGAAAAAGTGAAGGGAAAAGGAACAGTCTGCAACTTGTCTGACTAATGACCAAACTCATTGTTCATTATTAAGCCTATTTAAAGAAACTGAGAATAATCTAAATGAAATGGAAAATACACAATGCATACATGACTAGAAAAGTATGCTGGGACAGAACCAAGGAAGATACTGTCAGGGTTTCCAAAATACAAGCTTTTATTTCCTCTACATTTAAAATACACTTCAAGTAAATCATTTTTGATAAGTACAACTAAAATGAAATGCAAAATGTAATCGGTAACAGTCATCATCAATTCAAATATAGTGGAGGCAATGAACGTAGTTGAGTAGAGAGTAATAGTTGCTTCTATATCAAAATTAGAACATAGACAAAACAATGCGTAAATACAGTAATGACGTCCTCAATTACTGTACTTTATCACAATATGGATCATCAACACCTTTTAAAATTCGTAGTCAGTGGTTATACAGGGTTGTCCAAAAAGATGTTAAAACTCATATGGTACTACATCATTTTGCAAACAATTAACACAGTAAATAGTCTTTGCACATGCATTAAGAACCAAGGAGTACTGGTCGAAGGAGCGGACTAGCTCGGTTTGGACTTTGGACTACATAATGTGTGTTATTCAGATAAAATTCAATCCCATATAAGCAGTAACATATTATTGGACAACCCTGTACACCAGGGGTCACCAACGTGGTGCCCCCCCAAGGACCACATGAGTAGCTCTCAGTCCTGTTCTAAAAACTCATCAGTGAGATGCATCTAAAATGTTAGTTGTGAACTTATTGTGAACTCACAATAGTGAACTCGCAATACTTATTGTGAGAAATCATCAGTGTCATTAATTATAATATATAGAACTAAAGGCAAATGTGTTATTTCAGAAGAATGTGTCAAACTGGTAGCCCTTTGTATGACCCAGTATCCATGAAGTAGCTCTCGGGTTCAAAAAGGTTGGTGACCCCTGCTGTACACCGAGTACCAGTTATATAGCCATTATATTCCTTGAAATAAGGAGGAAAAGATAAAAATGAACAATTCAAATCAAAGTTTCACCATGATCGTGCAAAGCTCACCACCCCCCAAATTAAAGTCACACTAAATCAACAAAGCGTTCCCAGGCAGAAAGCCGTAACTAAGAATGTTCCTCAGGGAACAGCTACGAGTCAGAGATGGCACATTCCACACAGTCATGGGGCGTGGAGGTTTAGATATGTCCCACTGACTTTGGGTTTACTAGCCCTCCCCACTCTACAGTCCACTGACTGGTACGCCAATAAATAAGAAAGAGCTGTCATTCATTAATTTTTCCACTCATTCATTCTTTCATATATGATTTGATGGTTGAAGGAGTTATAAAGGAGTCATAAAGAGCTCACAAGCCGGTGTGGTTTATTATTCTCCATCCATATATTCTCCTCTTTAATTTGCTTACACCATCCCGAAGATTTAACAGAAAGAAACACGACTTCTAGAGACTTGTAGGGGTTCTGTGGAAAGTGAAAAGAGGATGAACGATGGGGAAAACAGCTGACAGCTGCGGGCTCTACTGGCCCCTTGTGTAATGATGATGTAACCTGTCATGTCCCTTAGGCATGGACAATAGCGTCCCTCTGAGCTACTGGTGAGCAGGCCTTTCAGTCACCTGGCATAATGCAGAAGGCGTAAAATTCCTCATTACAGCCCCTCTTTCATTCAGCACTGTTCTCTAGGCTCCAGAAATATCCTAGACAGGTCATTTTATTAGGAACACATGCACACCTTTGCAGTCCTGCAGTAACTACAGGGAAATGAAGTTGATCAATCACACTATGACGTTATGTGAAAGAGGAAGTGGAAGCTAGGCTGACAGAGGAGGTGACCTTCTGTGAGAAACGTTACGGTTTCATGCCGCACCAAAGGTACAACGTTTGCTTTGAGGATGTTGTTGAGGATGTATGGGGAAGGTCAGGAGTTGCATTGTGTGTTTGTGGATCTAGAGGAAGTGTATGACAGGCTGCAGGAGAGGAGTTGTGGTATTATATGAGGAAGTCAGGTGTAGCAGAGATGTATGCGAGGGTGGTGCAGGACATGTATGAGGACAGTGTGACAGCAGTGAAGTGTGCAGTAGAAAGAACAGACTTGTTCAAGGTGGAGGTGCAATTGCATCAAAGATCGGATCTGAGCCCTTCCCTGTATGCAGTGGTGATGGACAGGCTGACAGGGGAGGACAGACCAGAGTCTCCATTGGAATATTATAGAGTATTTGCAGATGATATTGTTATTTGTGTGTGTGAATCAGATGGAAGACAGTGGAGTGGTGAGGTTGCAGGGAGAAAAGGTGGTGAAGGTGGATGAGTTTAAATACCTGGGGTCAACAGGGCAAAGTAATAGACAGTATGTTACGGAAGTGAAGAACAGAGTGCAGGAAGGGTGGCGTGGGTGGAGAAGAGTATCAGGAGTGATTTGTGATAGGAGAGTATCTGCAAGAGTGAAAGGGAATGTTTATAGGACTGTGGTGAGACCTGCGATGTTGTATGGTTTAGAGACAGTGGCGTTGTCTAAAAGACAGGAGGCGGAGCTTGAGGATGCTAAGATTTTCACTGGGAGTGACGAAGATGGATTAGAAATGAGTTGATTAGAGGGACATGAGATGATTTGGACATGTGCAGAGAAGGGACATGGGGTACATAGGGAGAAAAATGCTGAGGATGCAGGTGCCAGGCAGGAAGAAAAGAGGAAACCCAAGGAGGTGGGTTATGGATGTGGTGAGGAAAGACATTAGTTGGGGTGAAAGAACAGATGTAGAGGACAGGGTAGTGTGGAGAAGGATGATCCACTGTGGCGCCACCCTAATGGAAGCAGCAGAAAGAGGAAGAGGAGCGTACTACCCTTATTGATCACCACTAAGACATGGTATACTAAACCATGTCTCAGATTATGATATTTTCAAGGTAAATTTCAAGTTATTTTGGATTACATCGACATTGTAAATTGGGAATTATTTGTATTTTCCCTGTGTCTCATAGTTAAAAGAGTTTATATGGATTTTGAATGGCAGTATAACGACAGCCTCCTGAATGAGATCCCACAACATACATCGTCACATTAAGCAAATCAACCTTGACTAAAATGAATGGTGCTTTGTTTGTGTTTCATTGAATGTATTTAGCATTTTGTGCACCTCTGGGACTTACATCATCAACATCACTAGCATTAGTATGGACAGTATATTGCATCCAATCTGTTAAAGCTGATTATGCCAAAGGTAAAGCTGATATGCCAAAGCTTTCTCATGCCAAAGGTACCGGCACAAAACTAAGAGAGAAAAGAAATCCTTTTTTTTTGCCCTCAACAAGTTACTGATAGTCTTGAATACCTCTTCTAGATTGTTCCAGCTATCTTTAATCCGTGTATGTGGGAGGACAGTGTATGACGTCTAGAGTTAACATATGTCAAGATGAATGAGCAACGACTGGCCGAACTCTGCCTGAGCCAAAACAGATATCTTTGAAGGAATTTGTTTATCTTCTTCATTTTATCCTAAGGGTTTGCTAGCATTTGTTCACACATGTAACCCTCTGCCTCGTGCTGCTGTGAAGTCTTACATGTGTTAATAGATACCGCGGGTCCGTGTCTCTAGTCTTGAATTTAACCCATCTGCATAGATTACATGAGGATTTACCAAATATGTCTGGAATTCTGTGTGGAAAAGTCTTTCCGAATTCCTAATTGAAACAATGTAAAAATCAATATAAGCAAACATGTCTTTGGCTGTAATCCGACTTCTGGCATTCGATTCTGTTAAAAAAAAAAAGACCCATATTTAGTCCATAAGAAGAAAACTTGATGGAAAAGCGGTTATAAGAAATGAATAAGTCAGCCGTCTGAGAAAATTCCCCTATATTTCATTTGCAACAAGCAGAAAATTCGGGTCTATTAGCAGAAATTCAGAAAATAAATCAAACAGGATTTGTCTTGTACCATGCCAGTTCTCTCAGGCCAAGTATAGTCATGCATTGACAATGGTTTAAACAGGCAAACGTATTTACTGTTTTTGTCAATAGAAAATGTTCAGATCCAATCGATTACCAAGGCCCAATTTTTCTTTTCTTGTTACACTCGTTTGGGAATTATTGATTGTGGCGTTAAATATAAATCCGAATGGCATTCATTACATGATTCATGTAACCCAGTGATTTCCTTTACGTCCCCCATTGATGCATCATACTGACTCTCTCACAGCAGGCCTTGAACATAGTAACAGCAGTTTTGTGTGTGTGAGTTGAGGGATTGTTTTTAATACCCTTAAGTAGTTATGTGGCTGTGTTTCTGGCTGGCTCTGCATTGGCCCAGGCATAGACCCTGTGGCATGATGGATGAGGTTCTGAAATCTCTCGCCTCACTGCACATAAGGGTCTGTTAGCTATGTGGTGCCCCCTTTCACACATACACACACACACTTTTTCTGCAGCTGGATGATCAGGTACTGCGGGTTCATTATTTCGAGTTGTTGGAGCAGTCTTCAGTTTCACGTACATCAACATTTGAGCTTGTGTGAAAAGGTGTGTGTGTGTGTGTGTGTGTGTGTGTGTGTGTGTGTATAGAGATTATGTTCCTTTACAAGGAGATACTTCACTTTGGTATGAACCTTGGGCACCCAATTTGATGCCAACGGAAAGACACTTCAGTACCCTGGTTGCAGCGCTTCCTTTCACATCACTGTCTCACATCACTGTCTCACCTAAGGTGTTGTCTTCTGGTCACGTGTTTAAACCCCACCCCCAAGCTGCCACTAGTGGGCCCTTGAGCAAGGCCCTCAGTTGTAAGTCGCTCTGGATAAGGGCGTAAATGTAAATGTCTCTGGTTAGTATGGATTTTGAATAATAATAAGAAGAAGAATAATGCTAATAATAATAAATAATAATAATAATAATAACAATAAAAATAATAATAACAATAATATGAAAAACCCCTATAGAAAATCCCTGAATTCTAACTCACTCAATCCTTCCTCCCCGTTATACACTCTCTTAGCTCACATGCACACTCCACCAAATGTAACTCCGCCACTCCTCCAAATGTAACGAAGCGTCGTTGGCATGCTGTTGCTAGGAGACCGCGGCTTGGATAGGGAACGATCTGGATTGGAGCCACAGGGTTTCAAAGGATTACTGAGGATTGGCCTGTGGCTCTAAAAAAAGCCTCCATTTCTGGATGATCCGAGCTTCATGCTGAGCAGAAAAATTCACACTGAGCAGGGTCAAAATGCAGTCAGAAGACCTGCGTACTTCCAGACAATCGGATCCTGTATCGCACAAACCCTTCAAGAAGTCCACATTACTCTGCCAGAGCAACTGCTCGCAACTTCTGGTAAGAAAGACTGCAGCAGAAAGATCCAGGTGGCTCTTTTCCTGACGACCCCTTATAGAATCATCATCTACGACGATCTTTGTGTATACACCGAATACAAAGAGTGTATGGTCGACCGGCCGCCTCGACTACCCCATCTCCTCACCCTGTACTTCATATATCTTCTGGCCTGCTTCAGAAACTGCTTGTGAATACACGTCTAAATATTTACACGTCACCACCGAGATGAATGCATGTTAATTTACATTTGATTACACGAACCCTTTTTTTTCCCTAAACAGAAAAAAAGCATAAACATGCCACTAGATAGTAAAAGTAAGGAAGTGCACACTGACATGTGCTGTTTTAAATCTCCTGACTAAAGACCGATGGTTTCTCACTCATGCCTGTGGCAATTATTACTTCCTGCCTGAAAGACTATAATGGTTCATTGTTACATAAAAAAGGGATTTCCAGTTGAAACATACAGTATTGCAGTTAAATAATAAGAATAAAGAATGAAGTGCCTTGTTCCAAAGCATATGATATTATTTGCTCTAAACCCCTAAACACTTCATCATGATGAGAAACGCTGGGAGGCTAAGGAGGAACAAGGATGTGAGGGGTGTAAATCAGAGACAGAGGGGGGGGGAGCCGGTTGCCAGTATTAGCAGGAAGGATGATTCCAATTAAGTAGAGAAAACAATGAGGGGCATTTGGAATGATGGATGAGCTAGAGACGGGTTTTCCTTCATCACAACTGTCAGAAGACAGGAGGGCCGACCCAGCACAGAGAGAGAGAGAGAGAGAGAGAGAGAGAGAGAGAGAGAGAGAGACTGAGAGAGAGAGAGAGAAACCACAGCTGGAAAAATTGTTATTCAATTAAACCGTCCATTTGAATCCTGTTTCATTGGACTCTGAAACAGGTTTGGAGCCACTTAATAATAATGATAATAATAATAATAATAATAATAATAATAATAATAATGGGGCACGCTGGATTAGTGGTTAGCAAATTCGCCTCACACCGCCAGGATCCGGGTTCGATTCCCGTCTCGGCCATGTGTGTGGAGTTTGCATGTTCTCCCCGTGCCTCAGGGTTTTTTTTCCGGGTTCTCCGGTTTCCCCCCGGTCCAAAAACATGCACGGTAGGAGCAGGAGTTATTGATGCATAACACCTTTTGAAAATTGTCCCGTGTGTATGAACATGTGTGTGTGTGTGCCCGGCGATGGGTTGGCATACCATGAGGGAGGGGGTAGCTCAGTGGTCTAAGGCGCTGGGCTGCTGATCGGAAGATCCGGGTTCGAACCCCGGTAATGGCCCAAGCTACCGCCCTTGGGTCCTTGAGCAACCCTCTGTGCTCCAGGGGCGCTGTATCTTGGCTGACCATGCGCTCTGACCCCAGCTACCAACATCAAGCTGGGATATGCTAAAGAAAAGAATTTCACTGTGCTGTAATGTATATGTGACAAATAAAGTATATTATTATTATTAAAAAATAATACCATCCAGGGTGTATCCTGCCCTTAATGCCCATAGATGCCTGAGATTGCACAGACTCCCCGTGAACCGAGCGAAGATCGGATAAAGCGGTATAGAAGATGAGATGAATGATATGATAATATATAAATAAAAGATATTCAAAGAGATATTCAAGTGATTTATTCAGTAAGTCTTTCATGTATTGTGTTTTTGCTGCCTCTTAAAATTTCCAGGAGTCAATCTATTCAATCTATTTGGTATGTCTCAGGGTTATACAGAATCCTAGGAAGTCGAGGACAGGAACTGACCCCCTGAGAAGGAAATAAGGTCAGTCCTGGAAGCAGACCCCCCCCCCCCCCCCTCCCCCACAGCATACACATCTGGTGTCCCCTTCTGCCTGCCAAGTGACCCCTGGGTAATGCACTATCCAATCTCCACGATGACAGACCCACTCATCCGGCAGAGCGCTTTCTCTGTCCGATCACCAAGACTTCCTGTCTCCAACTGCTAGTAAGACCCTGTGTGAGACTGAGGGCTTAAAAGAGAGGGCGTCATGGTGTGTATGAGTGTATGAGACAGTTCAATCTAAGCTCTTGGCTAATGTTTGACACAGAGTGTGACAATTGGATGGGTGTGTTTGTGTATAAGGTTTCCAGTACCTATGGGGCACTAATCATAGTATGAACGGACAGAGTGTATAAGTACAGACTAAGACAGGCGGCTTGAGCTCTAGCCTGATGAGCAGCTTTCAGACTGTCACTGATTATATATATATATATATATATATATATATATATATATATATATATATATATATATATATATATATATATATATATATATATATATATATATATATATAGTATATATACTTTCTCTTCTGTTTTAGAGAACCCACTTGCATTTACACATGTGAGTGAATTAACAAGGTTTTACAACTTTACAGATAAATCATTGAAATAATCATTTCACTTTTCTTATTAATCCAAAAGCTAAATATTGAATGCACATCATACATTACGCAAGCGAATAATTGAACTGGGCGGGGGAGGTCAGAGCAGAAGAAGACCTGTTAAAAATGAGGAGGAGAAGACAGTTTGTAGACCTTGGACTGGACAGAGATAGCAAGGGATAAGGTGGGGGGGGGGAGAGATGATTTATGACAATGGAGAAAGACGCAGAGCCAGGCTCCTCTCCACCCAGACAGAAATGGCTCTATAAGGACCAGCAAATCTGCAACTTGTATGTATAAATCAACTACTAAACAGGCAGCAGCTGTCCTCATACATGGCTCACATCCTACTCCCAATTCCTGGGGTCCTCATGGCCATTACATGTACAATATATATGTCTGAAGTAAGTCTATGAGACATCAGATATGCGGGTTAGGTTTTGGGAGGGCCGACGTCTGTGTGCAGTCAGCTTACTGGCACATGAAAATATCGGAGTAGATATTACACATAAAATTCTTATTTATTGTGCAAGAGCTCGCACTAGCAGTTCCAGTCATGCCACGCAAGCACACGCTTAACCGCAACGTTTGCCAAGATTACAGCTGGTTTTAAAGGTGAGACATGAGTCGTCCAACAAAACCTTTTCAACTTGTTTTACTGCTTCTTAAAAGCATATGAACATGAATGATAAAACTGGAAAAAATCCCTTTTTGCAGATCCGGAGTTAGCCAATGTCTTTAAAAAGATAAAAGAGGAAAGAGTCAGCAGTAAAATGTTCACAGGAGGAGGATTACTCATTGCACATGAAGAAAATTAAACTGAACTTGACTGAGAAAGAAATAAATGAAATTAAACTGATCCAAGGCAAGACTGAGATTTAGAAATTTAGGATGTTTGTGTATGTATATATGTATATATATATATATATATATATATATATATATATATATATATATATATATATATATATATATATATATATATATATATTGTGATTAATCGCATGATTTTCTGAGTATCATACATTAATACTTGTTTAATAATACATGTTTTTAATAATTGTATATATTGCTAATTTTCTATGTTAACATGTATGGTTATTTTAATTGTTAAATATGGTACGTGACTCCTTTAAAAATTCTGTTACAGTTTTGTTTGCTTTCCATATAAACTTGTGGTATGTTTAGGTTACATTCAGTAATATACAGTAATATAGCAAGTAGCTCATACTGTACCTGTTTTGTTAATAAAACACACGTTTGTATTCCATCTTAAAATTACAAGCGATAAGCGTGTCTGAGGAAATGTCAATGCCGGAAACGCCACGGACTGAAGTTTCTTTAACAATTTGGTTTTTCGTTGTTGTCTGGAGCTCGTTCATTCAACACAACACAGTATAACAGAGCAGATCGCTTACGTAGTAATGCAACTCTGCATTAATAAAATTAGTTCGTGTTAAAGTGAATTTGGGTTAACACGTTAACTTTGACAGCACTAACAATAATGGTAATGGTAGAAAGCTAGTTCAATTCAGATATAAGCCAGTTAACTGATCCTAAGCCTGTAGCTCAGAGCAGCATCACTCCCCAGCACAGTGATGAGCTGTTTTACATTGTGATTGCTTTCATACAAATGGCCTCCTGTACAACTCTCTACAGTCGAGGGAAAGGAATCCTCTACTAGATGTGTTCTACCATTTAATGAGTAGGTCATGGAGTGGATACTGTTTATTGTTCAGAGTAGCTTTACTGGATTTGGTTCTTCCCACGGTTGCCACTGGCTTACTCATTAGGGACAAAATTATATGCACTCGGCTAATACATTCTTTCATAGAACTTTATCATGGATTTATTTCTGTAAAGCTGCTTTGAGGCAACGTGTTTGGATAAACTCACTACACAAATATAACTACATTGAACTGACTGAAAGGTATCCATAGTTGTCAATCAGCTCAAAGTCCGGATATATTGGTCCACCACCATCTCATTAGTACAAGCAGAGGTGTTTTTTTCCCTGCACTGTTTCACAAAGTTGTCCATCAGGTCCCTGTACTCCTCCTGCTGTCCATCTCTAATGACCAAATCAAATCAGTGGTGTACATGAAAACACATGTACACAGTGGTTGAACCTGTTGAGAACAAATCGGGATGCATAAAAACACGCAAGAGAGAATTAAGGAGCCAAAAGTCTTGAAATAAAATAGTCAAATGTGGTCTCTAAAGGCATAATAATACCTCTAATAATGTGCAACCACTCATCCTCGATTAATTGTTACCTATACAGACTCGCAAAAGCATTCTCTGTAAGTACCCCCTCACTCTCTTTTCCTAAAACGCTTCTTTTCACGCAGAAATCTGTGCTTATAGGCCATGGTGGGAAAAGTATTTGAGTTGTTGGCCCATAAATGTCAATAAGGGGGAAATGTAAGTCTGGCTCACAATAGGAATTCGAGGACATATAAATAATGACTGGGACTGATGATTTGATGAGCCACGACGCCGTCCGTTTTGGACACAGTGTAAGAGTTTATGTTTTACAAGCCTTGTTCGTCTTAAATACAAAACCGTAGAGCAGACGAAGCATCAACTTTACAGGCTTTTCGGATCCTTTC
Organism: Kryptopterus vitreolus; assembly: GCA_030449085.1. NCBI lineage: Eukaryota > Metazoa > Chordata > Actinopteri > Siluriformes > Siluridae > Kryptopterus > Kryptopterus vitreolus. The sequence goes on from JACRUU010000014.1 coordinate 1,660,536, forward strand.
AAATCAGATCCAGGGTTCATGGAATTTCGTTTGCTTTTTATGATCCTCTTTGTTTCTTTTTTTTGTAGCTAATTCCCTTGCCGTTTTTAGAGGGCTTTTCTCTAATATTCATAAGTGAACTCAAAAAAACCCAATTAGTCAAATCTTAGTTTTGAGCATCTAAATAGCACATGTACAGGTTAAGGCTAGTCCTTTGAATAGGGAAGTGAATGGATGGGCAATATGATAGGTAAATATAAGTGAAATCCCTGAGAAAGCCACTTTAGGAGTCCGAAAACTACAAAAATCATTAGAAAAATGTCACCATAGATAAGACCATTTCCCATTCCATTGTAATTATACTGTAATTTTAATTGATCGAAATAGTGTGTATGTGAAATTCTACTCTGATGCAAAGTACTGAACCAACAATTGTCTTTGAATTGAGGCAAACTGACTTATTCCTATATGGTCAATTACTTCCAGAGCCTTCTGGGTTCATTATCAGAAGTTTCAGTCTCCCATACCCTTACTTATGTACATAAGGTAGTCTAAAGACATTAAAATAAACAATGGTTGGCTGGTTAGTTCTTTCAGAAACACAAAACTGTGATCTGGAACAACAGATGATAAAAGAAAAAGAAAACAATTTACATCATACACTTTCTTCGTTGTTAGTCACAATGTGTAATTTATATATGCATTTTTATCAGGGATATCAAAGTTAACGCAATTTTGCTTTAATGGCACAAAGCTCCTTCTCTCTGAATGAACGAGACCCAGAATGAACGAGACCCAGACAACAAAGACTTCTCTGGGCATTTTTCAATCTGGACAAATAAAAAAACCCAAATTATTAAAAAAACTTCACTGGTCTTCCCAGATCATTTCAGCATTGGCATTAAAGAACATTGATTCTGAACCTTTTATTAACAAAAAAAACACTCAGTGACATGCATCCACTCACTCTTCCTAAATGTATCCCCAAATTACACCTTATTTAAATAAGAATTAATTTTATTAAAGGGCGAGATGATATTTTGAGTGAAATTTATATGGTCATAACATCTGTTACAATTAAGGGGCACGGTGGCTTAGTGTTTAGCACGTTCGCCTCACATCACCAGGTTCGATTCCCGTCTAGAACATGTGTGTGTGGAGTTTGTGCATGTTCTCCCCGTGCCTCAGGGGGTTTTTCTCCGGGTTCTCCGGTTTCCCCCCGGTCCAAAAACATGCACGGTAGGTTGATTGGCACCTTGGAAAATTGTCCCTAGTGTATGAATGTGTGTGAATGTGAGTGTGTGTGTGTGTGTGTGTGTGCCCTGCAATGGGTTGGCATTCCATCCAGGCATTAAGGCAGGTGTATCCTGCCTTAATGCCCATAGACACCTGAGATAGGCACAGACTCCCCGTGACCCGAGGGAAGATCGGATATAGAGGTAGAAGATGAATGAATGAATGAATGAATAACATCTGTTACATTTAGTTAGCCTAGTAGAAACATGAAACGGATTCATTTATGGCACACTGCGAACAGAAAAATGTGCAATTGATCACCATTACATTTTATAACTTCAAAAGTCACGGTTTGACTTAAACGCCTCTTGTATAATGATTTCTTCCTTCTCTTATTTTGATTTCAATTATAACTGTGGCATTGAAAGGCGCAGCTTACACTAGAATGATATATTTGGTTTGTTCCTTGTTTTTGTGAGCAGAATTTTTCAACACAGTGCTCCACTGCCAGATGGCTCTTAGTCGAACTTCTTTAAGAAATGACATACTATGCAAATTAGGAACTCTTATTGAGAAGGATTGGGGTTTTCTTTGTCTGTGCTTCTTTTACAATCCCAACTCTGATTCACTCATTAGGGGTGTAAAAATCCTTATCCATATTTCTGTTCAATGTCTATCATTTACATTAATGCCATTTGTCAGATGCATTTATCTAGTGTTAGTTCTATGAAGAGAGAACTGTAACTCAGTGTCTAAAGTGAAGATTGTGAGTTGTATGCTCAGAGAATGAGGTCATTGTAAGTTGATCTGGATAAGACTGTACACCATCAATGTAAATTAAATAATAGTAAAACATGTTCCAAATATGATAAGTCCTTTGGGGAATATTTGTGGAAGTCATGATTTAAAATCACACCCAGATGAATCTGCCACTCGTGGGCACGTGAGCAAGACATAGCTGATCAGTTAGGTTCTCCGGTTTCCTCCCCCAATCCAAAAACATGCACGGTAGGTTAATTGGCACCTTGGAAAATTGTCCCTAGTGTGTGTGTGTGTGTTGGCATTCCATCCAGGGTGTATCCTGCCTTAATGCCCATAGATGTCTTTGATAGGCACAGACTCCCCGCCACCAAGGGAAGATCAGATAAAGCGGTAGAAGATGAATGAATGAATGAATGTTATGTATATATATATATATATATATATATATATATATATATATATATATATATATATATATATATATATATATATATATATATATATATATTTAAAGTAGGTGGATTCTGGACTGTTTTGGGTCCATCCTCTTTAAAAGCACTATACAGACTAGTTTAAACTTAAAATCAAGTATAAAACTAATACAGTATTATTATTATTATGTGGTCCTTCATTTTTATTTATGGAACAAGTTCTATTTAGCCATCCATTAGAGTAGTCTTGGCCATTTTACCCATGCCATGTGTAATACAGGGCTGTAAAGGTGTCTTTTCCTCTTTAAGCTCATTTTTGACAATTTCACTCTGACTGCAGGAAGTCCAGAAACAATATATCAGGGCAGGGCAGAGAAACTGGATTTTTATGGTAAACTTTTTTAGTATGAGGTTTATGTTGTTGTAGCTATTAGTGGTTTGGATGTCAGCTAACCCTTAATAAGCCTGAGAAGCATAAGGGCCTCTGTAACGCCAGCTGTTCTGCTGGACAGCTGAGAAACAGGATGCGCACACAGATGCAGGCGTGTACCGCGGAGCTGCACACATATGTCCATTCACGGGAACACACATTGACTTTGTCTCTCAGCGTTACTGCTCGAATGACCAGCACAATAAATCAGAGCCATGAACGCAGGAAGCTGATGATTTGACGCAGCCCAGCTCCAGTGAAAAGAATGTCAATATTTGCACTTGTATTATGGCGTAATTTTAAATACCGATCAGATGTTTTTTTCACTGGTCGTCGGAGGGGGGAGGGGAGGGGTGGTGGGGGGTTCGTGTCCAGCTCTCTCTGGGTGGATTGCAGGTTCCAGTCTGCTGGCAGAACAGACTTCCTTCCTGCAGGACCAATCAGAGTGTAAACTGCATCCTGCCACAGGCCGCTTGAATATAAACCAGATCTTATGCCTTCTCCTCCCTTCGAACTACCATGAGTTTATGAACACATTGCTTGTTTATTTTCACTGTTTCTCACTCTTTGCTCTTTTCGGTAATGAATGACTGCAAATTCGAGCATCTTGGGGGAATTCCTTTGATGTTTTTCCCCTGTTTCCTGGACCTAAAGCATGATTGAGTGGGCAGCCCTGAAATAAGAGGGTGTGGCCTTCATCTTGGCTGCATTCATGAGTTTGCTTTCTGCTGCTCAGGCTTTATGATAGACGAGGGCTAGATTTCAATTATACTTTCATTCCCACACACACACACACACACACACACCACACAAACACTCTCTCTCTCTCTCTCTCTCTCTCTCTCTCTTTAGCAGTTGCCAGTGGCTCTGTTCACTGTAAAAATAAAAGGTAGTGACATCCCGTCAGACTTTCCTCCAGCTACAAAGAGGCAGTGCCACACACTGACATAAGGGATCTTTGTCAATGTGCTTACATTGTACACCCTCTCCTCTCCAATCAGCCTTTTTAACACTCTGTTGCACAATCATTTCACAAACCTCTGCACTTTAAGTCTACTGGACTGTGTTTTTCTCCTGAGAGCATCGAAGCACACATGCTCAAAACATGAATTGTGTGCAACAATTATTCCAGTCCAGCATTTGTTCTCCTATATTTGAACCTAATGATCATTTAAAATTGGTTATGATATGCAGTGTATAGATCATGCTCTGTAATGAATTGGTGAGAGATGGTGCCAAGTCATGCTTCACTTGTTTGTATATTTTCATCCAGGCTCAGGACAGTCCGGCTCTGTTACTCTGGTGACAGCTCGAGGAAGAACAGACATGGAAATTGAGGCTGGCTCCACCACCCTGCTCCACCACACACACACACAAACACACACACACACACACACACACACACACACACACACACACACACACACACACACACAACACACACACACACACACACAATCAAAAAATCGAATGTAGAAACAGTAAAAAAGCAGTACGCTAACTTGTTGCATTGTATACTAAAATCCATCCGCAGTGGCCGAGTAGGTTATGGGACAAATATTTATAGAATGAAACTTTTTATTATTCTCATGTATATTTATTTATTAAATCTCACACAGTATCACTGAAACAAGTGGATATACACACACACACACACATTCATACACTAGGGACAATTTTCCAAGGTGCCAATCAACCTACTGTGCATGTTTTTGGACCGGGAGGAAACCGGAGAACCCGGAGAAAAAAACCCTGAGGCACGGGGAGAACATGCAAAATCTACACACACATGGCCGAGACGGGATTCGAACCTTGACTCTGGCGGTGTGAGGCGAAAGTGCTAACCAGTAAGCCACCGTGCCCCCACTTCTTTTTATTAACTTGAATAAAAATCTGTAGATAGTATTACATTTTTTTCTGGAGTATTTTTAAAACATGAGTATCTGTACTTCTGCTCAAGTGATGATGTCATTTCCCCACCTGTGATGTGTGTATTAAATGCACCAGATCTTGCTGTACGTAGAGGCTTGGCTAATCGCTCCAAATGACAGCAGGGCTTCTGACACCAGACTGCTCAATTGCTTTTCCTCTATTAGCAAAATATGTTTTTTTTTTTGTTGTTTTTTGTTTTTGTAGAGAAGTAGTTATTCATAATTTTGGAATTTTAACCACTTTGTTCAATGGATCATATAATTTCCATGCAATTAAAAAGTAAAGCTGAAAAATATTGCTTAATTTAATCTGCCTCAAGAATCTGCCATAAGAAATCATGTAAATTAGGATAATCTGTTCCAGACAAAGCAAAAATAGTGCTTTTAAAATGATAATACAACTAATATGCACTAATGTTATTTAATAATATCATTTAATAATTATGCCTTCATATCTAAAAAGTGAATATATATATATATATATATAATATATATACACACACACACACCCACACACACACAGACACACAGACAGAGCTGACTACAACACAGTTTCACAGAAAATAAACTATATAACAAATAACAGATAAAGATTTAATCAGAATAAATGTATTTTGCTTAATATTATATATTGTAGAATATTGAATTTCACTGATAAAAAAAATCACTATTCTGAATGTTCTTAATCAGAAAATGTTTTTGAGGCCAAAAACGTTGTTTTTTATTTCTACTGTACATATTCCAGCTTTATTTTTAAAGAAAAAAATTCACATATTTAAAAATATACATATTCCATGCTTTTTTTTATATAAAAAAAACCTAGAGTGTTTGTTAAATACACTTTATTCACAAAAGATTGTGACCACCTGAACGTCGGAATTGTGTGTATGTTTTCTTTTAGGAAGATATTCCACGAGATATTATGGTGTGTTTGTGTATATTTTGTGCTCATTCAACCTCCAAGGTCTTACTAAAAGACAGGATCTGATGTAGGTGATGTGAGGAGGCTTGCTGTGAAGTCATCATTCCCAAAGGTGTTCAATAGAGTTGAGGCCAGTGCTTTTAAACCCATGATCTCCTAGCTCTAGTGGAGGGAAAATGTAATGCTACCAAATCCAAAGACATCTTGTACCATGCGTCTCTTACAGTTTGGGGAAGAACCACATACTGTACGTCTGGAGGGGGGCACGGTGGCTTAGTGGTTAGCACGTTCGCCTCAAACCGCCAGGGTCCGGGTTCGATTCCCATCTCGCCCATGTGTGTGTGGAGTTTGCATGTTCTCCCTGTGCCGCCCCAGGGGGTTTTTCTCCGGGTTCTCCAGTTTCCCCCCGGTCCAAAAACATGCACGGTAGGTTGATTGGCACCTTGGAAAATTGTCCCTAGTGTATGAATGTGTGTGTGTGTGTGTGTGTGTGTGTGTGCCCTGCGATGGGTTGACATTCCATCCAGGGTGTATCCTGCTTTAATGCCCATAGACGCCTGAGATAGGCACAGGCTCCCCGTGACCCGAGGGAAGATCGGATAAAGCGGTAGAAGATGAATGAATGAATGAATGAATGTACGTCTGGACATATCAATACTTTTTCCCCCCACAGTGCATTTCAACTGTAAATGGGTTTATTTAGCCCAGGCTCAGCTGCAAGTTTGTCTAGAGAGAGAAATTACCTTTCACACAGAGAGGATCTCAATGGCGTCATTCAACGGTCACATGACATGCGTTTCCTCTCTGTGTGGTTGTGCAGTGTGTTCCTTACTTCAAAGCCCTGAAACACCAGGACACTTTTGATCACGTAGTATGACTTATTGTAAGTGACAGATGGGCATGGGAGTGGCAAGTGGAAAACTCTGCCACAAAGTGTGGTCAGTGAACTCTGGAGATTCTGCTGCTGCTCTATTAATTATACATCAGCGAAGAGATTTGGGGCAGAGGCTCTGCCCTCTAGTGGTTATCTGTGTCAATGTACAAGCAGAATTTGAGTCCATGTGTGTCTGTGTGGGAGAGTGTGTGTGTGTGTGTGTGTGTGTGTGTGTGTGTGTGGTGTGTGTGTGTGTATGTGTGTGACACCCAGAAATATGCTTGATTTTTTCTGAGTAATGAGAGCCTGTCCAAATAACGACCTTTCACCTGGCCTCTCTCCAATAAACAGAGCTGCAGACAGACCGAGGAAACATACACCATCATTAAAAGAATTCAAATAAGAGATGACATGGACAGCAAGCGAGAGAGAGAAAGCAAGCTGAGGCAGTGGGAGAGAAATGGGAGGCAGCGTGGCCGCTGATCATTGCAGCCATGCTCGAGTTCAAAACATGTGTCGAAGATATTCCTGCGCAATGCGGCGGGAAAAGGGTGCGAATAAAAAGCCAGTGGAAAATGGAAAATGGTTAAACGCAATCACTGTGTCAAGAAGTGTAATCTACAGTAATCAAGGCAGTGTGGGGGGAAAAACGATGTGTGAAATAAGTGCGAGGAAATAAGCTTTTGTTTATCGATCTATTTGATAATCCATCTGATTTCACTTAAAGAGTAATTGGGTTTATCTGAAACCACAGACGCAACTGTGTGTAACAGTGTTAAAGTGTACCAAGTGTAGCTTTGATGTAGCCAGTGCTGGGGCAGGTAGTATCCCACAGTTCCCTGCAGGGGGTATGTTTGTTTGTTTCGCCTCTCCCTTATCTCTCTCTCTCTCTCTCACACACACACACACACACACACACACACACACACACACACACACACACACACAACATACATACATTCCCTCTTTGTTTTTCAGGTTCCATGTTTTTAATGACATGACAAATAATTAAACATAATAATATAATAATTCATTCAATATATAATAATTAATCTATAATATAATAATAATAATCTTGCCTAATTCCCTCTCTCACTCTAAGGCTCACTCTCTCTCTCTTCTCTTTCCATGTCATACACACACACACATTCTCCCCATCTTTGTTTTTCCAAGGTTCCATGTGATTGTTTTTGGAAAATGGACATGACCAATAATTAAACAATAATAATAATAATAATAATAATAATAATAATAATAATAAAAGAATTAATATTGTGACAAGCTGAGACATATTGTGCTGTTATTAGGCTCTCTCACTCTCTCTCTCTCTCTCTCTCTCTCTCGTCTCTCTTCTCTCTCACTCTCTCTCACCATCTCTCTCTCACTCTCTCTATCTCCCCCTCTCTCTCTCTCTCTCTCTCTCTCTCCTCTCTCTCTCTCTCCTCTCTCCTCACCACTTGTAATGTTTTTCAGAGCAAAAGTCTTCTCAATCTTGAATCAAGTTAAGAGCCAACTGTCAAACTCTGCAATATTGCCAATTTCATCGTATCTTATCTTATCTTTGTTTAAGGGTGCAATGTTGTGAAACGTAAGAAAAAATATGGTCGAAAACAAAAAGATTATTTCAAGCCTAAAAGAGACAAAAGACTGCCATGAAGCAAAGCTATTCCAGCATGATAATGCCCCTGTGCTCAAATCCATGAGGATATTCTTTACAAGGACATTTACAAATAAGGTTTTGACGGCCTGATAATGCTTGGAAACAGTCCACGGGGCTTTTTTGCTGTATTGCAGCAATCCTGGAAAATGTTACTCTCATGTCTGGTGCAACCAAAGAGTTTTAGTATTAAAATATCTGTTCTAAAATAATTTTCTTGGATTACTCTGCTTCTCTGGGGAATTGCTATGTACGGGATTTAGCACAGAATGTTAAAGGGTTGCTTCTCTCAGATTTACCATTACCAGCCTTGGTGATGTTGTGGTGCTGTTGCTTTATCAGTGACAACTGTTTGATTTTGAATAAACAAACTTGCAGTAGTTGCACAAAGAATTGTATTAAGGCCTAATACATTGTATTTGTTTATCTGTCCAGGAACATTTAACAGGTCGTCAACAGACTTAAAGAATCTCGGACTCCTATCTACAGAGGTCATGTGCAACCATGTCTGGCACAGTTTATTGAATGCCGACCAGGCCAAAAGACTAAAAGGCATGCATAAATAATACCTGGCCAGACACAGCTACGGCGCTCCTTCCACTCTCAGACTGCACATTTTAGCAGAGAGACACACAGACATGCAGCAATTCATCAAAAACCTACTCTTATTGCTTAAAGGTGAAATTATGAGGAAAATGATTTCAATTAAATTGACTAGTTAATTGCATATATAAATAAATCTAGGTGTTTTTACATTTATAATGGACTTATATATATATATAAAAACAACTATATCTGATCTTCCCTCGGGTCACAGGGAGCCTGTGTCTATCTCAGGTGTCTATGGGCATTACAGCAGGATACACCCTCGATGGAATGCCAACCCATCACAACACACACACACACACACATTCATACACTTAGGGACAAATTTTCCAAGGTGCCAATCAACCTACTGTGCATGTTTTTGGACCGGGGGAAACCGGAGAACAACCAGGAGAAAAAACCCACTGAGGCATGGGGAGAACATGCACACTCCACACACACCCGAGACGGAATCAAACCCGGACCCTGGCGGTGTGAGGTGAACGTGTTAACCACTAAGCCACCGTGCCCCGCTATATGTGTATATATATATATATATATATATATATATATATATATATATATATATATATCGTATATAATATATATTTTTTTTTTTTATATAATATATATATATATATATATATATATATATATATATATATATATATATATATATTATATAATAAGACAAACTATTCTTTAAAATGTTTTAAAGTAATTATAGTGCTTTAAATTACGTAACTCATCAGGACACCTTTGTTTCCAGACAGGCAGTTAATGAGGTGACGCCAGTGAAAAATTAACCTTCTTCTCACTTTTAGTATTTATTTTGTGGGTTCATTTATTTAAATGTATACATTTTGATCTATTCTGTTCATTTTTTATGTCTGTGGAGTAAGTATTTATTGAGATTCAAATGGTTTTATTCATAAATGTGTGGAAAGAGATGAAATAGAGAGACAAGGGGGCAAGCACCAGTGTATGAGTGTGTACAAATAAAAGTAGACCCTTGACAGATTCAAACGATTGCCCTTATCTGTAAGATAAAATATAAAAAAGACGATAAGTTCATTTTGGCATTATGAGGGAAATGTTTTATATCTTTTTAAAGACTGGACTTCATGAATAAATGTGCTGCCTTAGAGGTTTAAATTCCACTTTATTTTTTATTTATTTATTTAATTCTGTTGTTAATTTAAAATATGGACCAACAAATGTGCACTCCATTAATCATGTGTTAATAAAAAAAATAAAAACATTAATTTTGACAGCTGTTATTAATACATTCATTCAAAATTCTGTTACATAACCAATGTGTCCAGGCTAAACATCCACCATAAAGGACACAGGCAGAGAAAAGAAGATGATGATGATGATGATGATGATGATGATGATGATGATCAGGTGATCAGGAATGTCTCTGTAACTAGTAAATAATACACCAGTGGTATTTGTTGATTTACAACTTGTAATTAAAAAAGCATAATTTAAGGTTTTTTTTTTTTTTTTACAAATAAATCCTGATTTGCCTTTTCATGTATAATGTCGACTGTTATAATGTAGACATGCATATCATAGACTGTTTGGAAGCTTAGGGCACATGATACAACACCCCTAAAGCACCCCTGGGCCTTGCTCAAGGAGCCAAGAGTGGCATCAGGACAATACTGGGGCTTGAACCACCAACCTTTTGATTAGTAGCCCAGTAGTGCCTTAACCAATGAGCTTCCCTCTCCCTAATATAGGGCTTTCTTTCTTGGTTCTGAAGCTAGCATGTAAAGGAAGGCAGCGGAAACATTTTATGAAGACTAATGTGATTTTTATATGGTAAGCTATGAAATATTGGTCAATTTATTTTACTCTTGCAGAAAACTATAGAGCTGTTAAGCTGTCCTGGCTGATCATCATATGGATAAGAACTGGATCAGAGATCTGCAGTGACCATGTGATCAGGATACAGACTGGATCTGAGTGGTGATGATGATGACCTCTGAATAAATAGAAAACAGACTAATATAAGTGAAGATGAGATTTATTTTGTGATGTAAGGTTTTATGGGAAATGTCCTCGGTTCCGGTTAAACTCATTAGCCTAACAATCCTTTAACGGATTTGAATATTATAAATGTGTTATGTGTACTAACAGGTTAAAGAAATGAGTCTTTAATCTAGATTTATACTGACTGATTGTGTTTCTGCCTCCCGAACAAAGTTATAGGTAGATTATTCCAGAGTTTTGGTGCTAAATAATAAAATGATCTGCCACCAGCACTTGATTTGGAAATCAAAGAGTATCCAAAGAGTTTTTTTTTTTTTTTTTCATTGTAGCATTCTCAAATTTTTCACATTTTTTTGTTTCGAAATACAACTACATAGCATTACATCAGAGCTATCACTGGTTTGTTCCCTTAGGCTGCAGACCAAATGCAAAGAGTTTACAAATGTTGTCTTGAACAGTGAACAACTTCAAAAGACACCTGAGAGACAGCAGTGATAACAAGCCAGCCATTTTAGCATAATAACTTCCACCCTGCAGCTGAAAAACGCTTAAAACTGCCTTCGCCTCCTCACCGTTTCACCTTGTAGCGCTGTTTACTGCTAAGCAAAGTCTGCTCTCTCCTACTCCCTCTAATTCACTGCAATTAACCATCAAGGCCAGACAAACAGTCTGGAGAGAAGGAGATGGAGAGAAGGTCAATGGTGAGAGGGAACTATAGAGAATCAGCAGTAAACAATAATATAATATAATATAGCTGACAGAGGGGTAGAGAGAAATGTCACATGAAATATAAAATGCCCCAGATGGTGTTTTAAAACTGTTAAGGAGTGGGAAGTGACTGTTTGATCCCAACAAAAATGTCATTTGTTAAACAGACACACTGCTAATGTGGCAGAAAATAACTAGCTGTTGTGGTTGGATACATGCACATGTTTGTTTATGGGGTCAGGGCTCCGGTGCGGGGGTTTATATGGGAGCCAGAGTTTTTGGATGGGGGGGGAAGGGTATGTTTAAATGTTCTGTTCAACTCTTCTCAGAAGTGGCATGTCTTGAGTTTGTCATTTTTGACCTCTGTGTATTCAAGCTGAAAAGGGGGACTAAAACACAGATGCTGCCATGTTTGTTTTTAGCTAGCCACCAGCTAGCCAGATAAATGTGACAATGAGTGATGTATATTTTTGACTATATATTCATTGCATAAGCAAATGTGAGCTAATTCATCTTCTACCGCTTTATCTGATCTTCCCTCGGGTCACGGGGAGCCTGTGCCTATCTTAGGCGTCTATGGGCATTAAGGCAGGATATACCCTGGATGGAATGCCAACCCATCGCAGGACACACACACACACACTCACACACACATTCATACACTAGGGACAATTTTCCAAGGTGCCAATCAACCTACCGTGCATGTTTTTAGGCTGGGGGAAACCGGAGAACCCGGAGAAAAACCCCCTGAGGCACGGGGAGAACATGCAAACTCCACACACACATGGCCGAGATGGGAATCGAACCCGGACCATGTAGGTGTGAGGCGAACGTGCTAACCACTAAGCCACCGTGCCCCTATATTCATAAATACATTCAAATATAAATAAGTGTGTGGACATATTGATTTTATTCCACTTGCTGAAATCTCGGAGTTGAACGGGTCGGGAATCATTAATTAATTCCAGAATTATTTGTTGGTGTCCACATGTCTCTACAGGGATAGGTATATCTGACGTATATCTGATATTTAATGGCTACATTCCTCATGGGATTTTCAGGCTTTTTTCAACAAACAAACAACAAACTAACATATAAAAACTTGAAAGAAGCTGAAGCTTTCATTTTGGTCATTGAGGTTAAGCTCAGGGCTAGCTTTAGATTCAGGCTTAAAAGTAAACAGCTGCATCATGGCTATGCATGTGAAAGGAATGAGGAAAAATACAAATTATTCCAATACTTATATGTATTATTATTAGTAATATAAGTAGTAGTAGTAGTGTTCAACGTTGTCCATTTTTGCACAGTTGTTTCACATTGTCTTTTTTCACATTACATGCATTGTAAGCATGGTGGTTAAAGCTGTGATTTTTGAATGTGATGGGGATGTGATGGGGATGGGGATACTAACCCCAGAGATAGTAGGCTCAATTCAATCAATGAATGATTGTGAGTGGTCCTGTTGTCCGACGCATTATTCAGTAGAAAGGATCAGCTGTAATGGGATGTATTTGTCTTATTTCATATTATCACAATCATTTAGCTTAAAAGACATGGTCACTATAAAGTCCATTATAAGGACAAAGGTACTGGGAAACCTGATTTAATCAGGAATATGCGGTACGTCCCCAAGTTGATACTAGAAGCTTATTGAGGCCTACAATTTTGACTTTAGTCTATAGTACTTAAGAGACCCAAACCTATTCCAACTCGACACTGCACCATGTGCACAAACATTCTCCATGAATGGAAATATGGTGCACATGGATTGGAGCAGAAGATCTTGCGTGGAGAGCACTAGACTCAACCCTTCTTCACCTTTGGGGGAGGGGTGTAGCTCAGTGGTTTAAGGCACTTGGCTGCTGATCTGAAGGTTGGGGTTCAAGTCCTGATATCGCCAAGCTACAGCCATTGGGTCTTTGAGCAAGGCCCTTAACCCTCTGTGCTCCAGGGGGGGTATCATGGCTGACTCTGACCCCAGTTTCCAAACAAGCTAGTATATACGAAGAAACAATTTCACTGTGCTGTAATGTACATGTGACATATAAAGGCTATTCCTATTCCTATTCTATTTTATTCTATCATCAGTATAAATGTGAATGCTGACTGCATCCAAGGTCTCCTCCCCTCACCTACATCAGCACCTGACTCAACTAATGCTTTGTGACTTATTGAGCCCAAATCTCAACAAGCCCACTCCAGAATCTATTAAATTGAATTATAACAGAAAAACCAGGATTAAATGTGAAATAAGATGTTCAAAAAGCACACATAAATCTTATGGTTAGATAAATAATGTTGAATTGTTCAGTTCTGTTTTCTTTTTAAACCTTTAGGCCCTTTCTCATACTTGAGTGATTCTGGGGTGCAGAAGCTCTTGGCATCGTGACCTTTGTTTTTTTTTTTCTTTTTGAGTCGTGTTTTTCTTTTCCACTTGTTTTCAATGCTTTGACTCGACCCCGGCTCTCGATCATCCTGCCTCTTGGGTATTACTACAGCATGCAGTCTAGTAGGACAGTGATGTATGAGTTCCCATGCTTAAAAGTCCTGTGTCCTGTAACCAACTGACTTGTGGGACACTGCTGCATGGAATATTCTCACATTTGCCATTTTCCATGGGAGCTAAAATGCCTGAAAAAGTGAAAAAATATCTGAGATGGTCAAGTTGGACAAACTTGTGTTTGTTTGTTCATTATAAACCTTAGAGTAAATTTTTTTAAAAAAAGGAGAAATTCTATATTTACCGCGCTGTACACCAAATGTACTCGGCACAGAAGCATACACACACACTTACTCGCACCCGATGTCCTATGCCAGTTCGAAGGATTTCTATAGGCCACATGAAAGATGCCATTAAAATTCCAGGAGAGGCAGTTTCTTGACTGAAAGTGGAAGAAGCCGCAAAGTTTCCAGCGAAGGCATGACATAATGGCTTCATAAAAACCAACACCATCCCAATAATTACTACCATGCTGCTTCTTAAGACAAGTCCAACACTACTCATTCTCTCTCATTTCCCCCTGGTTTTACTTAATGTTGTGGTCCTACAGACCGACATCAGCCAACTGGAAAATGCTACACTTAATAGCCTTATGCAATGGCCTAAGGACCATCTCCTACAGTTAAGGTGAAGCAATTCATTTTCGAGGGTAAGCCCCTGCTTTCATGTGTACTGACAGCTGTAAATGTTGGGATAAGAGTCTTAAATCTCTTTATTTGAGTGTGTGTGTGTATGTGTGTGTGTCAGGGAGAAAGAGAGAAACAGTGTTATTGAGGCCCTAAGCAGTAAAGATGTTGGTAAAATGTGGCCTTTCTGGAGCCCAACAGTAAAATCCTCTAGCGAGACATGCTTAATTACTTATTTCATGCCACTAAAATGGCTACACAAAGCATCCTGCCTCTTCGAAATCCCCAACATATCCAAACGGATACTCCAAATTTAAACCATTATGCTTTTTCAGCATGACTGTATGATCTGCCGGTTTGACCAGTTTTGTGTATACATCTGGGTTCGGATTTCACTGCACGGCGAATTCGGATGATTATGTGGAAGGAAAACATTTGTGTATAAACACATGCATTTAATTCTAGTCTGCATTGGGTGATCCCATAAACATCCCAGGACTCTATTTAGTACATGGCGAATGAACTTTAATATGGATAAGTCATTTATTTGCATGTTTGACATATTGTATATCCAGGAGCTGGTGCTGGACATACATTTGTGGACATCTAGCCATATGATTCTACTGTGGTTTTTGAACCTCCCAATTCACATTTATTCTCAATTTACTGTTATAGGAACCTCCACTCTTCTATATGTTAACTTTGGAGTGTATGTGTGAAGATTTGATCATTTTGACACAACAGTGTAATTAAAATCACGTGCTGATGTAGCGTGTACTTGAACGTAGACATGGTATATGAATGAGTAAAGGGGAGACAGTTTTAAGGATCCAAGCGCAGGCTTTAATTAAGAGAGTCGTCAGGCAGACAAAGGGGAACAGCAAATGGTCGAATAGAATAGCCTTTATTTGTCACATATACATTACACAGTGAAATTGTTTCTTCGCATATCCCAGTTTGTTTGGAAGCTGGGGTCAGAGTGCAGGGTCAGCCAAGATACGGAACCCCTGGGGCACAGAGGGTTAAGGGCCTCACTCAAGGACCCAAGGGAGGCAGCTTGGCGATACCGGGGCTTGAACCCCGACGATTCCGATTAATAGCCCGGCGCCTTAAACCACTGAGCTACACCTTCTCCTGTAATATCCAAGAGTAAGACAAAGGCATAATCCATAAACAGGCAAGGGTCGAGGAAGGTGGCAAACAAATCATAAAACTAAACACAGTCGTCAAAAACACATGATTATGAAACTTGGAACACCGGCTTGCATGGACAAACAACAAACCATTTGTACATTAATACTCATCAGAATGTACTGTATGTGTGAGTAATTGACCCTTAAATAGCACACCTGCTGGGAGGAGTCTGTTACTGGATGCCAGGCAATGGCTTCTGGGAACAGTAGTCCTGTGAGGCATAGTCCAGATCTATTATATAGATTAAGGAAACTTGGAAACTTGAGTTGAGATCAGAGCTCTATAGCAAGCCACTGAAGATGCAAGTTTTCCACACAAGACTTCCACTCCAACCCATTGGGACACCTGACTATTCCAGTGATTTGTGGTTCTTTTCCAAACTGCTACCACAAAGCTGGAGGAACCCAATTTTATAGGATGTCTTTGAATAAAATGTGTCCGAATTTACTAACAACCTTTCGGATGAATGAGCACAAATCTCCACACTCGGAAATAAGAATTTCATTCTAGAAGAGATGAGATTAGAAAAGCAACATAGGATTAAAGGTGGAATGTTCAAAAAGCACATATGAATCTTATAGTTAGGTGTCCGCAAATTTTTGTC
Organism: Kryptopterus vitreolus; assembly: GCA_030449085.1. NCBI lineage: Eukaryota > Metazoa > Chordata > Actinopteri > Siluriformes > Siluridae > Kryptopterus > Kryptopterus vitreolus. The sequence continues at coordinate 1,676,976 of JACRUU010000014.1, forward strand.
CTTCTGACTAAATTTTTAGGTGTCGACATATGGGTGATAAAAATAAAGATGATGTTACAAAGCACCTACTTTCATTCATTCATCTTCTACCGCTATATCCAATCTTCCTCGGGTCACGGGGAGCCTGTGCCTATCTCAGGCGTCTATGGGCATTAAGGCAGGATACACCCGGGATGGAATGCCAACCCATCGCAGGGCACACACACACACACACACACATTCACACACACATTCATACACTAGGGACAATTTTCCAAGGTGCCAATCAACCTACCGTGCATGTTTTTGGACCGGGGGGAGGAAACCGGAGAACCCGGATAAAAATCCCCTGAGGCACGGGGAGAACATGCAAACTCCACACACACATGGCCGAGACGGGAATCGAACCCAGACCCTGGCGGTGTGAGGCGAACGTGCTAATCACGAAGCCACCGTGCCCCCTTCACCCACTTTCAGACTTTGTGAATTTTACTTCAGTAGACTCCCATTTCTTCTTTTCTTTTTTATCTCGAAAATTCAAGATTTAAAATGATTGTACTTGTCACAGCTATATTTATATACAGCATATAACTTGCAGTAAAATGTAAACAGATCGACTGCTGAGATTATTGTGCATTAAATCAAATTGTAAGATGAGATAAAACATAATAGAATAGGGATAGTGGTATGTGCAAAATGGGAAACCATCCATAATCCATAAGATAAAAAAAACAACGTAAAGGTTAACCATTTGATCTCTCACATGTTCCCTCAAGAAAAATGTATACACTAACCTCAATCCACACATTTGTCTTGCTGTTTTTTGTCCCTCTCAAAGGAAGCATATGCATAGCTTTTATGCAGTCACTGGTGACAATCTTGATATGCAGTAAAGCGAGACTCCTGCAATGAAGGTCATACTGGTGAAGCATGTTTAAGACCTCCTCAAGATAAACCTGCCTTGCTTTTCGTTCCACTCTCGTAAATTCTGTCATCTGAAGTGTAAATGTTTTAAAGCCGCATATTTAAAGTGCCACTTTCAGACAGTCTATGGTGCGATCTGTCACGTTTCAGTAGTGACTGCACGAGCTCGACCCAAAGACCTTAAGATATACTATGTACGCTCTAGTGCGGCATCCCATTTCATTAATGGAAATTTAATCTTGGATGTGTGCAATGATGTGTTTTCCAGTTCCATGGCAGAGCATTGTTGGCTTGTGAAGGGTCCGAACGCAGAGTGCTTTGGACGAGGAAAGGAGCAGCTGGAAAGAGACTTTAACTTTGTGTTAGTGTGAAGAAGCCGTTCTTTATAAGACCACATCTAAGATGTCTGCGACTGGCTTGCTCGCATACGGTGGAGCTCAGCCATATGGCTGATAAGATCAGCCATAAATCACAAATCAGGGGGAAAAAAATCAAACCCGATTCATCTATTATACTAAATCTTCCAATTCACACATACACACACACACACACACACACATCTATCTATCTATCATCTATCTATCTATCTATCTATCTATCTATCTATATATATATATATATATATATATATCTTATATATATATATATATATATATATAATATATATATATATATATATATATATAAAAAACTGCTAATGGTTCACTGAGCAACCCCCTCCAAAATATGTAGATCTTTATTGAAAAAATGATTAGTGGTCTGCAGGAATCTTTTCATCATGGCCCATGTGCTTTGGGGATTGCGAGACGTAGTATCTTTCAGCAGGAAGAGAGAAGCTCAGTGTGAGCAATAGGAAGCAGCCAAAAGGAGAGAATGAATGGTTTACAGTGAGAGTTTGAAGGATGTGCACTGAGGCTTCACACACAGCAACTTACACACTTACACACACACACAAACATACACACACACACACACACACACAAATAAGTCATTAAGGCGTTCTGTACCATGCTGGACTGAAAGCCTCGTATAGAATCAGGCCTAACTCCAAAAAAAAGAAAAAAAAAAAAAAATCTTGGATGGGAGCCATCCATCCCACAGAGGCCTGAGTCTGCCAAGTCTCCTTCAGTGAGAGGAAGTTTCCAGAGGAGCATCTATCTAATGCAGCGGAATGGCGTCAGCTTAATCTCTTCACCTCTTCTCTTTTCCTGTCTCCTCTTCTTTCATGGTAAAGTTCATCCAATGAGCAGAAATGAGCTGTGCAGAAAAGTGCAGAAATTTCTGTGAAACAAAATGTTCCTCTAGATAGCACAAGGGCTCCAAAAATATGGCTATTACTGCAAGGAATACATAATAAAGGTTAGCAGACGTTAAGGATGCTTAGGTAATGACTAGCCTTGAAGCTTAAGGCATCTCTGCAAGGCTGTTATCTCATGTTGTTCTTTCACTGTGTGAGCAAACTCATATGTGAGATCATTTCCAAACGAACTGAGAGCCAACAGCTTTCACACACAATCACGCACACTTTCAGAAAGGAAGACGGAGTCACAGCCAAATACTGTTGCACTGGCATAGATTGTGCTCAAGATGGTTCTCTTTTTGCTTGTTGGCCGGATTAAACTTGATAATGCTTTCAAGATACGTTATCGTTTTTTCCCTGGGTAACAATGCTGAAATTGGTCAAGGAAAGGCTCCAAAATGTTGAAATATATGGACAAAATATTGGGACATCTGACATTCCAGCCATATGTGGTGGTTCTTCCAGAAACTGATAACACAAAACTGGAGACAAAACAATTATATAGGACATCTTTGGGTGCAGTAGCATTACATTTTTCTCCGTACTAAACACAAACCAGTTCCAATAAGACAATGGTCCAGTGCACAAAGCAATCTCTAAGAACATATAAGCTCTTTTGAATGTATATCTTGATCTTGAGCGATCTGACCTCAACTCTATTGAAAACTCCAGGACTCTCCGGCTGACCTACATGAGTACTTGAACGGCTTTGTGGTTTAATAAGGGGGAATCTCCAAAAACACACTTCAACATTGAGTGGAACTTCTTCCCTGAGGAATGGAGGTTATTGTTACCACAAATAGGAGCTAAATGTGGATGAAGTTTTGTCTATACATATAGTGCAGATGGATGCTGTTATGTAATCGTCTTCTTGCCCAAGGCATCAATAAGTTAACAACTATATAATATTCTTTTTCTACACTTTATATAAAGTTCATTGTAAAAGTATTCATATCACTCAAATATTTCCATATTTTATTACATTATAACTACAAACTTAAATGTATTTGATTAGGATTGTAGGCCATAGACCAACACAAAGTATTACCGTATTGTTGTGAAGGACAAGTCATACATGATGTTAAAGATATAAATAAAAATGTTAAAAGTGTGGTGTGCGTATGTATTCAACCCCCGTGAATCAATACTTTGTCGAACCAGCTTTGACTGCAATTACAGCTGCAAGTGTTTTTGGGGATGTCTTGACCAGCTTTACACATCTAGAGACTGTCATTTTTGCCCATTCTTCTTTGCAAAACCGGTCCAGTTGGATCAGCAATTTTCAAGTCTTGCCAACGATTCTCAATAAAAAAGGATTTAGTTCTGGACTTTGGCTGGGCCATTCTAACACATGAATATCTCAATATGTTTGATCTCAACATTACATTGTAGCTCTGGCTGCACATTTTAGGTTGTTGTCCTGCTCGAAGGTGAACCTCCGCCCCAGTCTCAAGTTCTTTTCAGCTTCTAATAGGTTTTCCTCCCAGGATTTCCCTGTATTTAGCTCCATCTTCCCAACAACTCTGACCAGCTTCCCTGTCCCCGCTGAAGAAAAGCATACCCACAGCATGATGCTGCCACCACCATGCTTCACGGTGGGGATGGTGTTAACTTCATGTTTGCTGTGTCCCCTCTATGACCCGTGGAAAACTGCAAAAGGGACTTCTTAATCTTTTTTTTGCCACCAATGGCTTTCTTCTTAACTCTCTTGCATAATAGCCGGATTGGTGGAGTGCATGACTTTTAGTTGTCCTGTGGACAGACTCTCCCAGCTGAGCTGCAGATCGCTGCAGGTCTTCCAGAGTTACCATGGACCTTCTGGCTGCATCTTTGATCTCCTTGCCTGGCCTTTCAGTTTAAGTGGATGGCCATATCTTGGTATGTTAGCATGTTACACAGGTAGACTCTAATACAATTAGTTGATTGCACTGGAGTTTATTAAGGTGTATCAGAGTAAAGGGGGCTGAATACATATGTACACCACACTTTTCAGATTTTTATTACAGTATACAGATACAGTATATCATTTCCCTTTACTTGTGTTACTTTGTGTTGGTCTATCACATAAAATCCCAATAAAATACATTTAAGTATGCGGTTATAAAGTGGAAAAATTATATTTAAGGTGTATGAATAATTGTTTGTGTAATACTAAAAAATTTAAATTGTGAATTAAAAAAAAAAAAATCATTTGCCACTGAAAATAAGCATGATGTGGGAATATTGTAGTACAAAAAAAATACACTACAGAGAAAATAGTGGAATATAAATACTGGAAAATAGAATAAGACTTTTCTTAACATTAAGGAAGAACTGATTAATTTAATTTCCCATTAAACACCTGATACCTCAATTTAATTTCCCATTAAACACCTGATACCTCAATTTAATTTCCCATTAAACACCTGATACCTTTGACATTCAAATGATGCCATGCAGTTGATGGTGGTCCAGAAAGTTTGGGTTTGTTTTCAAATCATTTGATGGATTGGATCCTGTGATCGCCTTTTGTCTTTCTGTTGTTTTTGCTAAAAAAAAAAGGAAGAAATTCTAGTAGCGTTTGGCTTATTACCTGATCAACATCGAAACACTGAAAAACTCTCTGTGTCTTTTGTACGGATTAACTTTTCGCAGTCTACAGTATTTCTTTTTGATATTAGAAAATGAATGGAGTCATTTGGTGTCAACATTAAGCACAGTGCAGAAAAATCTCAAAGAACCTGCTCGTTCATCTCTGTCTATGGAACAGGGTTTGAGTATTGTCCTGAAGCAAGACCCAACGCTGCTGTTTATGTTATAGCCAGCATGGCTGAAGAGAAAACATGGAAAATGATTCACCAGTTTCATGTAAGCCAACTTTCCTGTTTACGTTGGGGGCACTTTGGTTTGTTAAGCAGTGGTGAGGCCATGCTTTGATCAGGGGGTTTATCCACAGTGTAAAGTAAAGCAAAAGGAATTAGCATGGGCTTTACACTTGATCATGTCTGAACACCCATTTCCCGTCTTTTAAACTACAGGGTGAACTACACGTGCTATGATAATGATGATAATCATGATGATGTTGGTCGAGTCTGGATTAAAAACTTCCATCTCCATCTATATGAATGCTACAGTGACTGATCAGAGCATCCACGTGACATGACGATTATTCTTTTTCTCAGAACTGCTCAAAGTAGAAGTGGTGTAAATTTAATGTATTTTAGTAAATAGAACTTTACTTAACAAATTCTTCTCTAGTATCAGTGATATAAACTACATTTACTCTCTACTCTATAATCTAAATGTATGATTCAATAGATGTATCTTTTACTCCACTCTATTTTAAATAATTTTTTTTTTTTAATAAACATATTGCTGCTCTGAGAGTGAAATACCTGCTTTTACTTTATCTGTATGTATATATATATATATATATATATATACCACAACCCCACACAACGCACACACACTACTACTACATATACATATACATATATATATATATATATATTGGGATGTATATATATGTGTGTAGTTGGGGCACGGTGGCGTTAGTGGTTAGCACGTTCGCCTCACACCGCCAGGGATCCGGGTTCGATCCGGGTTCGATTCCCGTCTCGGTCATGTGTGTGGAGTTTGCCAGTGCCATGGAGGGGTTTGCCTCCGGGGTTTTTCTCCATGGGTTCTCCGGTTGTCCCGGTCCAAAAACATGCACGGTATAGGTTGATTGGCACCTATGGAAAATTGTCCCATATATGCCCTAGTATATGTGTGTGTGAATGTGTGTGTGCCCGTGCGATGTGTGTGCCCCTGCCAGGGATGGGTTGGCATTCATCCAGGTTGTATCCTGCCTGCATTAATGCCCATAGACGCGTGTGAGATAGGCACAGGCTCCCCGTGACCCAGAGGGAAAATTAAAGAAGATCGGATAAAGCGGGTTAGAGAGTAAAATAATGAATGAATGATGAATGACTGAATGTATGTGTTGTTATGTGTGTGTGTGTGTGTGTGTGTGTGTGTGTGTGTGTGTATCTATATGTATTTGAATGTATTGATTTCACCTTTTAATTAGTGGCATGAGACTGTAATTATATTTGTTTATTGAAGATCCCACTTTTAAACGATTGCTTTACTACAACATTGTTCAGACTTTTACAAAATCAGATTTTACTCCTCATATTGCAATTGGTAAATTTGGAAGTATTAAATTAAGGTATTTTTATTCAAATACAATTTTCAGCTACTCTTTACACAGCTGCAGTGAAAGGTTTATTTTTTGATGCAGGTTTATTTACTAATCACCAAATTTAATTTTGAATTAAATTTTTTTATTTATATTTACCAATCACCAAATTTAATTGAATCATTCTATGAAGCATTTTGGTTGGCTAATTCGTTTTTTCACTGGATAACTAGGACAAGTTTACATTCTTGATTCTTAAAAAAATGGTATGTATTTTCATTGGTATACGATTAAAGCAGACTATCAAATTCATGTGTTTCAAATTCATGTGTTTCCAGTATGAACAGGTGCCTGAGTTTCTCTTCGCATTCATACATGTGTTAGGCATCACTGTTTTATACCAGGCAAATTGATATGGTCTGTGGTGTAGAGTAATAGCTGATTGGGTGGTCAATTATAACCAGGATTAGGTTTAAAGTACTGCATAAATGTATAAATTATATCCGTTTTAGTGGAACAATACAGGGAGAAAGAGGGGCCACATCATGCTCGATGATTTTGAAGGTCACCAGACACCAGGGCTGCCAAGATGTTTACATTTCTGAGCTGATAGACGAGGGAGGCAGGTTCAGGCCTAGTGCTGGAGAGCTGCTGGAGCTTTTTTTAAAACTTTTAAGCAGATTTCAGAGAACATTTTTTCACTCCTACGCATGGCAAATGCTGGTAGACCAATTTCTAATTTTCATGATTTTATTTTGAGTATTTATTTAGGACGCTTGACCATAAGATTCTGTTTTTTTAAACATTCAGTTTCACAAATAGTCCCCGTTTGCTGTGATAATTCTATACACTCCTCTGGAAAGATTTTGGAGTGTGCTTGTGGAGATTCGTGATCAGACAGCCACAAAGATATTAGTTAAGTCAGATGCTGATGTAGCTGAGGTAAAGAGGCCTAAGGTGCAGTGAGCACTCTGCAGGGTCGTGGGCAAAATTCTAAATCAGATCTTTCAGTTTGCTGGCTATATATATATATATATATATATATATATATATATAAATATATATATATATATATATATATATATGTATATACATACATTCATCTTCTACTGCTTTATACGATCTTCCCTTGGGTCATGGTGAGCCTGTGGCTATCTCAGGCGTTTATGGGCATTAAGCCAGGATACACCCTGGATGGAATGCCAACCCATCGCAGGACACACACACACACACTCACACTCACATTCACACATTCATACACTACTAGGGACAATTTTCCAAGGTGCCAATCAACCTACTGTGCATGTTTTTGGACCGGAGGAGGAAACTGGAGAACCCGGAGAAAAACCCCCTGAGGCACGGGGAGAACATGCAAACTCCACACACACATGACCGAGACGGGAATTATTATTATTATTATTATTATTATTATTATTATTATCATTATTATTCACGTGTTATAGATGTTCTGGGGTTCTCTGTTGCAGTATAATAACATATCCCTTAAAACACACCTGATAAGCAGATTTAGAGTGCGTATAGGAAAATTACTGAAATTAGTTTAACTACAGCAACTGCAGATGGTAACATCCTATGTAAATAGTACCAATGTGTTCAATGAGGTTTATATAAAGCAAATAAAAGTAAAACATGTTCTAAGATCCCTCAGGCAAATGCAAAATGACTCGTACACCAGAACGCTACAGCAAATGGAACAGTTTATCCATCAGCAAACACACTCTTTACAGCAAGACCAGTCACCTAACACCTCAGGGATTAACCCACGTATGCACCTCTACACAGTACATAGATAAACACTTCATTCTGATACATGCATATTGCACGACATGCTCTAAACCTAGACCTTGGACTGGCTTTGATGACTTCCATATCTCCTGTGATGTGCCATGTACATTACTCAGTTTTCTGACAGTTGCTCTTTTGATCAAATCACATCTTTAACTTATAAACAGACTCTTCAACTCCCTTTATTCAGTGTGTCAGTGTCTGTCTTGGTGGAACGTACAGCTCAGCTGGAAACAATTTAGCAGCAGAAGTTCATGCATTCGTATATGCTTTAAATCTGCATTTTTCTGATTATCTCAGACGTTTGACCAGACTCAGGTTGGATTGGCAATGGCAGTAGAGAATGACGAACTGAAAATCAGAAAGAGGCAGATATTGAAAAAGATGAGAAAGATGGCCACGTTGTCTGTCTGTCTATCTATCTATCTATCTATCTATCTATCTATCTATGTCTATCTATCTATCTATCTATCTATCTATCTATCTATCTATCTGTCTATCTATCTATCTATCTATCTGTCTGTCTGTCTGTCTGTCTATCTATATATCTACCTACCTACCTACCTACCTATCTATCTATCTATCTATCTATCTATCTATCTATCTATTTACCTATCTATCTATTCAGTTCAATTGTATTTATATAGTGCTTTTCACAATGTGCATTGTCGCAAAGCAGCTTTACAGAATGTGATAATTACAGAACATTAAATATTTATATGGATAATATGTGTATTTGTCCCTGATGAGCAAGCCTGGGGCGACTGTAGCAAGGAAAATCTCCCTTAGTGGAATGAGGAAGAAACCTTGAGAGGAACTCAAAAGGGAAACCCATACTCCTCTGGGCGTTATTAATGGCGTGTGATTGTGTGTGTGTGAGTGTGTGTGTGTGTCTGCTGTTTTGTTATCTATCTATCTATCTATCTATCTATCTATCTATCTATCTATCTATCTATCTATCTATCTATCTATCTGTCTGTCTGTCTATCTGTCTATCTGTCTGTCTGTCTGTCTGTCTGTCTGTCTGTCTGTCTGTCTGTCTGGCTGGCTGGCTGGCTAGCTATCCATCTAGCTAGCTCCTCTTTAAGTCTGGTTTCCCTAAAGCATTCTCCCTCAAGATATATCAAGGACTTTTTCCCAGCTACTGTCACCTCTTGCTCACTCATTAGAGAAAGACTTATATGCACTAACATATAAATACACATTTTCAACCTATTTTTTCCAAGACAATGTCCATTGTTAAAAGTGCTATACAAATAAAACTTGAACTGAAAATTGAACTGAATTCAATATGGTTATATGGGTTGAGCTCCATGATATAAAGCTATTACCTCAACCCTATTAAAAATGTTTGGGATGAATTAAAATGCTGTTTGACCCACCCTGGTCTTCTCAACTCTACACCATCTCTACACCTACACCTTTCCACAAGCAAAAGTGTATGAATGTGTGTGTGAATGTGAGTGTGTGTGCCCTGATGGGTTGGATCCATTCCAGGGTGTATGCCCATGCCTGCCCATGGGTTGGCAATAGAAGATGAATAAATGAATGAATATATATCCTCCCCTTGCGATGGACGCTGAGATTCAGCACAGGCGCCCAGTGAATGGAATGATATCATAGAAGATATATATATATATATATATTATAAGGGGCCATGGTTAGCCGCATCAGGGTGGTTCGTATCCTCTCGGTCCATGTGTGTGTGTGTTCTCCCTGTGCCTCAGTTTGGGTTCATTTCTCCGTGCCTCAAAAACATGCGGGGTTTTTCTCCGGTTTCCCCCGGTCCAAAAACATGCCCATAGACGCGAGGGGTTGTGATCCTGTGAAATGCCCATGTGTCCTGAGATAGGGTGTGGCACAGGCTCCCCGTGACCCGAGGGAAGATCGGATAAAGCAATAGAAGATGAATGAATGAATGATATATATATAATATATATATATATATATATATTATATCATATATATATATAATATATATATATATATATATATGTATGTCCCATTGCATGTGTGATGTGTGTGATGTGTGTGTGGATTCCATCCGGGTTAGGTTGGCATGCCCTTGTTCCCAGTTTGCAATCCTCTATGTGTCTCTTTCCTGCCATCCAGTGGAAGTTTCAACAGTCTTTTTTATGTGTCTCTTTCCTGCCAATGGAAGTTTCAACAGCTTTTTTATAATCGCCCTCATTACTTGACTGCTTTGTTTTACATCAACAGTGGTTGAATGAGAAAAAGCAAGAACTTGTTTTATTGCATGCCTTAAATCTATCTAGCTTCCTGCCTGTCTATTACAGTTTTTCTCAGTCGCTTTAGTACAATTCTCAAATCAGAATTGAAGTTTGCAAATATGTGTGTGCATTTCTCAAAACAATTTGTACAAACAGCAAAACACTATGGATTTCTTGCAAAAGCCTTTAACTTGCTCAAAATCTTTAGTTCATCTCTCAAAACTAAGTCTTTATGTCATTGAACATGTCAGTGCCTTTAGTGTACTGTGTACTTTAGAGGGAGGTTCTGATGTAAAGTATGTCATAAGTTTTGATGACAATTATTGTAAAATGTAAGTTACACCTTTTTGTTTGATTGCAAGAGATTGGACAAGATTCACAAGATTCACATTTACACTTTTAATTGGTGTGGTCTTCCTACACCTCTTGTCGTTCCTGTATGTTAGGCCACAAATTCTCATCCACATCACAGCGAATATCCTCTCTTGCAATGCAAGCGTGGAAAGAATCTTTTAGAGTGTCTTATTCCAGCCTCTGCAGGCGTCTGCTGTGATGTCATCACACGCTGCATCCATGGCAGCCAGGAGGGTCATTTGTGTATGTGGCTGGAGATCATAAACTTTCCATCTCCATGCTGAGAAAAATTCCTCAATAGGGTTAAGGAATAGGAGAGTAGGGTGAAATGAACTTCATTCGCATCCTGTTGTGGGCTGCAAACCATTGCCTGATGATGTTGGAGTGATGAAAACTCACATTGTACCAAACTATCACCATACGTTGGCAGGTGATCTCCACTCTGACCCCTCTCTTCTTCAGGGATGAGATCTCTGTAGAACAGGGGTGGGCAATTATATTTTCGAAAGGGCCATATGAGAAACCTTAGGTGTGTTCGTGGGCCGAACCAACAATAACGGTTATGTTCAAGATTTTTTTTTTCCTCTTGTTCTAAATATCATCATGTTCATTTAGTACCCACTATTCCTTAAGTATGGATATTCTATTTAAGAAGGCAAAGAAACAAAAAAAAAATGGCTGTATTTTTCTTTCATTTTTAACACTGAGCACTGGAACTCCATACAACGGTGAGCGTTGCTGTGTGGTTATACATTCTTCTCGTGCGGCAAAGAAGCCGAAGCAGTTCAGCGGGCTGGATTAAAAGGACCAAGGGGGGCCGGATGTGGCCCCCGGGCCGTAGCTTGTCCACCCCTGCTGTAGAGAGTTTCTAGAAAGGTTATAAGATGTTCTGTGTTGTATGGACCTATTATGGGATACGGTTATGTTTCCACCCATGGTTATGTTCCCCGTTGTTCCCCGTTGGCCTGGCACATCAACTGTAGCCCTGTGGCCGATGATATTTTGGCCACGCCTTCTGCATTTTGTTAGGTTGAAGCCAGCCTCATCCATGTAGATGAAGCTGTGCGGCTGTTCACTTGCTTCCAGTTCCATCATACGCTATATACAGAAGACGCAAAATGCATGTTTTACCTGTACATACTGGTAGCGTAGTTCCTTCACCCTTTCACCATTTCTTTCAAATGGAACAGTGTAAAGCTGCTTCATTTTCATTTGGTGTCCTTTCAGCACTGTGTCAATGGTTGAGATTCTGACTGTTTGGATATTTGCAAATATGTTGTTGTCCTCTATAATGTAATGGCCTCTTTATCTCCCTTAGTCTTATCGCATTGTTTTCTAAACCAGGTGCAAATACCTCCTCCTGTTGAGCAGTAAAAGGGGCCCTCTGCCGCCCCTGTGAGTTGTCGCAGTCCTATGAAAAGATACAGTAATAGCGTATGATGGAACTGGAAGCAAGTGAACAGCCGCACAGCTTCATCTACATGGATGAGGCTGGCTTCAACCTAACATGGGGGCGGTCATGGCCTAATGGTTATGGCCACCAATCACCCCCTTTCCTTTCCTTAATGCAAATTACAAAATTCAGGAAGATAAAATGTCCTGTATAAAATGTAGGCCTACTTACAGTACTTACTGAATATAGCAAAAAGCTTTATATATTGTAAAAATACTGTAATATTGTATGAAGCATTACAGAACAGTTCATATTTTAGATTACATACCTGTTCTCTTGACGAAAGGTCTGAATGATTGAGGACACAGTTGTTCTCCCAACATTTCGCTGCACCCTTCTACCAGCCTCAGCCATTGTGAGCCCATGGTTGACAACATGGTCTACAAGTGTGGCTCTTATCTCATCAGGAACACGTACATGTCTTCGGCCTCTTCCTCGGTTTTGCCCCCTAACTCCTCCACCACGCAGCCTCACTCCTCTTCCTCTTCTTCTTCTTTCTGGCTGTTGACCCCTTCCAATTCCTTGTCCTTCCATTGTCAGACATAGAACATTGTGTTGTGCTTCAGCCATATAAAGTATATACTTGCCCATTGATTGTCGATGAGATGCACCTTTGTTAGAGGAAGTCAAGTCACCTGAGAGCAATTTACCAATTCAGGACAGATTAAAAAAAAAACATATAATGGAGATGTATAGAAATATGTTTGTCACATTATGACAACTTGGTTAACCATTTTGCAGTTAATTACTTATACGATGAACTAATGACTAGGTGTTTTGAGGAGTAAGACTATTGCACAGTGAACTATATAATACATTTTGAGCAACATGACATAAACAATTGATAATGTAGCAAAGAGCAGAGAATTGTACAGAATCATTTGCATGGATGTACCAAAGCAATTGCAACTTGTTCAAAGAAGTGAGAAACTGCTTATATGATGCGCACAAGTGACATCATGATGTGAAGATTGAACAAATAGTTTTGAGACTTTCATTCTGATCTGAGAATTGTACTAAAGCGACTGAGAAAAACTGTAAATTGTTTCTAACGTTAAATAAGGATTTCTTTCTTGTTGAGATTATTCCTACCTGTGTATTATAAGTTATTAATCATTGGTTGGATGGTCATGTAACCAAAAGACATATCCATAATCATAAAATAATTACCACATCAATTATAACAGCTTACAAAATACATGAATGCTTAGTTATTGTGTAGATCTCTGGGGCTGTTTAGATATTTACAGACAATCCAAATTATATTACACAATCTTTTGCATATCACTGTTTTTGATGCGATATAAATATTGCTAATATTGTTTAACCTTTAACTTTAAACCAGTGTAGCAGCTAGTGAATCCTGAAACATGAGACTTTTTCACTGACAAGTCCTCTGCGGATTCAAGTATTTTCCTTCAACTATAGAGGCTTCGGTGTTGCTATTCTATTGGAGAAAGTGAGGGCAGTGATTTAAAGCATGTACATAAACAAAACAGACTGATGAGGGCGAAAAAAAGTCCCCATGGCTGGGCCTCTTGTGTCTCGCAGTTCCACCAGCTCTCCTCACAGGCTCTCAGCACCTTTGTTGTAATTTAGACTCGCTCCATCAACACATACTTAATGACTCCATCCTGCTTCGCACTCGGTTATCTGTGCTCCATCTCTCCATCCGCTAATGTGGCTCTCTCAGCAGGCACGGCATGAGAGTGGGAGGATGGAATAACAGCAGAGAGAGAGAGAGAGAGAGAGAGAGAGAGAGAGAGAGAGAGAGAGAGAGAGAATCACCCTATATGACTCTTCCATGTGTGTTTGTATAGGACTGAGCCAGACTGCAAGTGTGTTTACAGAAAAGTCTGAGTTGGGGCATTAGGTGCTAAGGGTATGTTTGTAAAAAGCATGGACATCCCTTTAACAAACTTTCTTAATCCGTCGACCAACAAGCCTGAAATAGATTCGGTTAGACAAGTCATGTAAAGTATTTGAGTAAATGTACGTAAGTAATTTTGGGCTACTTTCTAGCTTTATCAAAGTTATAAGCAAGTATTCAACTACGTTTATCATTGAATTGATGTACTTTATCACTCTATTATATCACTGTATAACAGACAATAACCGTTACCAATTACATTACATGCTGAAGATGCCATTCATGTTAAACAAGTGACATTTTAGCAGATTTTCAATCCAAAAAGAGCTCAAATAACGTTCAGATCCGAATGTTTGGTTTTACTTTATTGACAATTATCTTGCCTAATTTCATATGTCAGTTAAATTCTAATGGTTCTTTTACTTTGTTACATGATACTGTCATTTGTTCATTTGTTATTTGTTAATTAAAGATCCCTTTCTGAAAGATTGCTGTAATATTTCGTCGTTTTATGACCAACTTGTTTGGTTTTTATTTCATTCTGGCATGTTGAACATGCTGTAAGTTAATGCAGGGTTGATGTGTTCAATTTTCTTTGTATTTTCGGAACTAAAACCACACAAAAATCAACAATTTTGGTTTTTCACTAACGTGTCATGGTTTTCCATGGTGTGGCATCTTTGAGCCTACGTTCATTGTATGTTCAAAACAGAGTTTTTACTTAAGACGCATAGAATTGGTGACTTTTGCCTTGTAAAAAGAGTCAGGTATGTACTTTTATTCTAACATGATGTTTTGGTACTCTTTACACTAATAATATGGGGAGGGAAAACGCCCGACATGGTACTGTATCATTTCAGGTATTTAAAATTCATTCAAAATGAAAATAAGAGAATTGCGTGTGAATGATGGAAAAAATTTCTTCTAGAATGCTGAATCTGCACAGAGATATATTCCCTCCTGGCCCCTCATACAGTAGCTCTAATACATTAGCATACTTTTAATGCCTTGAAAACTGCTGTCTACTCAAATTATCATCGAGCTGTACAAAGTGAAACAGAACGGCATTCCCGTTTCAGGTCTAATCTCCAGTATGTCCAAGTCTGTGGGTGTCTGTGTGCTCTCGCATGTGTGTGGCAATCTTTCTAATAAAAAATAAAAGTTTCCCTGGTCTCTCCCCATCTCCATCTACAACGTACTGAGTGTAAACCGATCCTAATCTTTTCCCACCCCGGCACTGCACTTAAAACCAAGTCGTGAATGGCAATGTAATGAGGTTATGAAAACATAGCTAATGACCGCAATGTCCGTGGAGACTCCTCCTTCAGCACGTCCACACAACTGGCTGCCACGTCCACATCCGTGTAATTGCCATCAGCATCACCGCCAGTGTTACGGTGACGTGTCAGGAAAGAGCTATCAATGTGCCTGTGAGAGGTTATGAATAACTGTACATTTTTTTAATTGAGGAGAATGGATTCGGATAACTGCAGGCGTGGTGTGAGGGAGGTGCTGTGGAATATAACTTTCTGAACACCAACTACTGTAATGTTTCAAGCTCGATTCTTGATGGATAATTAGTCACCCAGTATTTACTGCTTTGTGTGAAAACATACTTAAAATAAGACTCCGATATAATCAAATTATTATTCAAGTAAAGCAGATGCTATATTTTTTTGATAAATGCTTCAATGCATTTTAAAGTGATATACTCCGAACACTGATATACTTTAAAGGGCTGTTTATCTTTTATCCCTCTAAAGCTGCTTTGATATTTGTAAAAGCACACTTGGATAAAAATGAACTGAATATGATTTAATATGTTGCTATATATGCTATATATGTAAATAGCATTTGAGCATTTCAAGCATTTCACTGCGTATCATACTGTGTATGACTGTGTATGTGACCAATAAAATTTGAATTTGAATATATATATATATATATATATATATATATATATATAAATGTAAAAAAACAAAACAAACAAACAAAACAAAACAAACAAACTATATATATATATATATATATATATATATATAATCTATATATATATATATATATATATATATATATATATATATATATATATATATATGCAACAATAAAAAGGTTTATATCAAAGTTTTAAATACATCAATTGTTTTACATACATATTTTCTTTGTCACCCAGTTTTTGGAAGTTTTCTTCCTCATAACATCTCAGAAATGTTTGCCTTTTTCATACAGTATATTAACACATTTAGGGTGCTACATTTATATATGTAATCTGTTTAATTCATTAAAGCTGCTTTTGGAGAATGATCTTTGTAAACAGCACTATATAAATAAAATAAAATTGATTTGAACCTACTTTTTGACTAAAGATTTGTTTTTGTGTGTGTGTGTGTGTGTGTGTGTGTGTGTGTGTGTCTGTGTGTGTGATTTCCAAAAATTCTATGTGACTATATTTCCATTGCTGAGTCTATTTTTTCATAAGAACTGGTTTCAAAATAATGGCTAAGATTCAGATTTGTTTCAGATTAATTAACTAGATCAGATTTTTTTAGCAGGAGAGAACGTTTGCACATCGGATGCCATTACCTTCTGATGTCTTGCATTAAAACACATGGAATACAGAATAGAATAAAATAGAATAACTACAAGTTAGTAGGCTTCCATTCATTGTTAGAGTGAGCACAATTAGAACGAAAACATGATTAAAACAACAGAATTATAAGTATAGTAGGGCACGGTGGTTTAGTGGTTAGCACGTTCGCCTCACACCTCCAGGGTCGGGGTTCGATTCCCGTCTCCGCCATGTGTGTGTGTGTGTGTGTGGAGTTTGCATGTTCTCCCCGTGCCTCAGGGAGTTTTTCTCCGGGTTCTCCGGTTTTCCCCCGGTCCAAAAACAT
Organism: Kryptopterus vitreolus; assembly: GCA_030449085.1. Lineage (NCBI taxonomy): Eukaryota > Metazoa > Chordata > Actinopteri > Siluriformes > Siluridae > Kryptopterus > Kryptopterus vitreolus. The sequence goes on from JACRUU010000014.1 coordinate 1,693,949, forward strand.
GCACGGTAGGTTGATTGGTACCTTGAAAAAAATCTAGTGTGTGTGCCCTGTAATGGGTTGGCATTCCATACAGGGTCTATCCTTCCTTGATGTCCCAAGACGGCTGAGATAGGCACAGGTTCCCCGCGACCCAAGGGAAGATCGGATAAAAAGGTAGAGAAGATGAATGAATGAAATATAAGTATATCGAATTATATTAATATGTTATCAAGTGTCTTTTGTAAGTGTCTTTGTAAACAGGTAACAGTTTATGGCATTGGCCTCTGGATTGGAAGGTCACAAGTTCACATCCCAGCCTCACCAAAATACCACTGCTGAACAGTAAGCAAGGCTCCTTAGCCCTGAAATCTTCAGTTGCAAGACAATAAGGATAAGGGTGTCATCCAGAGAAAAACTTTAATAATTCTTTTGACAAGACAATTCATGCCCATACGTAATAACTCTAAGTAAATAATAAGATATTGCAACTAGAAATTAATTTATCTACCGATATAGTGCTTATCCTTTTAGATGTTTTGAATGCTTTAAATGGAATGTGGTTTAAATACAATATGCCTATTAGATGTATAATATGATTTGTAGACCTACTTTATTACTGTAGCCCTACTGTATTGCAATTTACATGAATTTGTGGTCACCTGATCATGTGATTTGTTTGCGCGTCAAAATCATCCCATTCCACATTTAGCCTTCTAATCGTCCAGGAGGATGTGCCACTTGATTTTGGGTGATTGTGGAACTTTGTGCTCATTCAGACACAGCTGGATGTGGTTTAGCCCGCATTCAAACGCATCCCAAAGGTGTTCGGTAAGGTCGAGGTCAGAGTTCTACAGAAGGACACTCAAGATCCTCCACTCAAACCCACTTAAACCATATCTTCATGGAGCTGCCTTTTTGATTGTATCCGGATATTTTCATTCTGGAGCAAGTTTGGGTCCCTTAGTTAAACGTTTTGGACAATTGTGTGACACCATCTTTGTGGTACCTTTTTATGAAAGAACCACATATGGCTGAAAAATTCACAAGACTTTTTTTTTTATAGTTCTGGATATGTTTATACATATTTTTGAGAAGATAAAACAGTCATATATAGTAATATACATATACAGTAATACATTTTAGAGCTAATATACACGCTTTACTGAAAACACTTTCTTAAGCTTCGTCTAGAGTAGATTTGCATATGATAGGCTACACTGCCCTCTAGAGGGCTTTGTGTAACTTACACACTAAACACATATTCTATTCTATCCACAAGGGCCTGGACAAAAAACACTGTTCTCCAGCAAAAAGTCTGTTTGTGTCTCTATCTGATAATGTATACAATTACTAGTATTAATGAACAATTGATTCTTGTATTAAAAACAATTACAAGTGTTAATGAATGACTAATTTCATTGCTAATTTTGAGAAGGACAGCCCAAAAACTTCTATTTACTATGTTTCGTACGTTAAACTATGTGATATCTTATGTCATGGGATTACTGTTATTTCATACCTGGGACGTGCATTTCATACCTAGTCCTGTCCTGCCTGAATTAATCCACCTCTTAATAACATCTCTGCATCCACCACTGCAACACCCTCATATATCATCTCCAGCGCATGCATCGAAATTAACCTTGTAAAATCTGAAATTCAGGCAAATTGTTCTTGTGAATATTGTAAAGGAATGAAAATGGACTATATGGAATATATTCATGGACAAAGTATATTAACGACAAGTTGAACCAAATACAATTGAGTCAATCCTCAACTGGCTCTCTCAATCAAATGGCCAATTTCATTTTATTATACTTTATACCACTTTTATCAATGTGAGTATTTTCACAGACATTTTTTTACAGAAATCTAGATATAAAATAAAATGTTTTTATTGGAATTGTATCCCTAATTTGCAAGCCAGAGCTGATGGAAATCAAGGAAACACTGCCTGAGACAACCAGAATAAGAACCATTATTTGTGGTGATGCCGGATTATGAATTATTATTTTCCCCAACTGCGTACTATAATTAAACTCATCTATGTCTTTTAGTATAAGAATGATAAGAGTTTTAATGTTAGTTAACAGAAGATCTTTTCACACCATACTGTATATTCATACACCTTTACATGAATGTGAATACAACAAGGGCTACTGCGTCTGCAGGGCTTTGCTCAAGCATGTCTTCCATGTTTACATTGCACACTGTACACTTTATATACAGTTTGCATATACTTCTTGCATGTTTTGCTTAGCTTTAATTTACACATTTTGTTTTTCTGTATACTTTATGTCAGCGGTCGTTGAGAGGATTTGCTCAAGAGTGTCACATTTGATTTCCATTTCCATTAGATATGACATTTAACTGGGGGCACGGTGGTTTAGTGATTAGCACGTTTGGCTCACATTGCCAGGGTCCAGGTTCGATTCCCGTCTTGGCCATGTGTGTGTGGAGTTTTGCATGCTCTACCCGTGCCTCAGGGTTTTTTTTTTTTCTCTGGGTTCTCCGGTTTCCCCCCGGTCCAAAAACATGCACGGTAGGTTGATTGGCACCTTGGAAAAATTCTCCCTAGTGTATGAATGTGTGTTGTGAATGTGTGTGTGTGTGTGTGCCCTGTGATGGGTTGGCATTCCATCCAGGGTGTATCCTGCCTTAATGCCCATAGACGCCTGAGATAGCCACAGTCTCCCCGTGACCCGAGGGAAGATCGGATAAAGCGGTAGAAGATGAATGAATGAATGTATATATAGTGTAAACTAGCAACATATTAAATCATAGTAACTTCATTTTCATTCTTAGTGTGTTTTTACAAATATCAAGTGTGTCTGAAAGTTCCCTCTAATTGTAATTTGTCCATAATAATGAGTCATTGGCGACTATGAAAGGGAAAAATTCCCTTAGATGTTAAGACGAAGAAACCCAGAGAAGAAGCAGATCAAAAAAAGGTTCTGCTTCCGGGTCCACTCATCCGGGTGGGAACGAATGTCCGTCCAGTCTTAAGTGTTTGCATGGCCTAAACAACAAGCCATTGGCCAGATATTGAGCAAGAATTAATTAAATGACCTCGTAGGTCAGAATTTGAGCCTTGAATTGTTGTTGCAGTTTTTGAAAATGTGCTCATAGAGATTCCTTCAAAGATGGCACAAAGTTCACAAATCCTTCACTTAAGTAGAAGTGTAAATACTCATGTTTTAAAGTTTGTTCTCTGGCATGTACTAAAGTAAAAACTAGAATTAGTTGTTACTTGTTGTAGTGTCTCTCTGGTAACTGGACCCCCCCTTCATACTAATACAAAATGAGTGATAAATTTTGTTCTAATGAATGAATTCAGTCGAAACAACCACCATATAAAAGACAAGCAGAGAAAATATAATGGTGTGATCAGAAATGTCGGTGTTCTCTGTCATGTTTTTGCATCACTGAATTAATGAATTATTATTTCATCTCTTCCCATCTTTGGTTTTCTTGTGCACAAAAGTAAAATCCTGAAAATGCCGTTGAATTCAACCAAAAAAATGACACACCAAAATGTGAATGTTCTGGCTTTGCTTTGATGAAGGGAACATATTTTTTTTGTTAAAAATGTGGTGAAGAAATAAAAATACCAATCAAATGTTAATTCGATTAACCCTCTAATAAGTGAATAAAAAGCATGGTTCAGTGTCATGTGTAATTGCAGTTAATAAAGGTCATCATGATCGCAAGATTCGAGCAGGAGAAAAACCCACAGTCTTGCCCTGTCAAGCCCTGATCTACTACCCAAAAAATGACAGACTGCCCTTGTCCTACTTTCTGCCCTTCCTGCGATGCTGTATGGGAAATGATGAAGACGTGCTTTGTCCTTTTTTTCCCCGGCTGCACGTTTGTTAGAATTAAGTTGCTGAAGCAAGAGGTCAAACACTGCCAGGAAGTCAGAGAGAGGCTGAGACACGAGGGTCCTCACTACAAAGCAACATGCTGGCAGTACAGCTTTTTCTGCAGTGACACATCAGGGTGAAAAACCACACTGATGACCTGAAGCACACTAACAGGGAACAATCTTGTCTGTGTGCACATTCAATAGGGGCCACTCAGACTGTTACAAAGCTTCCTCACACTTTCAGAAATCCCCAGCAGCCTGATTACGAGCAGAACACTCGCTTTCCCAAAGCCGCTTCACAGAGAGTGTCTGTATGACAAACACAGCAAACCCCCGACTTTCTTTTTCATTTCACTACCTCCAGAAAGCCTTGTCTTCCTCTGAGGTGTCTGTGTGGTATACAGGGCTGTTATTGCATAGCAGACGGACTGCTGTTTTTCTCATTAAGTCTCCAATCTGCTATTTGCTCAGAGAGGAAAAAAGAATGTGGAATAATCCAGATAAAGAACAAACAAATTTGGTAGATTTCCCAAAACCCATTTCTCATACTCCCTGCATAAATTAAATGTAGCCTTTATCGCACAAGACCTGTAGAGTAGCTGCATCCTAAGATTCATTCTTCTGCTCCTTGAAACAGCCCATGGCACAGCCTGTTTAGTGTAAAGCTACAGTTGTTTTCATGATATTCTACTATGAACTGGTCCAAATTAAAGTGCCAGTCATAAGGACACACAGATGAACAGCAAATGGGGTTTGGGGCAGAAAATTGATCTCACAGCCTTAGTAAGTCTGTTGTTTTTTTATGTTTAGGCAATTATTATATAATTATTATATAATTGTATATAGTTTAGATTTTTTAAATATTCTAATCATTTAATATAAATTTAATATATAATATAAATTATATATATATATATATATATATATATATATATATATATAAAATTGTTCAATTTAACAATTTTGTGTGGTGTGTGTGTGTGTGTGTGTGTGTGTGTGTGTGTGTATATATATATATATATATATATATATATATATATATATATATATATATATATATCTATATATATATATATATATATATATATATATATATATATAGTGGTTAGCACGTTTGCCTGAGACCTCCAGTATCCAGGATGTTCTCCCTGTGCCTCAAGGGTGTTTTTTTTTTTTTCTCCGGGTTCTCTGGTTTCCCTAAAACATGGTTGGTAAGTTAATTGGCACCTTGGAAAATTGTCCCTAGTGTGTGAATGTGTGTGTGAATGTGTGTCTGTGTGTGTCTCCTGAAATGGGTTGGCCTTCCATCCAGGGTGTATCCTGCCTTAATGCCCATACACGCCTGAGATAGGCACAGACTCCCCGTGACCCGAGGGAAGATCGGATAAAGCGGTAGAAGATGAATGAATATAGTTTATAGAGTCAACATCAAGCAGAACACACTATATATAGAAGAATAAATGATGGAAGCAACTCCTGCATAATCTTCTTAAATTGTTGAAAAGGAGGTTTTGAGCTCATAGATCATTATCATAGATATCAGTCAGTTTGAATCATTAATATTAATAGATTAATGTGCTAAGAGTAGGGCTGATGCTATTGAATATTCTAGTGATTATTCCGTTGATTAATCGGAAAAGAAATGAAAGAAAAATACAAAATAAGAGAAAGAAAATAACACAGGTCTTTTAAATTGAACAAGTAATTTTAGTTTGGAGTTTTTGGAAAAATCTGCATTTTATTGCTGAAATTGCCTACAAGTGTATCGGTGAAAACTAAACACATTTAGTGTATTTAATTTCCATATTACATAAAAATGCAACTACAGTGTGTTCAAAAAGATCCTCCACAACGGCCGTGTAGAGTAAGTCATGTGAAACTACTTTTTAAAAATTATATTCATTATTATTCTCACTCATGTATTTATTTATGAAATCTTGCACAGTATAGTGATGAGGTACTTCTTGTGTCCAGATACTTCCAGCTGCTTGAGTTTTTTATGAACTAACGGCGCTTATTTATCTACAGTTTAAAAACACATGCTCCACTACCTGCTCTACACGCCACTGCAGAGGGACTTTTTCCCAAAACACTGTAATAGAGGTGTAATGACTCACGGTTGATCATTGATCCCTGATCCTTAAGGATCCTCGCACGTTTCGGTACACACGTGGCTGCAGATCATTGAAAAAAATTAAATAAAATAATAATAATAATAATTATATTTATGATAAAATGATCTGATCCGCGATTCAAAACCTGTAATGTGATCCATGAGCTTTTTTTTCTCTATTTCACTGCTGATAAATAAATAAATATATAAAAAATACCAATTACATTATAAACATTAACAGTTCTGTACAGTTGTACAGTGTTTTCTTTATGTTTTAAGTTGGATCTAAGTTGATTAAATAAGTCATGCGACAAAAATCACAAGATGAACATTATAGCCATAGAAATGAATAGTACTTTGGATACTTTTGAATGCTTTACTCAAGAAAAAGATTAAAAGGAGCACTTTAACTTTTACTAGTAATATTTTTCTAAGTGTATCTCTACTTTTACTCTACTCAAGTACATAGTTTGTGTACTTCAGCTACCACTGTAAAGTTAAAGACAAATCTGAGTATTTATGGATATTTACATCTATATTGGACATTAGGCACTGACTATAACTGAAATTAAATAAACATGTGCAAATTACAACTTTATTTTCTGTCAGGAGAGCAGAAAAAAAGGGCAAGAACTTTACTTCCCAGCCTCAACTGAATGTCACAAACCACACACACCTGTTTCCTGTTTCACCTTAATCACCAACACTGTTTAAGTTCCAGTTTTTGTGTATCTGTTTGGAAAGTATTTGTTGATGCATGTCTTGATTATAGTTTGTGTGCTTTGTAAAGTCTCGTTCATTCATTCATTCATCTTCTACCGCTTTATCCGATCTTCCCTCGGGTCACGGGGAGTCTGTGCCTATCTCAGGCATCTATGGGCATTAAGGCAGGATACACCCTGGATGGAATGCCAACCCATCGCAGGACACACACACACACACACACTCACACTCACACACACACACACACACATTCATACACTAGGGACAATTTTTCCAAGGTGCCAATCAACCTACCGTGCATGTTTTTGGACCGGGGAGGAAACCGGAGAACCCGGAGAAAAACCCCCTGAGGCACGGGGAGAACATGCAAACTACACACACATGGCCGAGACGGGAATCGAACCTGGACCGTGGAGGTGTGAGGCGAACATGCTAACCACTAAACCACCGTGCCCCCGTAAAGTCTCATGGCCTTAGTTATTTTTTCCACACAGTGCACAATAAAAAGCTACAATTGCCTGGATAGTGAGAAGGAAGAAGTGTTAGGATAGGTGTTGTTGGAAGAGATCGGGGTCTTCAGTCGTTGTTTGAAGATAGCCAATGTCTCTGTTGTTCGGACATCCAGAGGAAGTTCATTCCACCACCTCGGTGCCAGAACAGAGAAGAGCCTTGAGCCTTGAGAGAATTTAATCAGGTTGAACACGAGTCGCGTTCTGAGGTGAGTCTGAGAGAGAGTTACTGAACCAGGACCTGAGGAGCCTGTGTGGATAGAAACAGTTGAATCCTTCTGATATTGTAGAGATGGTGTCGACAAGAGCGAGTAACGTTAGAAATATTAGAAGAGAAAGGTCCATAGTTACCCCGAGATTGCGAGCAATCTTGAGGTGGAGGGAGAAAGTAGAGAGTTGTGGAGAGTTATACTGAGATCCTGACCAGGAGATGAATCACCCGGTGATCACCAGCAGTTCGGTTTTTTTCGGGTTGAGTTTGAGTTGATGAACACTTCATCCACGAAGCCATGTCAGATATACAGGCTGATGTTCTAGCAGACGCTGTGGTATCTGATGGAGGGAAGGAGAATATGAGTTGAGTCATACAATCATATCAAACACAATCATAGTATGCATGCCCTGGTCAAGGCAACCAACTCTTATTGAGACCTGACATAAAGTGTACAAGCAACCCTATTTGGAAACTTCCTGCCTTTCTTCATTTTGGTCGTGACTCTTCTTCTACAAGTCTAGATCCTTGTCATGGGCATCACTTCTACTGCTTACTCCACAATAGATGTTACTACACCTTGCTGATTGTCTGGGGATGTTATTCTACATTAAACCCAAACCCTATTTGTACTGATATTTTCACAACATCGAAGCCACCTCAGTTGTCAAAGGTGATCTTGTATTTGCGTTGACAAAACCATCCTAACTATGGAAACACTTTATTTACACTGGCTTGGAAAACGATCCTGCCACGATTCGGATTCCTGCGTGCTTTCCTTTACAGCCGTGCAAGCCACACTGAAACCCCACTCCAGGACTAAAACACGCAATGTGAGAAATGTCAGAGGGGACGCACAGCAGTCTGCGGATCCCTGCAGTCTTACATTACCCACGCTGCGACAGAAAACACAGCGGCAATACACGCTGAACACAGGATGACGGTCTTTCCAGCCAATCACTGCTTGTCATGTGCACGAAAATGGGCGTGGATTTAAGCCAGTCTCCACCATATCGCGGATCTATCCATGAGGGCGAGGATTTGAAGGCGGGACTTCAAAACACGCCTGTTTGACCAAAACATGATCACGGGAGTCCTTTTAACCAGCCAGCCAATCACAATATTACAAGGCGTGGTCTGAGCATGAAGGGGCGGGGATTTGAGCTAGCCGAAATGCCGCGGTTCTATCAACGTGGGCGTGGCATGAGCTTTCGAAGGCGGTGCTCGTCTGTTTGACAGACGCGATCCCGGAGCCCTCGCAACCAACCAGAGGCGTCTGGATTCCAATTTCCCCCACCGGTAAATTATTCCGGTAAAGCGGGACGTGTTTGCGGAAGTCGAGGCGTGTGTGCGGGCTTTGCAAGACTCGAAAGAGGAGGAGGAGGAGGAGGAGAGGGAGCGAGGAAGCGCCGCCGAAAGCAGGCGGAGTCGGAAACGCGGAAAGCTCGAAGCTGAGAACAGGAGGTGCTGCGCGCTGCGCTTGGGGGAGGCTTTTAGCGGCGCTGCCGTGATCCATTGGCCTTTTCCAGCTTGGAGCATCTTAGTCCCTTTGATCGAATCGTTTTCCCCAATTCAAGCAACATCGAATCATCCGGGGGAGAACGCGTAGTGTAATATTCCCTCCCTCTATCCCTCCTTCCTTCAGTCCTTCCTTCCCTGCTTACTTCCCAGCGCCAGGTTCTCCAGGCCCCACGTTCATCTCTTCGCTGAAAGCGGTCTCTCCAGGAATCGTTCTGTGCTGAAAATGGACGGTTTCGCCGGCAGTTTAGGTGAGTTTGGGGTGCGATCACTGCTCTGGTCTCTAACGTGGCCCGGGGATTTTGCATGCCTTCCTATAAATAGCGGGGTTTTCGCCGGAGCAGCAGGCTGAATATAGAGCTGCTCTGTGGAAAGCAAAACACGTCGTGCCTAACGCACATGCATGCACGTCATCAAACCTTCCATCTGCCAAAACAGCGCTAATGCCATGTCACCTGCAAAAGACGCTTTTATTCGTGGATCGTGACGGGATGACAAGAGTCGTGTCTCCTGTAACACCGTGCATTCCGGAGACACATAAACAGTTTACACGACGTGCTACACGCAGATTCTGTGGTTCATTTGTTTGCAACTGTCTCGACTCGGGTTATTTCCATAACAGACACGCTTGGTGTGTGTGTGTGTGTGTGTGTGTGTGTGTGCGTGTGTGTGTGTGTCAGTGATCAGTTGGATTGACGGGTGTCAGATGCGCTGACCGGAATAAACTGCCCCCACGTGCTTTCCTAATTCCATGCATATTCACTGTGTGTACCATTGAGTCTTCGCTATGCGTGATCGTGGCTTTATTTTGGCAATGTAATACTCTATTTAGTGATGGGAGCCGCCATTGTGTTGAATGGAAGCTGCGTGTGTGTGTGTGTGTGTGTGTGTGTGTGTGTGTGTGTGTGTGTGTGCGCTTTAATAGTGAATGGAAATATCGCCGATGCCACTGTCAGTGCTGGATTTTAATTCAGCCTGTTGCTTAGTAACGGCCTAAGCGTTCTCTGGTTAGCAGCATCTTGACCTCCAACTATTTTACTAAGTAGTGCACAGAGGTGCTGCTGTAGTGACTCCGTGATTAGTGCGCCAAAGGATGGATTCAGGGTCGTTACAGCACTGGGGTGTGATCATAGTGCTGGAATTGTCATCCCTCTATAGTCAAAGCTATTGTGCTCCAGTATCTGGAGTATCTATTGTTTTTCTTTTTTGTATTGATAGTATTCCTGTGTATCTTCTAATTGTTTGTTTATTTGGTTGTATATATGCGTGTTTTAGTGGCTTATTTAGTATTCACGTGCTGTTTTTATTTCTTGAACATTTTGCAGTTGTTTTCAATAAGTTCGATACGTTCCTTCTTTGTTTTAAACTGTTATCTGTGATCACTTGTGACAAACAGAATCAATTTAATCCCTGTCTCTAAATAATTTGTGGCGCATGCATCCCTGGGTAATGCTTCTTTACAGATTTATGTCCAAAATCAATGCGTGCGCTAGCTAGACTTCATTCACATGCCAAGTGAACCGCGCTTGAGGTTTACTTGATTGACAGGTTGTTGAAACCAATCATTGCGCTTGTCGTTCCAACACAAACACATCTGTCACATCTTGTGCTCGCGGTCGAGAGATGAGCAAAAATAAAATAGATCTACAGTTTTGTGTAATCTTGTAATGCAGCTTTTTCTTTGGTGGGAAAAAAAAACATGAACAGTCATTCTAATCATAAGAATAAACAAACAGAATGTGTTAAATGTGTTGAAACAGCGACGCATTGTGCGGATGCCTCAGCCACTCTTAGGTTGTTTTCTGTTCTCTGCTCATTTTGCATTTATTTTCTCATACTGCATTCTTACTTTGTTTTCCTGAATGTGGCTATTGGCAGGTTTTCCCATCCAATAGGGGTGGCCATTCAAGCCAACGAATGCTGGGAATGTCAACACAAGTATTTGATGATTTTGAATATATCATTCTTTCCTTAAAAGAACATTTTACCTCAAATGAAATCCAGCACTCAAACAGCAAAACATGAAATCTTCCAGGACTAAAGCCACATCTTGAATTTATTGTACGAACTACATTGAAGAAAGTGCATTTCATCCAGTCATATTTCTATGCTCCATTGCTATGGTAATATTGGAGTACACCATATTCTTCAGCAAAAACAGAGCTTGGTCCAATGTGAATAAAAATAAAACTCAGTAATAGGAGCCCCGGGGAGATTTTACTGTGTTTCATTGTAGGCTTTTTTTAATATGTAAAAAGCTTGTATATTCTTTAATAGTCGCAGATTTAAATGAAAATAAATTCCATAAATACTGCATATTGTATTTCTACATAATCTGAGGTTGGGGTCCGGAGCTCATAGTATTATAAAAGGATACAATATGTTTAGGGTGCTGCTTTTGTGTATTTCAATCTGTCCAAGACCAACACTGTGATAAGTCTTTATGCAGAAGTGTTGTGCCTGACCTACATTCAGTCACGAAGTGCTGAAACCGTGGGCAAAGCAGTTTTTTTTGTACCCTCTTTCTTTCTTTACAGTCCTCACGATATTCAACAAAGCTTTCAGATTGCTTCCGGCCATCTCTTTGCGCCCACATTCCATTGGCGCTCATTTCTTCGGGATTCACAACCACCTCGTTATTTGGCCTCTCATCTGTTGCTAAGCGAAAGTCAGGTACAGGTATTCAGCTCTGACGCACATTCATGCTAGTTCTAAGAAGAGTTCTGGCACAAGAAAGACCGAAAGCGTGACAGACAGGAACTTGTCGTGGTGTCATCCACACGCAAATGTGCATGTGTGTGACATTCAGCATCCCACATCCTGCGGTTCTGTGTAACTGGAGGAAATGTCAAAGGTTGAGCTAACCGTATGCGAGGGCTGTTTATATAGAGGATTTTCATATAGTTAAGCTATTGATCTTAGTCGCTTGTAATCTGTGGCGTATAAACCACGTGCTGTATATTTTCTATAGAATTTTGATTAGAAGCTACAGTAATGCTTTATTACACTGATACTGAAATAGCAGCCATGCTTCAACTTGTCTACAGATTCTATTAATCAATTAGTTGCTAGGAATTCAGGATTAATTCAGATTTTTTAGCTACAGGAGTACAACAGGTAATATCATGTTTAACTTGCCCTGAAACTACACTGTAATAAAGAATAGCAAGGATTCATTTCAAGGATTCAAGGATTGTTAAGGTGTTAGATGAGTCGAGCAAGGCCCTTAACCCCATAGCTGCTCAGTTGTATGAATGAGATAACTGTAAGTCACTCTGGATAAGGACGGTTTGCAAATGTCACAAATGTAAATGTCTTCATTTTGTTATGACATTTAACTGTGCGTACGAGGCAGTTAAATAATCGGAGCATTGTTCTTTTCAAGTCCTTCCCAGTGAGTTCCTGGTTATGCAAATTTCAACCTGCACGAGGAAGATTAATTGTAGTTAAAAACATTTAGCGTTGTACACTATAACATCTCTGCCTGATGCGTCAGATGCAGCCAGTGGTGCGATTCAAACCAAGTCGCTTGAGCTCTTGTTTTAATTCAAGTTCAATTACATTTTCAATCTATAGTGTTTTAACAATGGTCCATAACAACTTTTACAGAAATAAATGTATTGTAAACACAAATTCCCAAATTATAATAGAGGGTTTTCCTTATACTTAAGATTTAGAAGTGAACTCATTATTTGCATTTACAGCATTTATAAGACACCCTTATACAGATCGACTTACAACTGAGCAATTGATGGCAGCTTGGTGGTGGTGGGATTTGGAACCTGCGATCTTCTGGTCCAATGGCCAATGCCTTAACCACTGAGCTACCACCTCCCTGTTATAGTTTTGTCTTTGTTACTAATGCATACTAGGTGGATACTGGAATGTGATATTGCAGACTGTTTATACAAGTATTGCCCTGACTTACTGCATGATGTATATGCTTTCCAATGACCACAACATAACTTATATTGTTAACTATATATTAACTCTAGGCATGGCCTAGTCTACCCAGGAGTCTTAAAGAATGGTGATCAGTATGGGGTAGTATACTGTGTAGCTCAGTTAATGGTAAATCATAACAGGTTACAATTAATTGTAAATATTTAGGTTAGATCTGATTACTAACTGCAGAAGAATCAATGTTACAGTAATTTCGTCTGTTCATCCAACAACAATAATAATAATAATAATAAAAATAATACAAATTCATTACATGAATATAGTGCTTTTCTGGACACTCAAAGCACTTTACATTGTGAAAGGGGGATCTCCTCATCCACCACCGGTGTGCAGCATCCACCTGGATGATGCGAACAGCAGCTATAGTGTGCCAGAACGCCCACCACACATCAGCTTACTGGTGGAGAGGAGACAGAATGATGAAGCCAATCAGTAGATATGGGGACTGTATACTGTATCAGACAGTGTAGTTATTTATTAATTCTAGGAAAGGATGTCTCCCTGGCCAGGAAAGAATAGCTACTTCATATCAAGCGAGATGTAGTTTAGCATGTTGCAGAATCAATATTCAATAAGTTTGAATGACACACCAGGACAATCACTTGTGACAATCATTTATTATGACGTTTAATAAACGAGATTACCCAGAACACAGAACTAAACTAAGACAAAAAAATACACCAAGAGAGAAAGTAAGAAAATAGAAAGACAGAGACGGAAGACAATTGGCAACGTTTTCGCATCAATTGACCAACAGAATCATCAAAGAATCACCTCAAAAAGCTTAAAAACTTAAAAAAAACTTAAACTGTTTAGCATCTAGATTGTTGGTAAATGATTATATTGGCTTTGTTGCTGAACAAGAGTTCGGATGACAGAGGAGGTTCTTGATGAATTCATTAGGAGCAAGTTGTATGCTCCTTCAGGTTTTGCTGCAGTTATTAATTCCTGGTGAATTGGCAAAGTCCTTGAAGGTAAAGCTGCCAGAAAGTCTAAATGGGTTTAAGTCCCATCTCTGAGGAGGTCTGAGCAATGATTGGCGTGAGTTTGGGTCTTCTAAACGTCCTCTAGTCACATCTATATTGGGTGGACTGGCCAATATGCGACATGAAACTTTACAAGAGAAAAAGTTTCTTTGTCTCCGTTCATGGCGTATTTCCATGTTTATAGCTGGTCTAAAAAACTGATGAAGTTTAACCCAAAGTATAGGAAAACCAATATGATGGACATGATCACCTATTATACACTATTATAATAAATAGCGGACCATTTTAATACCAAGAATGGACAGTATTAAAGTGGAGATACCTTGATACTCCTGGATATAAGCCTTCAGAGTGTAGCTAATGCACATGCAGATTGGTAATATGATAGGGGAGAATACTGAGCTGTACTGTGAATAATGTGCATATATAATACCGTGTTTATACCATATTAATACGAGTTATATAAAGAAAATGTCAAAATGTGAGTGTGTTATACATTTTGTGAGCATGCGGGTTATCCACTCGCACCCAGCCATTTGGGTGCATGGTGCGGGGCGCAAGTATCTTCCCTTTTGAATGTCTTTAGACAGATAGGGAGACCAGAGCACTGTCCTGTTTCGTGTACTGTGGTTACAGGAAAGCCATCTAGACTCTAGACTGTGAGGCCCAGTCTGTGATTTGTATGCAAATGTTAGAAGGTTAAAGGGGTTTGGGGGGGGAACTGAAACCTGATTTTGCTCATTTCCTATGCAGACACAACAACTGTCATTTGTTCATACTTTAAATTGCAGTGCATAATTTACCAAAGTAGAGCAATTTGCAGGACTGCAATGTCTATATTCTAGACTACCAGAATATTCTTTAACTACCAGTCAAACACTTGGGCACACCACCTTATCTACTGGTTTTCTTTATTTTCAGGACTGTTTACATTGTAGAATCTCACTGCAGGCTTCAAAACTATGAACAATCAAATATGGTGTTCTGTAGTAAACAAACTTTTTTTGAAATTACTCATTGTTTCTTATGATACATTCTTCAAAGTAGTGACAAAATGCTTACATTACTGCTTTGCATACACTTGGCATTCTCTCTATGAGCTTCATGAGGAAAATGGGTTTCCACCAGTGTTGTATCCAACAGTATTTGTTGGCCCTTTTGCCTTCACCCTGCACTTCATTTTATCCCAAGCCATCTTGATTGGGTTTAAGTCCATATGAGTTCATTCATAGTTTTGATGCCGTCAGTGAGAGTCTTTAATGTACATAATGAAAATAAACAAAGACTATTAAAAGGGAAGGTGTGTCCAAACGTTTGACTGGTAGTGTATGTATATAGCGGTGTGGGTGTGGGGGGGGTGTGTGGGTTAGTTTGTGGCCTAGCACTGGTTCACAAGTGTAAATTATGTAAATCTGGTGCCATCTGTGCTAATTACAGTCTTTCATAGATGCTGTGGTGAGTAAACACATAGATCTTCATGTGGAACCATCCTTAGCTGCAGAGTTGCAATTCTGCTCTTCTAGAGGAAGTGCTCCAGAATGGATTAGGCAGGTCCAAAGAACAGATGGAGACAGGATTATTATGTCATGAGCATAATGCAGCGAGAGAGAGAGAGAAAAAGAAACCTGATTATTAGGAAACGTAATGGTTAAAGACACTGTGCAGTGTGATCAGAGCGCAAGAAAAATTACCCATGACAACATAACCAAAAGTGCGTGCCAGAAGGTACACTGAGGGAGCTTTGGATTATAAAACATCCATCCACTTCCAAGTTGGTGGGGCGGGGTTAACAGAATCCAAACATCCCAGTTCATCTTTAAAACACTTGATAGTTGCGAGCCATTCAAATGTGCTTTATTTCTGAAGAAATACCTACTCATAAGAGACTTAACTAAATATGGTTTTAACCCATATATAAGTACATAGACATTAGCTAGGCTCAAACACTACCTAGAAGGTTGTTCCATAGCAGTTGCCTTTGGAGGAGAAAGTTCCTCCCCATCATAGACTTCACTATTTGATGTTCCAACAACAAGTAGGTAAGGCACATGCAAATAGTACTCATGCATTTTTTTATTTATTTATTTTTATTATTTTTTAAGCAGACGTTGAACAATTCTTTTCTTTATCCTGTGTATGCATGTCAGTTACGTTTAGGCAATGCTTGAGTAAAATATTTTCCATC